>JAABKJ010075445.1:32325802-32528937 GCA_011634705.1 Andricus grossulariae
GAACGAAATTTTGGTAATATTTTTTTTTTTTTTTGAATTGGGAAACGGAAATTTTTTTATTTTTAAGATTTTCATACAGTTGGAAGGGAGGAAATTTTTGTTTAAATATTTTCTGAATTGAAAGAGGAAACTTTTTTTAAATATCTTTTGTTAAGATTTTTATCGAGTTGGAAGGGACGAAATTTTGGTAATATTTTTTTTTTGTAATTAAGAAACGGGCATTTTTTTATTTTTAAGGTTTTCATATTGTTGGAAGGGAAGAAATTTTTGTTTTCAACTTTTTCTGAATTGTAAGAGGGAAATTTATTATTTTTAATACTTTTTACAGAATTGTAAGGAAACAAAATTTCGTTTAAATATTTTATGAATTATAAAAAGGAGATTTTTTATTTTCAACATCTTTATCGAGTTGGAAGGAACAAAATTTTGTTGATATTTTTTTTCTGAATTGGAAGAGAGAAATTTTTTATTTTTTTATGATTTTTATCGAGTTGGAAGGGAAGAAATTTTTTTGAATTAGAAGAGGGAAATTTTTTATTTTTAATATCTTTTTTGAATTGGAAAGGAACGAAATTTTGTTAATATTTTTTTTCTGAATTGTAAGAGGGAAATTTTTTATTTTTAACATTTTTATAGAGTTGGAAGGAAGGACATTTTCGTTTAAACTTTTTCTGAATTGGAAGAGGGAAATTTATTATTTTTAATATTTTTTACAGAATTGGAAGGAAACAAAATTTCGTTTAAATATTTACTGAATTAGAAAAGGGAGATTTTTTATTTTTAAGAACTTTATCGGGTTGGAAGGGAATATATTTTGGTAATATTTTTTAGTTTAAATATTTTCTGAACTGGAAGAGGAATCATTTTCAATTTTTGATATCTTTATCGAATTGGAAAGGATGAAATTTGCGTTTAATTTTTTTTTTTTTGAGTTGGAAAAGGGACATTTTTTTAAAGATTTTTATCGAGTTGGAAGGGACGAAATTTTGCTGAATTATTTAAAGGAATGGTTGAATTTTGAATCAAAAAACGAATTTTTAACAAAATACATGGATTTTTAAAGAAATAGTTTAATTCAATATCTTTATCGAATTACAAAGGACAAAACTTTGATTATATTATTTTTCTGAATTGTAAGGGGGAAATTTTTTATTTTTAATATCTTTATCGAATTGAAAAAGAACGAAATTTTGGTAATATTTTTTTTTCTGAATTGGAAGAGGGAATTTTTTTATTTTTAATATCATTATGGAATTGGAAAGGACGAAATTTACGTTTATTTTGGTTATTTTTTAATTAGAAGAGGGGATTTTTTGTTTGAAGATCTTTTTAAAAGATTTTTATTGAGTTAGAAAGGAGGAAATTTATGTAACATTTTTTTCTGAATTGGAAAAGGGACATTTTTTTATTTTTAAGATTTTCATACAGTCGGAAGGAAGGAAATTTTGGTTTGAATATTTTCTGAATTGGAAGAGGAAAATTTATTATTTTTAATACCATTATCGAATTGGAAGGAAACAAATTTTCGTTTAAATATTTTCTGAATTAGAAAAAGGAGATTTTTTATTTTTAAGATCTTTATCGAGTTGGAACGAACGAAATTTGGGTAATATTTTTTTTCTGAATTGGAAGAGGGACATTTTTTATTTTTATGATTTTTATCGAGTTGAAAGGGAGAAATTTTTCGTTTAAATATTTTCTGAATTGGAAGAGGGACATTTTTTTTCTTTATACCTTTATCGAATTCGAATGAAAAAAAAATTTGTTTAAATATTTTCTGAATTAGGAAAAGGAGATTTTTTATTTTTAAGATTTTTATCGAGTTGGAAGGGACGAAATTTTGGTAATATTTTTTTTCTGAATTGGAAAAGGAAGATTTTTTTTTCTTGGAAAGTAACATTTTTTTTTTTAATTCACATTTTCTTTCAACTAGTCTGTTAGAAAATTAATTTAATTGATTGAAACTTAAACTATTTGTTTGAAGATTGAAGTATTTTATTATAATTTATTTTTTTTTGTGAAAAATTAATTTTTTTTCTCTGAAAATTTAGCTATTCCATTTTTTTAATGGATCATCTATAAGTTGAAAATTCAACTATTTTGTGAAAACTTCATGTAATTTGTGGAAATCTGGTCTCTATGGGTAGAACATTAATCTTATTTCTTAAAAATTAATCGCTTTATTGGAAGATTTAAATATTTTCTTAAAAATTCTACTTTTCCAGTTGAACTCAACTGGATAAAAATGTATTTTCGTTGTTAAAAACTAGTTTCAGCTCATGAGCTGAAAAATTAACTATTTAATTTTTGTTTGAAATTTGATCTTCGTTAGTTGGAAATTCATCTAATTTCTTTAAAATTTTACTTTTTTGATAAATTATTATTTTTAATTTAAAAAATTCTTCTTTTTGGGTTTAAGTCAACTTACATTGAAAATTTAATTTAACTTAACGAAAAACTTATAAATTTTACTGCCTGGTTGAGAATTTATCTAATTGGGTAAAAATGTAATATTTTTTGTTAAGATTCATCTTTTTGGTTGGAGATTCAACTCTTTTGTTAAAAATTCTTCTTTTTTCATTAGATTCAACTGGTTGACAATTTTTGTTTTTTTGTAAGAATAATTTTTTCAACTAAAAATTTGACTTCTCTATTTTTGCTTGAAAACTTATCTCTTCGCGTTGACAATATTCAACTGCTTTGTTTGAAAGTTCATTAATTTTTTTCTTTCTCATAGATTAAGCTTTGTTATGGTAACATTTTCCAAACATTTAAAATCAATTTAATTAAACCTTCCTCAATTTGAAAATGTCTAATACAATGTTCTAGGCAATTGTATATCTTGAAACTGACTAAAGGATTTCTAAAAATATTTATTGCATTTTTTCAAAGACTTAATAATATTTTAAAAATTGTTTCTTCAAGACTTAGTAATATTAAAAAAAAATTTTCTATAGTAAAAATTTGTTGATTAACATAATTTGAAGTTTATGTACGAATATAAAGGATTCCTTGTTTCGAGATGAATCGATTGACCCATAATATTAATACATTTTATTAAAGATTAGGGAAGTTATGGTAATTTATATATTTTGAAAATCGGTTTTTTATAGTAAAACTTTTTTCATTAACATCATTCAAAGTTGATGCAACAATATAAAAGATACATTGATTCGAGACGAATCGTTTGACCTATAATATTAGTACATTTGATTAAAGAGTAGGGAAGTTATAATAATTTATATATTTTGAAAATCGGTTTTTTATATTAAAAATTTGTTCACCAACATAATTAATAGTTGATGCATAAATATGAAAGATTCCTTGGTTGAAGAGAAATCGATTGACTTATGATAATAATACCTTTTACTAAAGAGTAGGAAAGTTATTATAATTTATATATTTTTTAAATGCGGTTTTTTTAGCAAAACTTTTTTCACTTACATGATTCAAAGTTGATGCAAAAATATGGAAGAATATAAAACATGATGGTGAAAATTTTTTTTTCATCTTGTCAAAATGTAATTGTTAAATTGAAAATTTAACTGTTGTGTTGAAATCCGGATTTTTGGTTACAAATTCATTATTTTAGATTGAAAATGTAACGCTTTGGTTACAAATCCAACTATTTTATTAAAAATATAATTATTTTGTTGAAAATTCAACTCTTTCGTTAACAATTTAACTTTTTTTTTTAAACTTCGTTTCCTTTTGATAGAGTAAAAACTATTATATTTTTCTATACAAATTCACCATTTTGTTGAAATTTGCACTATTGGTTGAAATTTAATTGGCCTGGTTGAAAATTAGACAATTTTGTTAAAAATTATTCTTTTGGGTTGAAAATTCGACTGTTTCGTAAAAAATTGACTTTTGTTGTTGTTAGAAATTGGTCTTATTTGATTAAAAGTTGAGATACTTTGTGAAAAGTTCTCTTACTAGTTAACGATACATCTTTTTATCTAAAATTGATCTCTTTGGTTGCAAATCTTACTAATATGTTCGCAATACATTTTCGTTTACGAGAATTAATGTTTTTGACTGAAAATGTAATTTTTCTATTTTTGGTTGAAAATGGATCTTTTTTAGTAAAAAATATAACTAGAAGAAAGTTGAAAATTAATACTTGCGAGTTGAAGACTCAATTGTTTTGTAAAAAATTCATCTTTCTACTCGAAAATTCCACTCTTTAAATTAAAATGATGCACGTAGTTGAAAATTAGAACATTTTATAAAAAGTATCCTTTTAGGTTGAAAAGTCAACTGTTTTGTGGAAAATCGATTCGAGACGAATTGATCGATCTATAATATTATTACACTCTAATAAATATTAGAGAAGTTATGACAATTTATATATTTTTTAAATCGGTTTTTTATAGTAAAACTTTTTTCATTAACATAATTCAAAGTTAATGCAAGAATATTAAAGATTCCTTTGTTCGAAATGATTCGATTAACCTATAATATTAAGACATTTTATTTGAGAGTAAGGAAGTTATCAGCATTTATATTATATTTAAAATTGATTTTTATATTAACAATTTTTTTATCCTCATAATTTAAAGTTGATGCAAGAATAGAAAAGACGCGTTGATTCGAGACGATTCGATTGACCCATAATATTGATACATTTTATTGAAGAGTAAGAAAGCTGTAGCAATGCATAATATCTAAAAATACGGGTTTTTATAGCAAAACTATTTTCTTTAATATAATTTGAAGTTGATGCAAGGATATAAAAGATCCCCTGATTCGAGACGAATCGATTGACTCATGATATTGATACATTTTACTAAACAGTAAGGAAGCTATGGTAATGCATATCATCTGAAAATACGGTTTTTTATGGTAAAACTTTTTTCATTAACATAATTCAAAGTTGATGCAAGAATATAAAAGTTTCCTTGGTTCGAGACGAATCGATGGACTCATGATCTTGATACATTTTACTGAACAGCAAGGAAGCTGTGGTAATGCATAATATCTGAAAATACGGTTTTTTATAGTAATACTTTTTTATTTATCTAAATTCAAAGTTGATGCAAGAACGGAAAAGATTCCTTGATTCGATGCAAGTCGATTCACCTATGATATTTTATACTTCTTACTAAAGAGTAGGGATATTATGGTAATTTATATATTTTGAAAATTGGTTTTTTATACTGAAAGTTTTTAGCCAACTCACGCACTTTCATTCTCCTATCGTCCAATATCATTCCATGGATTTTATCAACGATTTCTGGCGTGATGAGCTCGTTTGGGCGACCTGAACGTTCGGCATCACTTGTGCTGGTACGAGCACAATGGAGTTCAGTAAACCACTTCTGAACCATTCAAAGTGATGGTGCAGAGTTCCCATAGTATTTATCAAGCCTTTCCTTGGTTTCAGTGATGGTTTTATACGCAAAAGATAATGCTTAATCAGCACACGAAATTCACTTTTTTCCATTTTGGGTAACATTCACGAGATTCTCTCTTTCGATGGCTATCAAACACAAAATAAATTACCCATCTTGCTTTGAATTTAACAGTAGTCTATTCATAGATGGCGTTGGCGGGATCAGTGGTGCATTTAAATTTGCTGCGCAAAAAAATTCAAACAGTCACTGACTTATCAAACAGCCCTCGTATTCTTGAAGATATGTTAGGAGTACTTCAAGGAAAAGAATGATTGATTATAATAAATATTAGTGATCTCACAACACTCTCCTGTGAAATTTTTGTTCCATTATCTCACGTCAAATGAATATTGTGCTCTTAGGGCTTATTTTTATTTCAATTTGTAATTGAATGTTATGGTATGTGATTCCTAAATTATTTATTACTCTATTTTGCGATGAATATTGATTTCAAAGCATTCGCGTGTAAAGCATTTTCGATACCCATAATTTGAGTCCACTTTTTGTTGGTGTTTGTGTTTAATGCTGTTGCAACGCAATATGTGACGGCGATTTTTTACCTTCGTTTTTTTAAGGTTATTTTTTAGACAGATTTCACATGTTTTCTGATTATTTATTATTTCTGATTTAATTTGGTATTGAAATAAACAACATTTTTGAGTTAATTTTTATACTCATTTATTATTAGTTAGTAATTAATATTGTACAGTCTTACAGAATTAAACTTTAAGTTAAATATTGTTATTCTATTATATATTATAATTAATTATTATCCAATATATGTAGGTTAAATTTTTCTCAAAATACGTTGTAGCATGTAGGCTCATCCTACTGTGTGTGAGAAATGGACATGCCTACCTCTTCAAAATATATAAAAGTCCCACTCGGTTTGTCACTCTATTCTCAACGCTCGTGTGGACGAGGTCGTCCAAGTTACACGCTCCAGATGAGAGCGGTCTCGTTTTGGGTGTCGTCAGGCACTAGCCACCTGTCATGGGTGTTATCTAACTATTAGAACGACTCCTTTCCTAGTGTTCTGTGTTGATGAAAGTGATGTAATTAGAGTGCATAATTGAGTTGAATAAGAATGAGCATGAAAGCTTTTCTTTGTATAAAAAATTTCTTTTGAAAAATGTATTAAGTCAGAATTATAGTAGCCAGGTGATTTGTAACTAATTAGAGACTTTCCCTGAGATTGGTTTTCCCGTCGCTTGACTCGCCAATGATTCAGTTATAAATCATTCAAAGCTATCGGAATCAAGAATGACCTTTCCTTTTGAAATGTTGGTTCACCCGCATTGTCGCTCGTAAAGTTCTGTGGATGAAAGTACCACGAATATGTATTTTTAATTATTTGAATTTATTTAAATTTTGAATTTTACTTTTTACTGTAACACTTTTCTTTCATAGTAAAATTTGATTCCAATGTTCTAAAAATGCAGCCAGAAAAATCAAAAATATTTTCTTCTCCTACAATAAAATTTCTCGAATCGTGAATCAGTAGTACTTACTTTTAGAATAAATGTGCATTAATGGTACTATTTTATTTTATAACTGCACTTGAGGGAATAAATCACAGAATGCATAATTAAGGTGGCAACGATGTAGTGAGTTTTTTTATAACCTCTTTTTTTCCTTTGTGAGGTTCATATATACTGAGACTTTGAGATTTAGTGACGACACCTCCGAAAAAACCGGAAATAAAAGTAAACCCATTTCACTTCAAATCACGAAATGTAACAACGTTTAACGTTACTCACAGTTAAAAATTACTTTCAAATATAATTCAAGTAGGGTTTTTGAAATTATTCATTATTTTTGTTTCACGTTTAGAATAAACATGACATATTATATTCCTAGTAGGGAAGACCTTTAAAGTAAAACTATAAAGTGAATAATAGCATCAATTAAAAATAGAAACTCGTGTGAAAATGATTCTCAATTACTTATCGTAAAATTATCTTGACTCAACTATTCATTGAAATAATTATGAGCCAATATGGGTTGTATTTCAATTAATATTAAAATGTAAACAAATTAATATTAATAAGGTGTGAGTTAATATTATACAGTCTTATTGAATTACAATAAATTACGGTAACATAGTTTACTTAAAATTTTTCACTTAGATTATATGTTAAATAATATACGTTGTATTTTAACCAATAATTTAAAATTTTTAAAATACAATTATGCTTTGAATGCGGTGAATACGGTGACCACATCTTTTGGCGCAAACGAACGGATGAGAGAGAAAATACTATAGATGAAAGTTATACAGAGTGTTGGTTGTCCATAACATACCATATATCCGCCCCCTAACTAGAATGACCTCTGAGGACGGCATATAAGTCCCCACAACTCTTTCTAAACCTTGGTGTGAAGAAAAATACGAATCCTCGCGTGAAGTTTATTCCTCAACTTGCACATCGACCACTTTCACAACACCATTACAACCATATAGTACCCCAGTACCAAGCTTCCAATTCTGATATTTCAAAGCTGGGTTCTTGGCAAATTTGTCTATAACAATATTTACAAGAACAACAAAATCAATTATAAAAACTACATGAAAAAGAACATCATTATGTCTGTGCGTAGATTCTCTCTGAGCCATCACACGACAACCATTAATAATGTGCTTGATGGATTCGTTGGTATCTCCACATGATCGGCTCCGGTCATACGTGTCTTGATGCGACACGTGTTTTCGATAATTTCTGGTGCTGACAACCCGGTCCTAAATTGCAATGACGAATCCTTTCGTTTCTGGAAACAGGACGTCCTCTTTCAGACCAAGTTTCAATGCTTTACTATCCACTTCATGTTGATCTAACGTTTTGGAGAGCTCACTGTGGAAGGCTTTTTGTCTCCATTGCGTTTCCAATTCGTCTATGATTTCTGCCTTTATATTTAAGGCCTCCTCTGAGGACAAATTCAACGGCGTGTGAGCGAGATCCGCTTTACAGATAGGGTTTCGAAGCGCAACATTTCGCTTGCTCTATAAATAGTTTCGCAACTGCATCACTCGTAACTTACACAGTTTCTTCACATCTACAACGCCCAATTGTGATATTCAGGTAGGAATATCTTCCTAGAATATGAATAATTAAATATTGATTGAATACACATAGTTATTTCAGGTTACAATGGACTTTTAACAACAATTTCCTGGGCGGGGTACCCAGGTATCCGGGTGGCAGATGCTGTGAGTTTTTTTGGGTGGCAACACAAGGGTCAAAATTGAGAAAACGTTGAAGGACACAATTCAGAAGTTCAGCGAAAATTTCAGAGTTTTTGGCATTTCGTTTATGAAGGAGACACCTGTAAGTATGAAAGAACATAATGGTGCGATAGGTTAGACCAGGGGTCTCCAAACGTAGATCCTGTATCTACTGGGGATCCCAGGTCAATAGGTCGGATCTACTCTGCTCTGACCCAGAACTGTCAAAATCCTTTACCTGATTCGAGCCGCTTGGCACCATTAAAAAGAAGGGTCCTCCACGTTCAAATTTCAGAACTGAGCGCTTCCAACTGGAATTTTTTTCCGAAGGGTCATACATTTTCTCTCAGTCTTCCTTTCGAAAAAAGAAGTGGTAGATCTTGAAAAAGGTCGGGCGATCCTGGGTCACGCTGCATCTGTGAATTGTGGAGACCCCTGGGTTAGACACTTGCACACGCTTGCAGTTAATCGACATTAAGTTGAAGCGCTTTCAATTGGCTTGTGTCTATTCTTCGTATGCATAACTCAGCTGTCCAACGGAAAAACCTATTAGTGACTTTGCCAATGTGACTATTTTCAGGCATACTTGCATATCTTACGTGCTTTTAGATTTAAAGCCATCAATTTCTGGGGTCATGAGTTACCGAACGACAAGCCTCTTGCGGTTACTAAATGAAATTAAAAGCTGAAACATCTTAAACTTTCTTTTACAAATAAGCATGAATTCCAAATTGAAATCACCTGCGTATTAGTTAATATAGAACCCTTAATCATTTTAGCATTCTATGTTGTAAGACAGGCCTGCCCAGAGAGGAGAAATTTCGTCGAAATTGCTCATTTGCCACATGGAATTTTTCCACCTCCACTGACCTCTACTCATTCAACTTCATGAGAGCGACACCACCCCGAACCTCTAGAGCTGAGCAGAGGGAAGTGGTGGTGGAACTCAAACATGTGGTCTTTGAGTCGATTTCCCCTCTCTCGGGAGGCCTGTTGTAAGATACAGTTGTAAAGTTGTAAAAACTCGTATTAAAACAGCAGAAATATGCCCAAATTTGTTTGAAAATCGACAAAAAACTATGTTAGGCTTAAATTATAAGTTCGTAAGTCAAGGTGGTCTCAAAACTTCTTTTTTTGAATTCCCTGACTTTTCATTTACCTATTTTTCAATTTTCCTGACCAAGAACATTTAATTACCAAAATTCGAGTCAGTTAACATTAAATTTGAATTATTTTTTTTTTTTAATATAATATCATTGATATTGATCTAAATTTTGTCTTATGAAAATTCCCTGACTTTTGTAAGGTTTTTAAAAAAATCGTGGTAAGCAAAAATATTAACTTTCCTCATTTTTTCTCTTCCTCCTATTGGGTGGGATAGTAATAGTAAAGGGGGGAAGAGCTAAGGGGCGATAGGGAAGCTAAGAGTATATTAGAGAGGCTGTAAGGGGAATGGAGATGAAGGAATAAGAGGTGTGGTGAAACGAGATTTTTGGCGGATGTGGGGTATAGGGATGTAGTGAGGTGGAACGAGAGGGAGAGAAGGGGCTGAAGAGCCTTTTACACTATTTAACTCATACATTTAAAAATGAGATGATTTGAAAAAAGAAGTCTAGTAATTCATTCGTACTTAAAATTATCAGCTCTTTGGCAACGTTCCATAACATAAGTTAATTTAAACAAAAAACTATGTTTAAAGTTTGGGATCTACGTACTATTGTTATCGCATACTTCAATTATATTGATGAGGATGCCAACTATAATTAAAGTTCAGCCGTTATTTAAATTTCAGAACAATTTTACCAAAAAGAATTGTTGTACCTCGTTATCCGAAATCAGTGCTGTCGATAATCTTGCAACGTTATCAGATGCAAAGGTTGCATAATCATCGTCGGATGCCACGCTGTCATAAAGAGGTTCATCATCCGACATTTGAGAACCATGCTTTCCCAATTGTTCCTTTCGTAAAGTTAATAACACCGGGTCTGAAAAAAGTGATTTATTACACAGAGAACAAATCTAAGTGTAGTAGTGTGAACACGTCTTATGATTTTGTGGCGCGCTGCGACTCTTGCAGTTTGCGCATGAAGATAACTCTGTTAAAAAAAGCCCCTACTATTTTCGCATGGGTCTCTTGCAAAACAGAGATACGCTCATGCATAAGCCGCATGGGTTCCAGCGCACCGCAAAATCATGAGGCGTTCACGCTACTATACTTAGAATTTGTTCTCCGTGTACAGATCCTTAAAATAAATGCAAGGTGTAAAGCTTACATTAAATACACATTCATTAAATGCAAGGTTTGTCTGTCTACTTTTTATGATCAAAAAATGATGTATCGTGATGAATATTTGAAAGTCATTAAAATTTACAGAGCCGTTATAAAGGGTGTTTAAAAGTTCTCGGCCTTACGCAGAGATAGTGCTCCAATCACTGTATACTTTATTATGATGATATATGGTCCCTTACGTATAACATCACCTACTGCTTCAGTTCAAGCTGTCACATAGTTTGCGAATTACAGCAGGTCGAAACGAGTGTATCGAGTGATTTGTGTACAATTGGAAAACATTTGAGCATCAAGTCAGCTGTTATTAAGCACCTATTTAAAAAAAGGTTTAAAACTTCAAGAAATATATGAAGACATAGTTAAAACTTTGGGTGTGCCTGCAATTTCGCACTACCAGGTTAAACAATAGACAGCGCTTTTCAAACATGGCAAAGAGAGATTGGAGAACGACCGGCACAATGGACGGCCACCAATAGTTGTGACGGATAAAAACATTGATAAAATCCATAATATGGTTTTGACAGACTATCGTGTGAAGGTGCGTGAGATAACTGACAAGTATTGTGACCATTCGCAAGAAAAACGACTCGAGAATTTTTTTCATTTATTTTGTTTACTTTTTATTTATCGAAATGTTTATTTATTCAATTCTCTTGTAAAATTGTATTAAATTATGTAAATATAGAAATTTACAATTGCCAACCTCTCATTGTGAGGTCACGGGCATCTCAACCAAAAGAGTGCATCATATGTTAACTGAAGAATTGAGGGGCTGATAGCAAAAGCGGACTAAGAAAAGAGTCGGAGCAAAAGTGGGTTGATTATTTCTCAGCGCAAGAACGCGCTGGAGAGACTTGCCGTAGTTTTCCCATCTCTACTACTGCATAGAAAAGTTTCTTGGGTGAGAGACGCCGTTGGAGAGACTTGCTGCAGTATTGCCATACTCGCTACTGCATAGACAATTTCCTTGGGTTGGAGATGCCGCTGGAGAGACTTGCCGCAGTTTTGCCATCTTGACAACTGCATAGAAAATTGTCTTGGCTAAAAACTGTCACTGGAGAAGCCTGCCGCAGGTTTGCAATCTTCACTACTACATAGAACATTTTCTTGTGTGATAGATGCCGCTGTGGAGACTTGCCTCAGTTTTGCCATATTCACAGCTGCATGCAAAATTCTCTTTTGTCAGAGATGCCGCTGGGGAGACTTGCCGCAGTTTTGCCATCTTCACCACTGCAGAGAAAATTTTCTTATTTGATAGATACCGCTGGCGAAACTTGCTGCTGTCTTGTCATCTTTACAAATACTTGAAAAAATTTCGTGGCGATAGATGTTGCTGGGGAGACTTGCCGCAGTTTTTCTAATTTAACAACTGCATAGAAAATTTTCTTGGGTGAGAGATGCCGCTGGCAAGACCTGCCGCAGTTTTGCAATCTTCACTACTACATAGAAAATTTTCTTGGGTGGTGGATGCCGCTGGGGAGACTTGCCTCAGTTTTGATATCTTCACAACTGCATGGAAAATTTTCTTTGGTGAGAGATGCCGCTGGAGAAACTTGTTGCAGTTTTTTCGTCTTCACTACTCCATAGATATCTTTCTTGTATGATAAATGACGCTGGGGAGATTTTCCGCAGTTTTGCCATTTTCACAACTGCATATAAAATTTTCTTGGTGAGATACGTCGTTGGAGAGACTTGCCGCAGTTTTGCCATCTTCACCACTGCATAACAGATTTTTTTGTGTGATAGATGCCGCTGGGGAAATTTACCGCAGTCTTGCCATCTTTACAACTACTCGAAAAAATTTCGTGGCTATAGATGCCGCTGGGAGACTTGCCGCAGTTTTGTCAATTACACTACTACCTAGAAAATTTTTATTGGTGAGAGACGCCGCTGAAGAGACTTGCTGCAGTTTTGCAATCTTCACTTCTACATAGAAAATTTTCTTGGGTGTTGGATGCCGCTGGGAAGACTTGCCTCAGTTTTGCCACCTTAGCAACTGCATAGACAATTTTCTTGGGTCGGAGATGCCGCTGGAGAGACTTGCTGCAGTTTCGTTATCTTGACAACTGCATAGAAAATTGTCTTGAGTGAGAGATGCCGTTGGAGTGACTTGCCGCAGTTTTGCTATCTTCACAACTGCATAGACAATTTTCTTGGTGAGATATGTCGCTGGAGAGACTTGCCACAGTTTCGCCATCTTCACTACTGAACAGAAAATTTTGTTGGGTGATTTGTGCCGCTGTGGACACTTGATGCAATTTTGCAATCTTCACAACTGCATAGAGAAATTTTTTGGGTCAGGGATGTCGCTGGAGAGGCTTGCTGCAGTTTTGCAATCTTCACTACTTCATAGAAAATTTTCTTGGGTGTCGGATGCCGCTGGGGAGGCCTGCCTAAGTTTTGCCATCTTCGCTACTGCATAGACAATTTTCTTGGGTGGCAGGTGCTGCTGGCAAAACTTGCCGCAGTTTTGCCATCTTCACCACTGCAAAAACATTTTTTGTCTGATAGATGCTGCTGGGGAAATTTGACGCAGTATTGCCATCTTTACAACTACTCAAGAAAATTTCGTGGCCATAGATGCTGATGGGGAGGCCTGCCTAAGTTTTGTCATTTTCACAACTACCAAGAAAATTTGCATGGGTGAGTGATGCTGCTGGAGAGACTTGCTGCAGTTTTGCCATATTCGCTACTGCATAGACAATTTTCTTGGGTCGGTGATGCCGCTGGAGAGACTTGCCGCAGTTTTGCCATCTTCACTACTGCATAGAACATTTTCTTGTGCGAAAGATGCAGCTGGGAAGATTGCCACAGTTTTGCCATCTTAACAACTGCATAGAAAATTGTCTTGGGTGAGAGATGCCCCTGGAGAAACTTGCCGCAGCTTGCCATCTTCACCACTGAATAGAACATTTTCTTGTGCGATAGTTGCAGCTGGGGAGACTTGCCACAGTTTTGCCATCTTAACAACTGCATAGAAAATTGTCTTAGGTGAGAGATGCCGCTGGGGAAATTTGACGCAGTCTTGCCATCTCTACAACCACTCGAAAAAATTTCGTGGCGATAGATGCCGCTGGAGAGACTTGTCGCAGTTTGCCATCTCTAGGAATACTTAAAAAAATTTCTGACGCGATAAATGCCGGTGTGGAAATTTGCCGCAGTCTTGCTATCTTTGCAAATACTTGAAGAAATTTCTTGGCGATAGATGCCGCTGGGGAGACTTACCGCAGTTTTGTCATTTTCACAACTACCGAGAAAATTTTCTTGGGTGAGAGACGCCGCTGGAGAGAATTGCTGCAGTTTTTCCATCTTCACTACTGCATAGAAAATTTTCTTGGGTGACATATGCCGCTGGAGAAACATGCCTCAGTTCCGTCATCTTCACAACTGCATGGAAAATTTTCTTTTGTCAAAGATGCCGCTGGGGATACTGGCCGCAGTTTTGCCATCTTCACGACTGCATAGAAAAATGTTTTGGGTCATATGTGTCGCTGGAGAGGCTTGCCGCAGTTTTGCCATCTTCACTACTGCATAGAACATTTTCTTGTGCGATAGATGCAGCTGGGGAGACTTGCCACAGTATTGCCATCTTAACAACTGCATAGAAAATTGTCTTGAGTGAGAGATGCCGCTGGCGAAACTTGCCACAGTTTTGCCATTTTCACAACAGCATGGAAAATTTTCTTTGGTGAGAGATGCCGCTGGGTATACTTGCCGCAGTTTTGCCATCTTCACCACTGCATAGAACATTTTTTGTCTGATAGATGCCGCTGGGGAAATTTGACGCAGTATTGCCATCTTTACAACTACTCGAAAAAATTTCGTGGCCATAGATGCTGATGGGGAGACTTGCCGCTGTTTCGTCATCTTCACAACTACCTGGAAAATTTTTATGAGTGAGTGAGGCCGCTGGAGAGACTTGCTGCAGTTTTGCCATTTTCGCTACGCATAGACAATTTTCTTGGGTTGGAGATGCCGCTGGAGAGACTTGCCGTAGTTTTCCCATCTTTACTACTACATACAACATTTCCTTGTGTGATAGATACCACTGTGAAGACTTGCCTCAGTTTTGCCAGATTCACAGCTGCATGCAAAATTCTCTTTTGTCAGAGATGCCGCTGGGGAGACTTGCAGTGCTCACTTGGCATCTCGTCTCCCTTCTTATACCCTCGCCGGTTGAGGTAGGTCGCGGGAGAGAGGATCCTGCGCTTCCTGGCGCCACTATTCGGAACCATTATCGCCCTTCGCATGGCTACCTTCGTGTCGGGTTTCTCCTGCGTGTTAGGGTGGCCTGACCTCAGGCGCTGGATAGAGTGATCGTTTCATCTGCCCCCTTTTCGAGAAGAATCCTGCTTAGGGGGCTTCTCGAAACATCAATGGTTGTTGGTGATGTCGATGTCGTCTTCCAGCTCCTGTCGCTCGTTGTTGGAGATATGAAGCAACATCGAGTCTAATTGATCCTCTTCAGAGTCGTCTCCGAAAATATCTTCAAACTTCTTCTGGAGGCGGGATCTTTTGTAGATGATCTGTTTGACCCGTTGGTTGATAGTCTTTATCCGCTTTGGTTTGGTTGCATAGGTTAGTCTGGACCGTTTTTTGGAAGTTCTTTGAGTGTCTCCAATTGGCTTCATCGGATCAGTACCCTGGTCTCGAGTAGAGACCATTCTGTCTGTTGGGATTATGCGTATGCTGGTGACAGACTTGTACTGTCTGTTCTTGATGCGAGGATCCTTCCTATTCTTCATGATCAGGCGGGGTCGTCACACATCCACGTGTTGGTGACTGCTTCTCATTCTCACACTGTTTGATTCTTCCCCTCCAACGTGAGTGCCGGCATCAGCCTTGTTTAACTGGTGGCATGACATCACTTTGGTTGAGGCGTCAATCTTACTGTAACAGAATAAATTAATTCTGAAATGTATGCAAGAGGATGTATTATACAATATACACGTGGTTCTTGAGATGTTCCGACATGCTGTTAGTGGACCAGAATTAATTAGAGTGTTAACTTCTAATCTCATTAGCATGAAACATTTCCCGCTCTACACCGTTTCTCAAGTCCGCTGCGATGCAGGTTCTCTGTCCCACTACTCTCTTTATTTCATAGGGGCCCTCGAAGATTGCCATAAATTTGACGGTGTGTTTTAAGAATTAATCCGATACGTTGCAAGCTTTTATTAGCACCCTGTCGTTCACCGGGTATGTGGTAGGCTTCTTCAGTAAGTTGTGTTTTTTCGCTCTGCTCAACTCTTTCTTCAAGATAGAATTTCTCATCAGAGTTAACTGCTCTTCGTAGCTCAAATCTTCGGTTTCTGTTTTTGTTTGGATCCGCTTTCTCCAGAAACGGGTAGGTTTTTTTTTAGCATCAGTTCCATTGGCGTGAATCCTGTTGTGTCATGGTGGATTTCGTTTATTATATTTTCTATGGTTTGTAGGTAGGTTGCGGGAGAGAGGATCCTGCGCTTCCTGGCGCCACTACTCGGAACCATTATCGCCTTTAGCATGGCTACCTCCGTGTCGGGTTACTTCTGCATTTTAAGGTGGCCTGACCTCAGGCGCTGGATAGTGATCGTTTCAATCGGTACAGAAAAAGAAACTCCTATATTCGGACGAATTAAAGAAATCATTATTTTGAAAAACGAGCAAGTGTACCTATATTGTCAAGAGTGAAATGTTTTGTGGGTTGAAAGTACGTTGAATGCATTCTGTGTCAGTACAGGGTCGAAAACCAGGTTCGCAAATGCAGAGAGTTTAAGTGATCTGAAGACATGCGCTTTGTGGAAAGATCATCGGATACATGACTTATTTGTGGTTTCACGAAATGCTTTTTTTATAATGAATAAACTAACTTTGAAACACAAAGGCTAGATTGTAAAGTAGCTGTTAGGCTACCCTGCTTAAAATGACGGATAGGATCCGATAGAGTCAGATACAAAGCCGGATAAAGGTGCGAATAGCCCAGGTCGGATTTTCTTCCGTCTCTATCTGGATCTCTTTCGGTTCGTAAAATTTTGAACGGAAAACTAGCGAGTCTATCTGGATTTTAATGTAGATGACATATGGAAAATAGCATTTTATCTGGCCCTATGCGAAATTTTGTCGGAACTTACATTAGAAGACTGTTTTCGTTTAACTCTGAAAATGGTTATCTGTCTGGATCCATCCGGCTTTGAAGTGAACATCGGAAACAGAAAACTAAATTATTTGGCCTACGGAATCTTATGCGGCCCTATTTGGAACTTTGTCGCAACTTACATTAGAAGGCTGTTTTCGTTCAAGTCCGAAGATGATTGCCTATCTGACTCTATCCGGTTTTAAAGCGAACATCGGAAATAGAAAGTTGAATTATTTGCCCGACTTAATCTTATGCGGCCCTATCAGGAACTATGTCGGAACTTACATTAGAAGACTGTTTTCGTTTAAGTCTAAAAAATGTTTTCTATCTGGCTCTATACGGCTTTAAAGTGGATATCGGAAACAGAAAATGGAATTATTTTCCCGACGAAATCTTATGCGGCCCTATCAGGAAATATGTCAGAACTTACATTAGAATACTGTTTACGTTCAAGCCTAAAAAAGGTTTTCTACCTGGCTCTATCCGGCTTTAAAGTGGATATCGGAAACAGAAAATGGAATTTTTTCCGCGACGGAATCTTATGTGGCCCCACCTGGAAATATGTCAGAACTTACATTACATGTTGAAAAATGGAGAAATAATTGTTATGCAGAGTGCTATAATTACATTATAGATTATTATGGTACTGGTCACTATTGCTCGAGTACAGGTACCCTTTCTAAGCTGTTCAGTTGTGATTACTAGATCACATCATTCCTATATCTATAAATGAGTGTTTAATAGAATAATACAATTAAATATGACATAGAGCTTACTTTAATTCATTTCAATACAGTACATTTTGTAAAAGAAGCCTATTTAGTAAATCCTATTCAAAATATACTACTATGTATAGTTAAGATTAGAGTCAAAATAAGATACGTTGTGCAATGTCAGATATATGATGCGCTTAGAGACGCAATTATAAGCCAATAACGTTGAGCCTATGAGCCTTCTGCGACTCAGCACCAGAAAGCTACCACTAATATAAGGGCAAGCGCAGTAGCGTTGCATTACCGCCATCAGTTCGCGAGTTCGCGCCATTCTCGACTGAACCTTTTTTTATATTTTTTTGTGGATTACAAAAGAAGGTAATAAGCGCTATTAAAATTAAAATAAAACGATGAATATCTCAATTAAGTCAAAAGTTATAGAGATTCAAAAAAGAACATTGGGGGTTTATGAAAAACAAAACACAAAATTCAAATATGACAATATGTTTTTTTTTGTAAGATATAGTTTATACGTTTTTTAAATAAAGGGTTGCAGTACAAAGCTAGATAACCGACATTTTTGGCAAAAATGAGTAACAATGCAAAAACGGGCAAACCTGATCGAAGCGCTATCTGTTGGATTTACTTGAACTACGATACCCCTCCGGATGTTAAGAGAACATAAAGAGTAAGGGCGATGCATAGGGCTGCTGAAAACTGAAGCACTTGTAATAGTACTGGCAGCCGACAGTTTCCGAAATATCTATGCAAATGTTTGAATTAGAGGAAGCGTATTACGACTTTTCGCATAACAGCAACCATGTACAAATAAGTTTACAGATTGTTATGAAAGTAATTATTATTAAAAAGTATTTTTATTAAGTATTCTACAATAATCGAAGATTGTTGTGATAAGGACACTCTGAAATTACGTGTTTCAATTTTAGGAAAAAAGGGGATTTTTTCCTAAAAACGGGAATTAAGACGGAACATCATTTATGATTAAAAACTTTTTGACAGAATCGCCGTTCTTTTATCAAATTTCCCAGTTATTTTTGTTTTGTTCAAAAATAATTTTATTACCTAGATTGGTTGGATTGCAGAATAGGGGCGTCAACCCTATTTTGGCTGGAACATTTTTTTTTCGGCAACAAACTATTAGAATCTTTAATGGAACGATAAATGAAGCGATTTGACAAGGCAAAAGCTTAAAATTATTGTAACTTTTGTTACTACGATGTCTCAAATCTGGGTATGTCACGATATCGGAATGATCATATTATGATCGAGATTATTAAAATTATTTTTTGGCCAGTCAAAGGGGTGCCTTCCCGCCCCCACGAGACGTTGGAAAGGGGTAGGGATTTTACTAACAATATTTTTGTGACAGGTCAAAGGGGTTTTAATTAATTATTTACAGTGTTTTTGGCCGTATGGATGTTTAAAAGCACCTAAACAGTGAGTTAAATATGATCATTCCGATATCGTGACAGACACACATTCGAGATATCGTAATCACAAAAGTAATAATAATCTTAAACTTTTGCCTCGTCAAATCGTTTTATTTTTCGTTCAATTAAAGGTTCTAATAGTTTGTTTGCCGAAAAAAATTTTCCTGCCATAACAGAGGTGACGCCCCTATTCTGCAATTGCACCCCTAGATTTATGACTTGAATTTTATTAAATCGTATCTTCATCACTTATCAGAAGATACATATTGATTCCTTATTTTAAATGAGTTTCTAGTGTAATCTTTTTAATGTAGAAGACTGAGTTGTTGAAAGTATTCTGTTAAGTACGCTACTTGTTTGTATATTATATTTTTAATTTCCAAAATTTTGTTTCTACAGCGAAAACTGAAGGGCTGCAGTACAGAACTAGATATCCAATAAAATCGGAATTTTTCAGGATAGCGAAATATCATTCTATAAAATCGAAATCACTATTTAAAGATAAAGCAAAAGTTTGTTCTAGAGCTGGAGTGTTTCTGAATTGAGGCCAAAAATGTATGATTGAAAAAAATGATCCAGTTCTGTGAAATAAAATGTGGCAGTTTACAATCTCAAAGTGACAGGAACCTAAACCTGGAATAGGCTCGGTTGCAGTTCACGGTAACATGTGCATCTTTCAGTTTCAACACAAAATAAAATCTTGCTCCCGAGATATGGGGAGGCTGAATAAGAATAAAAAGTTTTTCATTGGAAATAATTATTCTGTTTCGGGAAAATAAATATTTAGTGTCACGGTATCGCACTGTAACAGCCGATTTTTTGCTTAAATATCTATAATAAGAAGAAAGGTATGTTTCTTCACGAATGAACAATAAAATTTCTAGATAATATAGGTTTTGATCGCAATGAAAAAAGTGAAGTAAAAAACAAACCTTATAAAAGTGGCTTTTTGTAGAAAATGAAGATTGAAGATTTTAGGTTGGAATTTGATTTGTACTTTTGTGCTAAGGAAAGTGTCAAATAGTTTTATTTGAGGGCATTTTCTTTGAAAAAAGTATTTTGTTAGTTTTCTGTAATTAACAACTTTTAGGAAGCGGTATATGGTCAGAAGAAGGTTTAAAAAAAAAGGTAAGAGGTGAGGAAATATAAAAAAAGAAGAACAAGATGGGAGACAAGTACGCTCAGATAACAATACGTGCTTGCACGTAATCGGCCCAACGGGCTGGAGACCAACCTGCCTGCTAAATGCACGCGTCAGCCGACAGAGTCGGAATGCGACCGAAGGGCGCACAACGGTCTGGCAGATTAGACGCCCGTCGGTCGTGCAAACGACGAGGAACGACGGGCCTGCGACTTGCCCGACCGCTGCAGGCTGGTAGTGCGAGTAGATTGAGATCGCAAATGCACATGCGCGTTTTGGATCAGCTGTTCTTGCCGTGTGTAATGGCGTTCACCCGTGAATTTTGGCTGGGATCGACGACGTGAGTGAAAAGTGATTGCGTTGGTTTTGTTCGTTTGGCCTGCTGTGCGTGGAAGATAAGGTGGATAAGATATACCCTACTAAAAAAAAAGTCAGGACTCATTCTGCCCATTTCTCAGTTTATTTATATTATTTATTTATATTTATTTATGCATATTCTCTTCTTACTTACATTTCATTGTTAATATTGATATACTAAATGACTCTGAAAGTGAATCTGAAAATTTTGTCCGTTTTCCTTCTCTCGACAGACATCTTGGATTTCTCCCACCCAACCTATGAAACGGCATTTTACCGGACCGTCGTTCATGCAGTTCGCCGGACTGCGTCGCTCCCGCCTGTCGGGCTGGCTATATAGCCATCAATGGTGTGCACATTAAGGTGCATATTTGCCAGCACGTCGGTCCGATCGATCGGACAGCGGTTTTGAATTACCATTCCTTTTATTACTATATTAAAAATGAAATTTCGAACAAATACTTCTAACATAACATGTATTTGATTCTTGAAGAATTTTTCTTTCAGAAATGTTGCTTATCTAGTTTTGTACTGCCACCCTTCAACTAACTTTTAAATTCTTGATTCAGAAGTTATATTCTTTTATTTAAAAAATTATTATTTGGTTGAAAATTTATAATTTTTGGTTGGAAATTTAATTGTTCTGTAGAAAATTCATGTTTTTGGATTGAAAATATTATCAATTTGGTTGACATTTTTTTCCTTCTTGACAGAAGAATCTTTTTTGGTTGTAAATTTAACTTTTGTGTTCAAAATTCATATTTTCGGGCGTAAAGTTCAACCTTTTTGTAGAAAATTAGTTTTCTTCGTCCCCTAGCCGAAAGTACGTTATCCCGGCTGCATTTCTGTCCGGAAACCGTGGCTTTTGTGGCCTGCTAGAGTTAACGCGATCTCTGATTGGCTGCGAGATTTTTGTGGCTCGCTGACGTAGCAACTTCATCAAAAGTGGTTTTTATAACAAGGTTATAAATGGCAAAAGTTTTATATGGGCTTGCTATAACTTCGTTTAATTTTGGGTTTCTGATTTTTTATGTCTTGTAAGTTAATCATTTTAGAGTCAAGTAAATGTCGATTGATACTATTTGTCAAAACACAATCAGCGGAAATAAAATTAATCAGGTTATCAGACCTCATGAAGAGTTTGTCTGGACTAATTTCGATTACGGGCGTTAGGAGGGGTAGAATCTCGGCGTGTAATTGGGAAGGAATTTGTGGACTGGATTCACGTAAGTGACGTACCCTTTTCACATAAATATTATCTGACACATCTTTTGCTTTTTCAAGTATTCTAACTCTTTTCCTTTGAGCATGTTGTGTGCCAACATTCACGTCGCCGTCAGTAGTATCTGCCTGAATATCATCCCTATCGGGACGTCCGGACTTACAAAACTTCATCGGGCATCGGGCTTCAACAACTTTATTCGCACGTGCTTCAAGGTTAATGCCACTGCAAGCTGCCGCGTTATCATCCCTATCGAGACTTACGGACTTACACAAATTAATCCTCTATCGGGGTGGAATGCCCTTCGTACACACCTCGCTTATACTCTCACTACGCTCTATCTCAATTTCATTCTTGTTTTCGGTTTCAGCCTCGCTATCGGAATTGAAAAAAGTAGTTTCCTCTGTATAGTTGGGAGATTCACTTTCCATGCGTTCAGTAAAAAGGAAAACGTGTTTGATTGGGGATTCATTGAAGAGGTTGGAATTTCCTTCGTTAGGTGGGATAAAGAGGGGATCATATCGTATGGTCATCACGCGACTGCGAGTGTTATTTTGAGGGTTGATGCTGGGAATACACGGATTTCGCGATAAAGCATCTGCGTTTGCGTTAACTCGACCGGGTTTATATTTTATATCGAACTCATACTCGCTGAGCTTCATACGCTAACGTGCTAATCTTGAAACGGGATCCTTAAGGTTATGAAGCCAAATTAGTAGTTGATGATTGGTGACTAGAGTGAAAGTATGCCCGTAAAGATATGGGCGGAAGTGTTTTACGGCAAACACAATCGCGAGTAACTCCTTTTGCGTCGTAGAGTAATGAATTTCTGCCTCATTTAGGTGCGTGATGCGTATGCTACTGGGAGGTCCATTTCGATTATTCCCTGGCTTAAAATGGCTCCTAAAGCATAGTTAGGTGCGTCCGTAGTAACAACAAAAGGCCGCGTAAAGTCGGGATATTGAAGTAACGGTCCGCTGCAAAGGATCTCGCGAAGCTGATCAAACGCGGTTTGTTGTGCTTGACTCCAGTAAAAAATTACATTATTTTTGAGAAGGTGAGTCAGAGGTTTCGAAATTTTAGCAAAATTCGGTATGAATCGCCTATAATACCCGGCGAGACCTAGAAACTGCTTCACGTTTTTTCTCCCCTTTGGTTGAGGGAAACTCTTTACTACTTGAATTTTCCATTTTTCCGGTCTTACGCCACCTTCTGTAATAATGTGCCCCAAGTACGCGATTTCTCTTCGCAAAAATTGGCATTTTTCGGGTTGAAGCGTGAGGCCGGCAGTTTTTAATCTACCTAGGAGACGCTCCAGCTTCATACCATGTTCTACGAGAGAAGTCGCGTAGATGACGATGTCATCCATGTAGACAAAAATTTCTACGCCTTGCAATCCGGATAAGACTCGATCCATCAGCCTTTGGAACGTGGCAGGGGCATTTTTTAAACCGAATGGCATCTGAGTAAATTGAAAAAAACCAAAAGGCGTTGTAGAGCCTGTTTTATCTTTATCAGCGGGGTCCATAGGAATCTGGTGGAAACCAGATGCAAGATCAAGAACACTGAAATATTTGGCCCTGCCTAATTGGTCTAAAATATCGGTAATATTAGGAAGGGGGTAAGCATCTCTGATTGTTTTTTCGTTTGAACCTCGATAGTCGATCACCATCCGCCAGCGTTTATTGCCCTCAGGATCAGCTTTCTTGGGGACAATCCTCACTGGCGAATTGTATGATGATTCGGAAGGTTCTAAGACATTACAATCAAGGCACTTGGAAACACTTTTTTTAATTTCTGCTCTATGCTCCGGAGGGAATTGATATTGAGGGTTGTTTACGGGGTTCTGATCCGTGGTCGTGATTTTGTGTTTTAAAACACTCGTAGTACCTAATTTGTCACCGTTTAAAAGAAATTGGACAGTATAATCGCTCAAGTATTCGAGAACGTGTTTTTTTTCTTCTTCATTTAATTCTTGAAGGTTTAATACTTTTATCAATTCTGCCATTCTTTTTGTGTAAACTTTTTGCTCCTGTTCGTTCAATTCTATTTTTCCGGCGGTTCGCAAATGTGGGTTTCCTTGTACGTATTCTTCTAGTTCTACATGCGGCAGAGTTAAATTAACGTTTTCGATAGTAGTGTTTATACAAAATATTTTAGCGAACCCATTTTCTTGTTTCGTTAGCAATTCTCCTGAATAAACTCCGAATCCAGCATCAATTCGTCGTAAATATCCCTCTTCGCGAGAACTTTTTTTCACAGGAATTAAAATTAATTTACGCGTTCGCGCAGGTACGCATACGGTCACATGTGTTAGGAGTGGGATCGATTCAGGGCCATTTTTCATTTTAGCTTAATTGAATAATAGGTTTACTTCATGGCTACGTACAAAAGGCATACCTACCAATCCATCTTATTTTATAGGGAAGTTATTCGGCACAACATGAAAGACAGCATTCTTGTTTTTTATTCTTATATTGACTTCCCCTAGAGTTTTTACAGGCGTTGAATTTATTCCAAATAAGTAATAAACAATCTCCTTATTTACTTGAACTTTTCGCTTAATGAATTTTTTCTTTATGAGATTGAACTGTGAACCCGTATCGACAAGTAGTTCTGTTCCCTCGTCTCTAAATCCTTCAGCTTGAATGCTTACTGTAGGGCACTGCTCTTTATCTTGACCACCGATAGTGAAAACCGCGCGTCTCATCATGGGTACTTTATTATATTTGGACTCGAAATCGCACCCCTTTATCGATGTCCTTGCAAGTTTAAATCGCTATTGTTATTTTTGGGTGAAGCGCTTATTTTATTTGGGAAATTTTCGAAAGAATGACCTTCCTTTAAGCACAGGTTACAAGAACGGACAAAACTTCTTTGATATCTAGTTTGAGGACAATTTCGCGAAATATGAGCCTCCTCTCGGCAGTTATAGCAGGTGCGCTGGGGGCACTCTCGAGAATAATGTCCCTCTTTATGACAGACGTAACAGGTACCTGCAGATTGAAACCCGAAAAAGCTTTAAATTTAAATTTATCATCATGAATCATCGTGAAAGTATTAAATCTATTATCAAGCTTGATATTATTCGGAATTAATGCAGATATATGTAAGAAACGTAAATATATAATTGAACGTGCAAGTTAATTGTTATATTTTTAATATATATTAAAAATAATATAGTTACCCCTAGATAATTTCCCCTAGCACAATACCTCATAGTGGTCAAAACCAGTAATTTACTGTTCATAATCCTCTACAGGCTCTATTTCTTTGCAGATTTTTTTTATTTTTGTTAACAAATTCTCAACATATAATGTTTAAGGTCAACCAACTCTTTAATTTTTTAAATTTAATTATGTGTGCTTCAAATATATAAACAAATATAGTCTCAAAATTAGCAATTAATCACAAAATTATGTTTTTTATTTAAAGAAAAATGGCTTAAACAAACTCACTATTGTTCAAAATTAATGTAGATATATTGAGGAAACTTAATTAATTGAATGTACAAGTTAATTATTATAAACAATTTATATTGGGGGCCCTTCAAAAACTTCGTCACACTGACAGGGTGGAGGGGAGGTGGGCAGGTCGCTGGAATGATCAGTGACGTAAGGGGGATGCGTTGACGCAGAATGCGACATCACAATGGAAAATATAAATGTGAACAACAATGTTTTAAATGCTTGAAAAAATAAACATTTGTGATTTTATTGCATCTAAATACAGACTTCACACATTTTTCCTTATTTTTTGTTTTCTCTATTCCCCTACTCCTCTTTACACCTTTTTTAAAGAATTCCTCTTTTTCGACTGTTTTCAAGAAACTTCCCCTTTGTCTTGTTTTTGCGTTTAAATGCAAAGTGAATTAATAGAATTTGTAGGTCGAAAATTCTACTATTTGGTTGAAGATTCAACTATTTTATTTAAAATTCGTTCTTTTTTGGTAGAAAATTGATTTTTTTTTTTACTGGAAACTTAATTATTCTATTTTTTGTTGAAAATTGATCGTTTTTAGTTGAAAACTCAACTACTTGGTTGAGAGTTGAACTACTTTGTTAAACATTCATTTTATTATTTAAAGATTAAAATATTTTGTTGAAAATTTATTTTCTTTTTGCTATTCTATTTTCGGTGGACAATTTATCGTTTTGATTTGAAAATTATACAGTACAATAGATTACCTTTATACATATAAACTCAGTGCTATGGGACTTAAATGCCCTTGCTCAATTGTAATAATAGTTGATAATTCATCTATTAAATTTTTCATTGAGAATTAATCTTATTCAGGCAAATATTCAACCACTTGGTTGAAAGTTGAACTGCTTTGTTCAACATTCATTTTATTGGATAATTGGTTAAATTTGTTCTTTTTGGTTGAAAATTAATTTTTTCAACTGAAAATTTAACTATTCCATTTTTGATTGAAAATTGATCGTTTTTAGATGAAAATTCAAGTATTTGATTGGAAATTTATGTATCATGTTGTAAATTCCTCTTTTTGATAAAAAATTCTTCTTCTTGATTGAAAATTCAACTACTTGGTTGAAAGCTGAACTACCTCATTAAAAATTAATTTTTTTAGTCTAAGATTCATCTCTTTGGTTGAACATTGACCTATTTTGATAAAAATTTGTCTTTTATGGTTGAATTCAACTGTTTTACATTTTAAATTAAAAGATTTTTTAAATCAATTGTTATTATTACCTTCTTCGTTAAGAATTAATCTTTTTTGATTAGAAATTCAACTACTTGGTTGAAAGTCGAATTTCTTTGTTAAAATTTTTGGTTGTTGAAGATTCGTCGATCGTAAATTAATTCTTTTTGATTTAAACTCAAAATTCGTCCATTTGGTTGCAAACTCATCCATTTTAGGTTGTCAATTCAATTATTTGGTTAAAATTCTAAAGACGAAAGAAAGGGATTTGGCGGAGGAGTCACTTTTGCAGCAAGTCACATTGCGGCATCTCTCATTCGGAACATTTTTTTTAAATGTGGAGTCCACAAAAAATTAGTAAAAAGTATTGGGATGACTTAAATTATTTCTGTGACCAATCACATCAGTGCCCCCCCCCCCCAAGGGACGATGGAAAGGATTTGACGTTGAATCAACGTCGTTTTTTGATGTCGAAAAATCATCGATTTGACGATATTATGCTGCCCAATTCGACATCGAATTAATGACCACGTCGACGTCGTTTTATTAATCGTTTCGACGTTGAATTTACAATAATTTCGACGGTACAAAAAGTAGTGCAGTAGTTATGAAAACATAAATGGGATGCCAGAACAGGATCCCATTTATGTTTCCGCGAAAGAAAAACACTATGAATAAGTTATTCGACACTTTTTTAATAATTACATGAGAAAATAAATAAAAAAGGAAATAAAATTGAAAAATTAGTTTTATTTTATTTCGAGACTATCATATACAATGATTTTTATAGTTAATGCAATCTTGTTATTTAATTTTAGTGCAAATAGACATAGGATGTCGTAACGATGTCGTAAAGACGTCGCCAAATATTGTGCCCACTGGGAAAACTTTTTATATTGAAACCCTTTAAATTTCAATCATTTGAAGTAAATTTATATTGCTTGAAAGTTGATCATTTTAAAATTGTAAATTATACTTTTCGAAATTCAACCAACTCAATTTGAATTGAAAAATTAAAATCTATAAAAGAAAAACATAAAAAATTTAGCGTTCAACATGAAAATTTAGAATTCTAAAATTTTATCCATTTAAAATTACCAAATTTTTCAATTACTGATTATATATTTAAGAAAGTTTAATTTTATCATATTTGATGTTCAACTCAATTTTTAATTTTTTAATTTAAAATAGTTTACTTTTCAACACTTCTTTTAGAATTATTATTCATTCTTGAAATTTTCTAATAAAACATTTTTTATTTGGAAATGTTTTACTGGTTTAAATCTTCAACTAAAAATGAAGCAACGTTAAGATATTATGTTGTAAAAATGTTTAATTTGAAAAGTAATACAACAAAATTAGGATTGCTATAATGAGATTTCAATTCTTTAAATTGTACAAATTTGAGCTTTCAATTCGAAATTGCTTTATACTTACACCTAAAATTATTAAATTCAAAACTATCAAGGCTTTATTAATATGAAATTTGGAAATATTTCATAGCGGGGATTGTCCTGACATTTCAAATACTTGAATTTTAAACTATGATTATGAAATTTAAGATTCAAACCCTCCAAAAATTAATCTAAAATTTAATTTTCCGAAAAAACTTTAAATTCAAGGCCTCAAATAAATTTTCAGTATATAAAAAATGAATTTTCATCAAAATACATGGACTTTTAAACAAATAGTTGAATTTTTAACTCAGAAATATAAATTTTGATATAAAACTAGAAAAGTTAAAACTTCAGTGAAAAAACGAATTTCTAGCAAAATAGTCAAATAGGGAAGCAAATAGTTGAATTTTCAACTTCAAAATATAAATTTTCAACGAAAAATAGAAAATTAAATTGTTAGTAAAAACAAAAAACGAATTTTCAACTCAAAAAGATAAACTTTCAACCAAAAATGTAAAAGTAAAATTTTTAGTAAAAAACGAATTTTCAACAAACTTCATGAATTTTCAATCAAAAATGAAAAGTTAAATTTTCAGTAAAAAACTAATTTTCATCAAAATACATGGACTTTTAAACAAATGGTTAAATTTTCAGTAAAATAACGAATTTTCATCAAAGTAGTCAAATTGGGAAGCAAATAGTTGAATTTTCAACTCAAAAGGATAAATTTTCAACCAAAAATGGGAAAGCTGAATTTTCAGTAAGAAAGGAATTTGTATGAAAATACATGAATTTTTAAACAAATAGTTGAATTTTCAACCACGATAGATTTCAGTTGAGGTTGCATCAGAATGTTAATTTTCTGCCAAAATTGAATTTTCAACCCAGAAAGACGAATTATCAACAAAGCAGTTGCATTTTGAAATACTAGACAAATTAATTACTGACAAGAGTATTATGTCTGGGTGGTCGCAAAACAGTTATAAAATAAAAAAGAAGCAATAAAAATGAAATATCACTTAGCATTCGATAAAATTCTGTGCAATTCTCTTCGCCCTTTCTGCACCCTTGCACTTCGAAATGAAAAAAAATTTAATAAACTGATTAAAGAAGAAATAAATCGGTATATATTTCTAGTTGAATTTATACTTATAGTTCAAGAATTTATTTCAAAAGTTAAGTTAATTCACGAATTTCTCTATTTTTCTCGGAAAAAGTCACTTTTGTCGAAAACACATTTTTTAACTAAATATGCACCGTCCTCCAGACCTGCGATAACTAACACGGAAGAATTGCAACCTTCGAGAGCTTCTCTAAAGGTAGTACGAGAGGTGCGTGTGGGCGTAGCCAAGAAGACGGTGGCTTAAGCGGCTGCCTTTGATTGGGCGATCCACAGAATCGTCCCTTTTCTGGCCTAAAAAGTTGTCTAGGAGAGGGGCAGTCAAGTCTTTAGTCTTTGGCTCTCTTACAGGATTAGTTATTGCGTGGCTGGAGAACGATAATTTTCGAGAAAATTGGTTTTCTTCCGTGAAACAAAAATTCGCGATGTGCGACCTCGAATTCATGTCTCCTTCAGTCAATTTATGACATTTTTTTATTTCGAAGTACGAGGTTGCAGAAAGGGTGAAGAGAATTGCAAAGAACTGTATTGTATGGTAAGTGATGTTTCATTTTCATTGCTTATTTTCAATGTCATAACTTGCTTTGTGGCCACCAACATATAATATTCTTGTCAGTAAATTATTTGCCTATTGTATTTCAATTTTTTTGCGAGAGAGAGAGTGAGAGAGAGAGAGAGCGATAACGCAAACGCATCTTAATCTACTTATGCTATTACATAACCATTACTTACAAATCTTTGCACTTCTAGTTTAGGCGACTTCCGATTCCTTTTTTTTCACTTCTCTGGTACCCCCATTTTTTCACTTTTTTGCATCTATTCTATCAATCTTTCTCATTCGCTCCCCTAGCACTCTCTAACTCCTTTATCCACTCTTCCCTGAAACCATCCTCCCCTAGAATCTTCACGAAATTCTCTTGCCAGCTTCCTTTATCTTCCATTTCTGTCCTACGTCCTTCCCATACATTTTTCCATGTTTCCTCTTCCCATTCACAGATTCTGCACTTCCTGTTCTCTTTCTTTTCCTAATACATACCGACCCTTACCTCGTTTCCCAATCTAAATCTTGCTATTCTGGTCGATCTGTTCTCTCCCCGTCGCTTTTCTAAATACTCTATGATCTCCATTTGTTCACAAGGTATATCCCGAATACTTGAACTCTTTTACTTCTTCTAATTTTATTCCCTTCCATCTTCCTGTCCATTCTTTCTTTCTTCGCTCTCCTGTCATAAACCTCATTATCTTTGTCTTTTCTACATTTAAATTCAACTTTTTCCCATCTAAGTATTTCTCTACTCTTGTAATCAAGTCCGCCATACCCTCTTCATCCTCTGCCATCAACACTGTATCGTCTGTGTATGCCAGTGTATATATCTTTTCGTTCTCCATCCTAACTCCTCCCCACCCTTTTTTCTTCATTTCTTCTTACAAGTCTGATATTAATATATTAAATACAAGTGGGCTCAGAGGACATCCTTGCCTTACAACGCGCAAACCAGAAGCTATCTCATAATTTTTCTCCTACCTTCACCTTGCTTTATGTCTCTCTAAAAATTTGCAATACTCTCTTTATTAATCCCTCTCGTATCCCCTCTTTCATCATAACTTTTATATCTCGCCTTGGTCCAATGATTCAAACGCAGCCTTTAAGTCCACGGACATTGCTATCATTGCCCCTTTCTCCCTTTTAATCCTTTTATTTATCAGATAATTCAGAACATATATATTGTCCATCACCCCGATCCCTTTCCTAAACCCTGTCTGATTCGGTGGTCCTATCTTTTTTTCCTCAACTTCATTCTTCAATCTCTCCGACAACACCGTTACATATACTTTATACAATGTTGGCATCAGCGCCACACTCCTATAATCTTCAACCTCCTCCCCTTTGACTTTCTTCACTATGGGTACCACTACTCCTACTTTACATAACTCTGGCCACCCCTCTCCTCTCCATACTCTATTGCATATTATCCCTGCTCATTCCTCTAATTTTGTCCTCCCCATATTCCCAGACTTCATTTGGAATCTTATCTCTACCAGGAGCCTTTCCATCTTTCATCATCCCTAATACCTTGACTATTTTCTCCCTTGTAATGTCCTCTTTATCTGTTTCCCTGCCATATTTTCCTCCTTTCCCAACTTTCCTCTCTACCCCTCCTGGTAATTCCATAAAATATTTTTTTCATTCTACCATCTCAATATCCTGATTTACTCTTTTTCTTCTTCTTCTCTCTCTATTTACTTGTTCCTTTTCTCCATTTTCTTAATTTCCTTCTCACTTCCTTCTTCTTTTGTCTACATTCCTCATGCCATCCACTTCTATCCCCTCCTTCACTAACTTCTTTTTTGCTTGTGCACTCTAACGCTCGTTTTATTTCTCCTATCATTATTTCCATTTCCAGATTGCCTAGGCATTATATATAATGCCCAGAAGAGATCAGGCAAAGTGTGTAATAAATATTCTCCATTTGAGCTGTTTTTCCTTTTTTTAAACCTTCATTACTTTGGTCATTTAAACATATTAAGATGTATTTTTTCAATGATTCATAATAAGACGCAGTTGAAAAAATATATTGGTTAAAAACAGAAATTTATTGAATTTTTGGATTTTTTAGAAACAAATTATTAAACTCAATTTTTGAAAAAAATACACTTTTGATTTTTTTTTAATCTTTAAAGATAGTCTACGATTTGCTCTAAAAGCCCGGTAAATGTAAAAATAGGATCTCCCTTAGTTTTCGAGAAATAAATAAAAATGCACTGGATTTTTTTTCTTCAATTTTCATTTGTTCAAATATGAATCAAAACTTATTATTTAAATATCGCCCCTGAAGTCTGTTTTATAGGGCCTCAAACAATCAAATAAGTGAAAAGTTTGGTTTTGCAAGTTTTTGGCACTAGTTATTTATAATACATAAAATACTACTTTCTATTATCAATTAGATGTTTATATACATTGATTAAAACAATTAATTATAGTTTTTAGGAATTTTCATTTAGAATAGAGTTCGGAAGTCGCGGTTTTTCCGAATTTTTAAGTTATTTTCACCTTTTCGATTAGAGTGAGTTAATAATTAATTCAAGTTGACAAAAATATTTGTTTAAACAATTTAGTATTATTTTTATTAATATGACTTTGTATAATGCTAAAAAGTTGTGGTTTTTGATGAAATATTCGACATTTTTTTCCACTTTTCAATTAGTGTAAGGTAATAATGGATACAATTAAACATATCTAACGTTTTTAACATATTCTTATTGTTTATAACCATCTTCCCCTATAGTTGTGCTAGATAGTTGCGGTTTGTTTCTGAAATTTTCAACATATAGTCCACTTTCTACTTAGAGTGAGGTAATAATTAACGCAAATGTGAAAAGTAAACAAAAAGTTCGAAATTTCAGAAAAAAACGCAACTAACAAGCAATAATAAAAAAGATAGTTATAAACAATAATTATTTATTCAAACAATTTTTTTATTAAATTGCATCCAATATTACCTAACACTAATTGAAAAGTGGATAAAAAGGAAAAATTATAGAAAAAACTGCAACTTTCTAGCATTATTCTAAGCGAATATTGTGATGAATAACAATACATTGTTTTAACAATCATTTATGTTAAATTTAATTTATTATTAGTTCGCTTTGACAGAACAGTTTATAATAAGTTGAAAAATTTGAAAAAAACCGCGACTTTATAACTCAAGACTAAAAGAAAATTGCTTGAAACAATAATAAATTGTTTGAATAATTTATATAAGCATCTAAATATCAATAAAAAGTATCATTATTAATCACTTGTCTAGAAATAAAACCGCAAAAAATCATAATTAGCGCCAAAAATTCGCAAAAATAAATTTTTTACTTACAAGGTTTTTTTGGAATGCTTCAAAACAGACTTATGGGGGTGATATTTAAAATATAAGTCTTTATGCGTATTTAATAGCGAATTTTAAGGAAAATTGTTAAATTTTAACTTGATTCAACTAATAGCGATTTTGAATTAAATTGACAAAAATTTATATTTTTTCTTATGGGAAATACGTGTTGAACTTCATGATTTGACATGGAATTGCTTATTTCACAAATTGCGCGGGAATTATAAACAATGTCAGACCTAACTCAGGTAATGAATATATATTATTATAATGACAATTTAGTTGAATTCAAATTTACAATTTAGTCTTAATTTTTTGCAAATTGGCATGTAATTAAAATCAAAGCTCTCGCACAAATTTGCCGACGTTCTCCGCCCACTTTGTCGTGACATGCGTACAGGTATAAATTTGGTCAAAATCTGATGAAAATTGTAAGTTAAAAATTGATGATACTATTCAAGATTTTTTAACGAGGCAAAGTTTATTTCAAATATTACTGCAAAACAAAGTGTAAAACCAATAAGCGTTTGTGTAAAAAAAACAAAGTTCAGTGTCAAGGAAATCAAGAAATTCGTAGATTTTAAGAAATTTTGAGAATTAAGGGTATTAAGAGAATTTAAGGAATTCAGAGAATGCCAGGCATTCCAAGAATTCTATGAATACAAAGAATTCAAAATCCTGATTCTAAATTACTTGAATTTGCTGAATTCCTTTAATTCACTGAATGCCTTGAATTTACTAATTGCCTCGAATTCTCTGAATCACTTGAATTATCTGAATCCCTTGAATTCTCTGAATTCCTTGAATTCTCTAAATGCCTCCAATTATCTGATTCCGTTGAATTCTCTGTATTCCTTTAATTCTATACATTTTACGAATTACATGGATTCCTTAAATTCTACGAATTCATGGAAATCAATGAATTCCTTGAATTCTATGAATTCGTCGAAAGTGAGTATGTGTAAAGTGACATTGGGTAGGGTCGGCCTAGTTTTTCGCGTTTTCGCGTCGGCTTCAGAGGAAATACACGTAAAACTTTATAAGTGACGTCTGTGCACGTGCACAGTTAGATAAGTTCCATCTGTGCACGTGTACAGTTGGGACAGTTTCATCTGTGCACGTGCACAGTTGGGAAAAGGACATTTGTGCACGTGCACAGTTGGATAAGTGATATATGTGCACGTGAAAAGTTAGACCAGTGAGATATGTGCACGTGCACAGTTGAGCAAGTGACAACTGTGCACGTCTAAATTTCAACGTGCACAGTTGTCACTTGTACAACTGTGCACGTGCACAGATGGTACTTGGACAACCGCGCACGTCGAAATTTCAACGTGTACAGCTGTAACTTAGACAACTGTGCACGAGCACAGTTATCCAAGTGACGACTGTGCACGTGCACAGATGGCACGTGCACAGTCGTCTGCCTGACCTACGACGTGCAAAGTTATCCGTCTGGCCATCGACGTGCACAGTCGGCACGCGCAAAGTTGCCACGTGCAAAGTTGCTACGTGCAGAGTTGACCCCATCCCTTTCAATCATCGATTCACAATTCTGTCAAAATCATACGAAGGACTAGATCTGTCCGGAAAGTATCCGACCTTGTGCTCTAACTTTGTACCTAGTTTTGCTATTGGCAAGAACAGGTAATTATCATTTAGGGAGGACCTCTCTGAGGTCCCCTACTGACACGGACCAGTGATATATATATATATATATAAACTAAAGGTTAAAAACCACCGCAGGGTCCCACTGGGAGTAACTGTCATCTGAAAAAAATGACATCGGCTCCCAGTAGGACCGCGGTAAATTTGATTTACAATGCAACTAATGTATATTTCGGTGCTTCATTAGATCGTAAAGTGCGCACTACGGTTGTTATCTCCTCATCTTATAGACTCAAGATTGTCCTCGTGAGGTATTAACATATCATAGGATTAAATCTCTATACAATCTTTTAAGTTTCAATCAATGCTGGTTTTTACTCGGAAATTTTGTATAGTGTGTATTATAACTGTCGAATCGTCATCGTTATCAGCGCTGACCAAGCCAGCTGATGACATTTATTTCCTCTTGGTTGCCCCAAAAAAATATGTTTGTTATTAGTAATCGTTCTCTAAAAAATAGATCAGTTACGAAGATCTCGAAAGCATTGGTGTCACTTTTCCGCAATGATGAATAGATAACTTAAAAAACTCGAAGAAAGAAATTTTTCAAGGCTAATAAGCTGAAAAATAAACTTTTATCTATCTATAAATATAACTCTCCTAAGATTTTCGATAAAATTCAAAAAGATTTTCGAAAATTTCAGATAGATGTATCACATCAAAATTTCAACAGAAAAGTTAATCTTCAACCAAACAGTTCTCGCTCGATTTCACAATTTCTTATACAAGCCTTCGAATGCTTCGTTATAATCCCCGAAACCTAAACTTTCCAGCACTTCCTATATTTTCATTATTTGTATAAAAAATATATTAAGCTGCAATTCAACGAAAAATAAAGTGAACAGCGAGTTATGACGGCCATATCTAATCCTTCATCTTCGTTTTACAGCAGGTATGTTGGTACCTTTGTCGCACTCTCAGTCGTATCAACCAAGCTAACAAGTAAAATAGTTATTGCACCTACTTTTATTTGTTAGACAAATCAATTAATAATACAGAGGACTAAAGTATTAGTAACTCCGACCACTGAAACATTAATAATTCAAGTAGGCTATTATGACATTAATTTAATTCTTAACAGAACTTTAAGAGAAAATATTTTTCAAATTTGTAAAAAAAAGCTCTCAAAAAATATGTTTGAAAAAATTTTTATAAAAAAAAATTATGCAAAAAAACTTGATGAAAAGAAATTTCTGGCAAAAAATTGGTGAAGATTTTTTTTAATTAATTTTTTTTTCAATTTTCTTTGGTAAACAATATTTTAAATTATTTTTTGAAATTATTTTCTTAAAAAAAAAACTTAACTAAGTCATTGACAACAAAATTGTTCAGAATCCACATTTCGGCGGTGAAAGTTCAAAAATGAAAGGATTCTTTAAAATTAATTTGATAAAGGTATTTCGTGTCACTCATTTGAAATTTTGTATTAAAATTAAACAACTAAAAATGATGAATCCAATAAGAGGACCAAATTATTTGAAAAATTATCAGACTTCTTTGAAATTCATTTTATAAAGGTATTTCGCGTCCCTGATTTTAACATTATTGTGATATAAACAATTCAAACTGGCGGATTTAATATGGTAACTAACGGATTATAGAATTTGTCGATATATTTGAAATTCATTATATAAAGGAATTTTGAGTTACTGATTTCAAATTTTATCTTGAAATTTCAAAACTATAAGCGGCGCGTTCAATATGGCGACCCACAGATTTGAGAAATTATCGAATATTTTATTAATTCATTTGTTAAAGGTATTTTATGACACTGATTTCATATTTGATATTAATATTTTAAAATTGAAATTGCGGATTTTCACATAAAAAGTAAACTAATTTTCCAATTGTTCAAACAAAAATTATTCAAATAATACGTTCAAATATGTAAGTTACAGCGAAACTTTCGCGCTCGTTTTCATACATTTAATGATTGCATTTCTAAGAGCATCCACGGCTTTGACGATTTCATTCTCATTGCGACACTCGCACTTCACGCTCGATACTTAGGTTATGGAGATGGATTTCTTTAGAAAGTAATACGACAATGCGAAAACGCTAGAGTGGGGCATGTCGTGGACCTGCAGCCGAGGTAATAAGTAGTAGAAATGGCGGCCAGGTTGAACCTAACTACTCTTAAGGGCATGTGATACTTGTGAAAATTATCGATTTTAGCAGTGTTAGGTTCCCCTGGCCTTTTTCCTACAATAATAAAGATTTTGCCTTAAAAATTTGGGGAATGATAGCGAACATGTTAACGGACGTCCCCGAACTCTTCTGTTGTGGAATAATTTAAAAAAAAATTCATTTTGCTGAATTTGATTAATATGTGTGTATTTTGAGGTACAACAGAGACTGACATTTTCGGAATGGCAGATACCTCAAAAAAGAATCCTAACCGCCAAATAGAGCACATACAGAAAATTTTTATTTAACAGAATAAATTTGTTTTGCTATTATCCATCAAAAAACTGTTCGGGGACGTCTGTTGTTCTATTTCATAGCATCTCCAAATACATTTTTTTTAAATTTCGATTTTTGTGGACAAAAACCCGGGGGAACTGAACCCGATTTACCACACCACGAAGTATCACATGCCCTTAAATGGTTTCAATAAACAATAATTTGACCAAAGTTTGTACATTCTTTTGTTTTATTTTGTGCTCACTCAATGATTTTAATGGTCAAAATATCACATTAATTATTTTTATATTATTGATACATTTTGTATTAACATAACGCAACAATTAATTGTAATATGATAATTGATTAATAATTACATCATAATTCTTTTTTTTTATTAATTTTTTGAAAATTTGCATAAGTTTCTCCAGCAGGAAACTCGGAGGTTCTTGAAGGCTGATTCCTGTATTAAGTAGGATAGTAAGGATTTTCGGCGATTTTCGGCATTAATATCTAACATATCGACAGTTTTGCATATAAATAATTGGAATTCGCCATTTTTTTTTGTTTTAATAAATAGAGCATGCCCAATTTATCCAGGAACAGTACTTCTTTCAAAAACTCTCACACGTTAAAAGGTACAGATGCAAAAGCGTTTTATTGAATACTAGACCATTATGTGCGCGCGCAAGCGCGCGCTAACTTTTATATACATTTTTCTCATTTACTCAGTTTAAAAATAACTATTTATTCCATCAAATTTCTTTACCAAACAAATTCTTGCTGAAACTGTACCAACTACGTCAACCTTCCTGACATTTCCACCTATCCTATCAAAACCATGACGTTATGCTAGAATACTCAATTGTAATAGCGGTATGTAATATAAATAAACTTTAAATGAACAGATCATAGCCTAAATAATGTTCATTTTATATTTTCAAAAAAAATGTCCATTGTTATTACCCTTTTAAATAAATTTCATAAAAAATTAAAACCTAATTTTGAAAATTGAATTTAGATACTCATTTAGCACTATCGGCTTCAATAACAACAATAACATTAAAAAATTCGATAGTAAATTTTCTGAGGAAAAATTTTCTGAAGATAAAATTTTTTCTCAAAAATATCAAAATAGCTATCGGCTTCAATAACAACAATAACATTAAAAAATTCGATGGTAAATTTTCTGAGGATAAATTTTCTAGAGAAAAAATTTTTTCCCAAAACTGTCAAAAGAAATATCGGCTTCAATAACAACAATAACATTAAAAAATTCGATATTAAATTTTCTGAGTATAAATTTTATGAAGAAAAAATTTTTTCCCACAAATGTCAAAAGCACTATCGGCTTCAATAACAACAATAATATTAAAGAATTCGAAAGTAAATTTTCTAAGGTAAAATTTTCTGAACAAAACCTTTTTTTCCAAAAATGTCAAAAGCACTAACGGCTTCAATAACAACAATAACATTGAAAAATTCGCTAGTAAATTTTCTGAGGAAAAATTTTCTGAAGAAAAAATTTTTCCCAAAAATGTCAAAAGCACTACCGTATTCAATAACAACAATAACATTAAAAAATTCGTTCGTAAATTTTCGGAGGAAATATTTTCTGAGGAAAAAATGTTTTCCCAAAAATGTCAAAAGCACTATCGGCTTCAATAATAACAATAACATTGAAAAAAGCGATAGTAAATTTTCTGAGGAAAAATTTAATATGGAAAAAATTTTTTCCCAAAAATTTCAAGAGCATTATCGGCTTCAATAACAAACAGTAACATTAAACAATGCGATAGTAAATTTTCTGAGGAAAAATCTTCCGAAGAAAAATTTTCTAAAGAAAAAATGTTTTCCCAAAAATGTCGAATGCACTATTGGCTGCAATAACAACAATAACATTATAAAATTCGATAGTAAATTTTCTGAGGAAAAGTTCTCAGAAGAAAAATTTTTTTCCCCAAAATGTCAAAAGCATTATCGGCTTCAATAAAACCCATAACATTAAAAAATTCGATAGTAAACTTTATGAGGAAAATTTTCTGAAGAAAATTTTTTTTCCCAAAAATGTCAAAAGCACTATCGGCTTCAATAACAACAATAACATTGACAAATTCGATAGTAAATTTTATGAGGAAAAATTTTCGGAAGAAAAAGTTTTTTCCCAAAAACGTCGAAAGTACTATCGGCTTCAATAACAACATTAACATTAAAAAATTCTATTGTGAATTTTCTGAGGAAAAATTTTCTGAAGAAAAAATTTTTTCCCAAAAATGCAAAAGCACTATCGGCTTCAATAACAACAATAACATTAAAATATTCGATAGTAAATTTTCTCAGGAAAAATTTGGTGAAAAAAAAATGTTTGCTAAAAAATGTCAAAATTACTATCGGCTTCAATAACAACAATAAAATTGAACAAATCGATAGTAAATTTTCAGAGAAAAAATTTTCTGAAGAAAAATTTTTTTCCCAAAAATGGCAAAAGCACTACGACTTTAATAACAACAATGGCATTGAAAAATTCGATAGTCAGTTTTCTGAGGAAAAACGTTCTAAAGAAAAATTTTGTTCCCAAAAATATCAAGAGCACTATCGGCTTCAATAACAACAATAACATTAAAAAATTCGATCGTAAATTTTCTGGGGAAAAATTTTCTGAAGAAAAACTTTTTTCCCAAAAATGTCAAAAACACTATCGGCTTCAACAACAACAATAACATTAAAACATTCGATAGTACATTTTCTGAGGAAAAATTTTCTGAAGAAAAAATTTTTGCCCAAAAAGGTCAAAAGCATTATCGGCTTCAATAACAACAATAACATTGAAAAATTCGATAGTAAATTTTCTGAGGAAAAATTGTCTAAAGAAAAACTTTTTTCCCAAAAATGTCAAAAGCACTCTCGGCTTCAATAGCAACAATAACATTAAAAAATGCGATAGAAAATTTTCTGAGGAAAAATTTTCTGAAGAAAAAATTATTTCCCAAAAATGTCAAAAGGACATTGAGTAACAACAATAACGTTGAAAAATTCGACAGTAAATTTTCCGATAAAAAATTTTCCGAAGAAAAATTTTCTGAAGAAAAAATTTTATCCCAAAAATGTCAAAAGAACTATCGGCTTCAATAACAAGAATAACATTAAAAAATCCGATAGTAAATTTTCTGAGGAAAAATTTTCTGGAGAAAAAATTTTCTCCCAAAAATATCAAAAGCACATTCAGTAACAACAATAAAGTTGAAAAATTCGACAGTAAATTTTCTGAAGACAAATTTTCTCAAGGAAAAATTTTTTCCCAAAAATTGAAAAATGCATTATCAGCTTTAATAACAACAATAACACTAAAAAATTCAATAGTACATTTTCTGCGGACAAATTTGTTGAATAAAAAATTTTCACAAAAATGTCAAAATCATTATCGGCTTCAATAGCAACAATAACATTAAAAAATTCGATAGTAAATTTTCTGAGCAAAAATTTTCTGAAAATTTTTTTTTTTCTTAAAAATGTCAAAAGCACTATCGGCTTCAATAACAACAATAACATTAACAAATTCGATAGTAAATTTTATGAAAAAAAATTTTTTCCCAAAAATGTCAAAAGCACTATCGGCTTCAATAACAACAATAACATTATAAAATTAGATATTAAATTTTCTGACGGAAAATTTTCCAAAGAAAAATTTTTTTTCCAAAAATGTCAAAAGCACTATCGGCTACAATAACAACAATAAAATTAAAAAATTCCATAGTAAATTTTCTGAGGGGAAATTTTCTGGAGAAAAAATTGTTTTCCAAAAATGTCGAAAGCACTATCGGCTTCAATAACAACAATAAGATTAAAATATTCGATATTAAATTTTCTGAGGGAAAATTTCCTGATGAAAAGATTTTGGCCCAAAAATGTCAAAAGCACTATCGGCTTCAATAACAACAATAACATTATAAAATTCGATAGTAAATTATCTCAGGAAAAATTTGGTGAAAAAAAATGTTTGCTAAAAAATTTCAAAAGCACTATCGGCTTCAATAACAACATTAAAATTGAACAAATCGATAGTAAATTTTCTGAGGAAAAATTTTCTGAAGAAAGAATTTTTCCCCAAAAATGTCAAAAGCACTACGGCTTCAATAACAACAATGACATTAAAAAATTCGATAGTCAGTTTTCTAATAAAGGAACTATGGGCTTCAATAATAACAATAACATTAAAATATTCGATAGAAAATTTCCTGAGGAACAATTTTCTGAAGAAAAAATTTTTTCCCAAAAATGTCAAAAGCACTATCGTCTTCAATAACAACAATAACATTAAAAATGTGAGACTCTCCACGTGGGGTGATCGCTAGAGAGATTGATCAGCAACCTGGGTCGGAGCAGTGTTGCGGAATGAACATGTTATTTAAATAAGTAACACGAGAATTCTCGATCAATCTAAAATATCTATACCTTACACCTATATACCTATCTACCCTATACCTATACACCCATCCACACATTACTACTTTCCAACCGAGCAACTCACGCCTAACCCGAAAGGGAAACGGCTTAATGGAATAATAATAATAATAAAGTATCCTGGAATTGGAACGATTGGAATGAACGGAATGAACCATGGACGAGCTGTGCGTTCAGACGATGCGTCTAGGTTGTGTGCTGAAAGGAGAGCAGAATTGTTTCGAATATTTCTGGGAAACGTTTTACGTTGCAGTTACGTTGCAGTTACAATGGATACCAGCCGTAAGTTTTTATTATTTTCAATGTTACTTACATATAAATTAACAAAAATAATTACAATTATATATGTAAATTGTATATTAAACCAATTTTGCGGTTCATATTTTAAAAATATTGGTCAAATCTTAATTAGGACTCAAGGTGTTTTTGACAAATTGAAAAAATTGAAGCGGTTTTAATACATTTTAAGGAATTTTAATGTCTTTTAGAAATTTAAAAGATAATTTCACAAAATTAAAGTGATTTTAAGAAATTTTAATAGATTTATAGATATTTACAGTGTTATTTTAATCAGTTTAAAGAAATTCTTATAGAATTTAAAAGAGTTTCAAAATATTTCAAGATATTTAACAAAATTTTAAGTTTCAAAATTTAAATGTAATGTAATGATATAAAAAATTTGTTTGCATTGTGTAAAATCTGTAAAATCATTACAAATATTATAACAAAATTTTTAATCACTACAAAAGTCTTAAAATCTGTTGAATTTTTAACCCGGCTAGGGGGAGGGGGAGTTTGAAAGCCCTATTTTATGCTAAAATAATTATCAGACTCAGGCGGATTGGTATACGCCGAAAGCGACGTGGAGTAGCAAATGTTACTAAAACACGTGGGCTAACTGAGGGTTAAATCACTTTAAATATTTTGAATTTCAATAAAATCTTCTAAAATAACTTTAAATTTTTTGAAATTGTAAAGATCATTTTTAAATCAATTTACATGTTTTGCATTCTTCTCAAATCTTGTGAATCTTCTGAAATACCGTAATATTCATTGACAATAATTCAAATACTTTAAAAAGTATTTATATTACTTGAAATCACTTGAAGCCTTTGGATAGACTTTTGAATTGTTTCAAAAGTATTGAATCTATTGAAAGATATTTAAATATTTGCAAATCTATTTGAAAAAAACACACACAGTTTTCAAAAGTTTTATCATTTTTCTCTTTTCATCTTTAAAGCATTCTGCTTTACTTTATCTAAGTTTTTATAATATTACTGCCAATTACTATTATGGGGTTTGTGTGAATAACTTGTAGTTTATATAAAATTTAAAAGAAAAATCAGAATTTTAATCTGCCAACCACTTTTGATGTGGCCTTAATTATTATTTAACTAGCAATATTACATGCGCGCTACAGCGCGCGGTAAACATTGCATCGCCATATAAAAAAGGTTATTATGTTTCAAATTTTCTAATTGTACAAAATGAACTTGTTCAAAAAAAAAAAAAAGTTTGCAAGGTACGGTTTTATTTTTCAAACAAAATTTCAAAATGTTTCCACAGATTAATGTAGTGAGGGTCTTGAAATTCAAATATTAAGTTTTTAATGATTTTTCATTCTTTTGAATTGTTTGGAATTCTTCAAAACTCTGTTAAATCCTCTCGAGTTATTTTAACTTCCTTGAAATCAACTGAATTCCTTCAAATCCCCAGATATGTCTGAATTCATCTAAATGGTCTGAATTCCTTGAATTCGTGAAATTTTGTAAATTCTTCGAACTCCTTGAATTCCAAGGACTTCAAATAATTCACAGGAATTCAATAAATTCTATGAATTCAGGATATTCAGAAGATTTCAAGGAATCTAGGCCATTTGGAGAATTCAAAGAATTGCGGAAATGTAGAATATTCAAGGAATTCAGGGAATTCAGAATAATAAAGGATTTCAGAGAATTTAGAGAATTCTGCATATTCAAGAAATTTAGGATATTCAAGGATTACAGGAAACACTAGTTTACAGAATTAAAAAAAATGTCTGCCCACCACATCTTAATATGACTTTTTTTCTATATTTTGGCCCACTTAACATGAAAATGACTCACAAACATTTTTTTTATGGAAGCGTTTTCGAGATATCAATGTTTGAATTTTTTTCAATTTTCAGAGTTGTTCCGACGTTTTTGAGTTATTCTCGAGTTCTTATTGACCTATTTCCGTAAACGAACACTAAAATTGAAGGCAACTGAATCCTGCACAACTTTGTATGCTTAAGTTTTTAGATCAGTCCAGTATTTCAGATGCTAGCAATTTTAATACAAGTTGTATTTTTTGGCAAAAAGCGAGGTCGACAATACATATCGTTCTGGGAAGAATAGAAATCACAAATATTAGCCAACATATTAAAATCTCTAGCATCTAAACTACTGGGCTGGTCTAAAAACTTTGGAATAGAAAGTTGTAGAGAATTCATTTGCCTTTAAGTTCAGTGTTTGTTTAGGAAAATCAGTCGATTTGAACTCGAGATATACTTAAAAACGTCGGAACAACTCTGAAAACTGAAAAAAAAGTGTTGAACATTGATATCTCGATAAAGCTTCCATAAAAGAAATTTTAAGTATGATTTTCGTGTTCGATGGGCGAAAATACATAGGAAAATCATAGTGAGGTATGGTGAGCAAAATGGCTGTAAACTGATGAAATTCATAGGATTTGAGATTTTTACGAATTCAGAGGATACAAGGAAGTTGTAATATTCAACAAATTCAGGGTATTCAGAGAAATCAAAGATTTTAGAGAATTCAAAGATTTCATTATATTTAAGGAATTTAGAGAATTTAAGGAAATCAGAGAATTTGAGAAATTCAGAGAATTGAAGGAATTCAGTGAATTGGAGGAATCCGCAGAATTCAAGAAATGTAGAGAATCAAAAGAATTCAAAGCTTTCAGTAATTCAACGATCCCATTGAACTGAGAGAATTCCAGGGATTTAAGAGCTTTTAATGTATTCAAAGAACTTCAGGAATTCAAAATATTCGAGGATTTCAAGGAAATCAGAGAAATCTTTGAGATATAATTATCTAAACCAACTTTTTGGAGCAAGATTCCAAGTTGTTTTTCCTTTTTCTTCGACCGTTAATGTAATTAATATATATATATATATATATATATATATAATATTACTCACCCAATTACTACAATAATTTGTCCACATACCTTTTTTCAAAAAGAAGACTAATGAAATAATTTATGTGATAGTTGTAAGCCGATAGGCCATCTGTCATAGACAGGGAAATTCAAAACTCAACTCCGATCAAACCGCTCAATAAAATCGAGCAAAAGTTTTTTCCCTAAATTGAGATTTTATTATTTTTACTACAGATACTCCCGTTATCTGATAGTCAAACTCTTATTTTCAGTATAAATTTATTTATTTTCAATCGCATGTAAACAAGTGGAATTCATTTATAAGGAATTGCCTTTTTTAGGCAACTGATGGAGCCAGGCTTTTTCCGTGGCCGTACCCAATACAAGATGAATTGAAGATTTGTTTTGTGAAAAATGGTGGTGGTACACCAAACACATCGCATAAAACAAAAATTCCCAAAAAATTAAAAAAAAAATTATTTAACGGCTCTATTCGCGAAAATTATTTAATAAATGTTTCCTAACATTCTACTATTGAGACCCATAACATATTTTTTGTTCATAGAAATCGCACCAGCCGTTCTCGATAAAAACTACTTTTTCGATTTCTTTTCTAACCCCCATAAATCCCATAATTTCTTACACCAATGCCAACTTATTGTAAAAATCTCAACCAGATCCGAGCGGGGGCAGCACATGCATGCTTATCCTGCTATGCCCTTTCAAATCGTTTAATTTTTAACACTTAATTTACAATTATTATTCATTCTTGAAATATTCCAGTCAAATATTTTTTTTTATTTTAAATTATTCAGTTTTTGAAATGTTCAACTAAAAATGGAATAATTTTAGGATATTGTATTGAAAAGTGACAATTTTAATAAATGGATACAAATCGAGACCGCTTTGATTCTAACGTTCCATTCAAATTGCACAATTTTAAGCCTATCCCAGCTGAACATTTCTGTAAAGGAACCTCGGAGGGTCCTGCACATTTCCCCGTACACGAACCTGCACACGAACCTGTATAGGTAATCTTTACGGTTCCCGTGTAGGAATTTGGCGAAGGAAAATGTACATGATCCTGTAAAGGAATCTGCATACAAGCTAACCTTTGAATGATCCTGTACGGGTTCCTGTACAGGTTCCTTTGCGAAGAAAATTGAGACGCAGGTTCCTGTACAAAACCTTATATAGGATCCCTTACAGAAATCCATCAAAGGAACCTTCGGAAGGATCCTGTACAGAAACACGTATAGGGTCCTTTACAAAGAGCCATCGCGAATAGTCATGTCGCTTACAGCTATCAAGTTGCCATCCGTTTATTCCCTTGAAGATCCAGCTCACCATCAAGAGAGCGAAGCCACTATCGAACCCTCGCGGATAAGTTTCTACGCAGATTCATGTATAGGCTCTTGAACATGTTCTGGACATAAACCCACACCTCAATTGACTTTGTGAAGGAACCTGTACAGGATCATTCCAAGGTTAGCTTGTATACAGGTTCCTCTACAGAATCATATATAGTTTTCTTCGCCAAATTCCTGCACAGGTACTGTCAAGATTACTTGTACAGGTACGCGTGCAGTTTCGTGTATAGGAACATGTTCAGGATCTTCCGAGGTTCCTGTATAGGAATTTTCAGCTGGGGTCAATTTGAAATTCTTTTCATTTTACAAGTTTAGTTGATAATTTTCAGTATTTTGAAACATCCTCAAATAAGAGATAATTCTCTTTCTGTCCGACCCCCCTTGAAAACGCGCCATTGAATGCACGTTAAGCAGTCGTAATGTGGCCGCATTCAGCCCAGTGACGTTCGCACAAGCGCACTCCGCCGCCGGGTCGAAATAAAACTTTACGCCCGCTACACATACACTGCGCCACGCAAGTGAGAATATGGAGGAAATTATCTTTACCTTGAAAAAAATTGTATCGCTGGATTCCATAGTCGCCCTTCTGCAAAATATGCTATTTCTTTCTTTCACTTCTAATCTAAAATTGTCAAGTACTCCAAACATCCTCTATCTGCTTCACATGCTTGTTTTCAAGGAGGGTAGGACAAAAAGTATCATGTGTATCAAGGGCGTACGGCTATATTGTTTCGTTTCATACACAATATACTATTTCAATTCCTACCCAGTGTTCACAAAACCATGAGCATCCCAATAATATCCTTCGCACGTTACTAGGACGTCCAATGTCAGTCCAGGCAACGTCTCTAAGACGTCTAATGTCCTAAATTTATCCTAAAGACGTCTTAAAGACATAGGACGTTCTCAGGACATCTTTCGTACTGACAATAGACGTCTTCAGGAAATTAGGCGTCTTACAGACGTTGTTTGGACTGATATTTGACGTCCTAGGAACGTCCCAAGATCGTTATTGGGATGATCATGGTTTTGTGCCCACTGGGATGATTCTTTGCAACAATACTTTCCGATTTACGCAGATAAAAAAATACAATTCTCTTGGGATAAACAACACTGAGAAAAGTAGCATAGTATCCCAGTACGAAAGAAGTCCCGAGAACGTCCTATGTCTTTAAGACGTCTTTAGGACATGTTTAGGACAATAGACGTCTTCGAGACGTGGTTTGGACCTCCTAGAACCATCTCAAGGGCGTTCTTGGGATGTTCATGGTTTTGTGCCCACTGGGATAGCATATGAAAACTCTTTTTCTGGAGGTTACTGTGACAGCTCTTTCATGAATAATGATGTAATATTTTAGAAATTGCTAAGATATTATGTTATAATACCTTACAAATTTGTCTTCTAATTCTATTTATCGATATTAAGTTTTGGTCTGCTTTAATACCTGTTTTTCATAATGAAATATAATTCATTCAAACGTACAAAAATATTCGGTACTGCTAATCAGCGAATTTTTTTTAGTCAAAAAAGTATTTTATTGGGCTAAAAAAAGAATTTAGTTAGGCTAAAAAAATTGGGACAGCCAAGAAAAATAGTTTTCACAGTGCTCCAGCTCACAGCACACCGCTGAATGCGGCTTTGAGGCACACCCAGGTATGTATAGGTTTCTCCAGTTTTAAGATGTCTAATAACACTTCTATCCACAAGCTCAGGGTCCTTGGGAACGCCAACATTCTTTCCTTTCTTCAAATGAATTTTGGCAGATTTATCCAATCCAAAGTCCATTCCAATCTCTCCTGTGTACTTTTTGACAATATTCCTGGCAGTTTGAAGTTTGCCTTTACCAGAAGCATAGATCTTCAGGTCATCCATATAAAATACATGAGTGACCTTATGCTCGCGCTGGTTAGTGTCGCCACAGAAGTAACGATACTTCAGTACGCCTCAGTAAGACTCGCGAGCGTATTGCACAGCTTCAGTTTAAAATTGAAACGACCAGACGGCATGCATCAAATATTCAGTGCGTGATTAGCTACATGACATCAAATAAAAAATTCACTCCAAAAGTTAGGGAACTTGCTCAAAACTTAAAGAAAGCAAATCACACACCAAACAAGTGTAAACTGTTGACCATCAAGCAGCACTGGACACACAAAATAAGATCACTTTCAACAGCGAAACAGCGCCTTGAACAGCGAGTAAAACGGATTCAGGAAAATTCCACCTTTTTAACTCATCCTTCCCGCCTGTTCAATGAAACGTCACGTTCCAAGACCTGTTGTTCGAATCACAGCAAAGTAAAAGGAGAAGATCTTTTTTCTCAATAAAATTCCACTAAAAAGTTTTTGATTTATATTTCCATCTTGTCTGAAATGGCGTTCAAATATTTTCTGTAAAGAAGAATATCACTTTGGTCGATATCGTAGATTTCCATTTTATGTGTGGATTTCTCTTCCCGATCCGTTACCTTCTACAATGATAATACAGATTTCTATTAAAAATTGATATGTAACATTCTGCTAAATAAAGCTTGATTCAGAAAAAAGAATTCTTCCTCTGATCTCTCTGGTAGCTCAGCGGTTAGGGTGCTCGATCGGAAATCAGTTGACCTGGTGTTCGAATCCCAGTGGAGTGAAAGGAGATCTTTTTTCTGACTATACTTTGATTTAAAATTTTTAATTTATATTTCCATATTGTCTGAAATGACGTTAAAATATTTTCTGTATAGGAGAATATAACTTTCTTCGATATTGTAAATTTCCACTTTATATGTGGATTTCTCCTCTCGATCCGTTACTTTCTTCGATTATAATGAAGATTTCCGTTTAAAATTGATACGAAACATCTTGCTAAATAAGGCGTGATACAGAAAAAAAGAATTCATCCTCTGATCTCGCTAGTAGATCAGCGGTTGGAGCACCTGCCCGGAAATCACTTGACGCGGTGTTCAAATCCCAGTGGAGTGAAAGGAGATCTTTCTCCTGCATACAATTCAATTAAAAAGCTTTAATTCATATTTCCATCTTGTCTGAAATGACGTTAAAATATTTTATGTATAGGAGAATATAACTTTGGTCGATATTGTAGATTTCCATGTTAAGTGTGGATTTCTCTTCTCGGTGCGTTACCTTCTCCGATGATAATACAGATTTCTAATTAAAATTCCAGATTGTTTTTCGGTATTTTTAGAAAAGTTTTCAAAGACGTTTTGAAATCTTTTGAAGTTTTCTCAAAAAATTAATTTTTCAAAATTAAAATTATCATTTAGAATTTTCCTAGGAATCTTAAAAAAATTTGTTTATTGTCTTGAAAAATTTCAAAATTCTTAAAAAGCTTCTAATTTTTTTTAAATCGTCAAATGTCTGCACTTTGTTTAAAATTTTGTGAAATCTTTTCAAAGTTTAAATTATTATTGAATTTTTTCAAAACTTCTAAACCTCATAAGTATCTTTAAAAATGATTTGAATTTTTCTTAATTTTTTTTTTAAATTCTGTAAAATTAAAAATTATATTTTATAGTGTGGTAGCAAAATATCAGAAAAGAATTATTTCCCAATATTGAAAAATCATTTACAATTAAAATGTTAGTTTTCATCAGTAATGTTTAGAAATATTTAAACATAAATTTGACCGATTAAAAAAACTAAAAATCAATTGAAATTTTTCAATTTCAGCCTGAATGGAACATAGTGGATCCAATTTGTACTTTCCTTTTCTCAATTTTGGTGATTTTGACAACTGTCGCAATTATCAAGGACGTCATGAATGTTCTCATGGAAGGAATCCCAAAAGGTTTAGATTATTCACAAGTGGAAAGTACATTTATGCAAATTGATGGAGTTGTCAAGGTCCATAACTTGAGAATCTGGGCACTTTCGTTGGACAAAACTGCTCTCTCAGCTCATCTTGCTATTAGTAAGTATTTTCCATTTTATGAATATTTTATAAATATAGTCTAATTTTCAACCTTCAAAGAAGAATTTTGAAAAAAAGTTGAATTTTCAACCAAGAACGATTTTCAAGTCAAGAAAAAAAGATTTTAACGAAATTGATCAATTTTCAAGACAAATAGATGACTTTTCTACAGAACAGTTGAATTTTTGAATCAAAAATATTAATTTTCAACTTAATAGTTAAATTTTGTACCCAAAAACATGAATTTTCAACCAAAAAGATCAATTTAAAAAAAAGACGAATTTTCAACTAAACATTTTAATTTTTAACTAAAAAAGATGAATTTTTACCAAACAATGAAATCATTGAATCATTAGTTGAAAAAATTAATTAAAAATTATATATAATTTCCCACAATTGATATGAATTTTCAACCCAAAAAGACGAAATTTTCAACACAAGAGTTGCATTTTCAACCTAAAAAAAGTGTAATAATTGATATTTACACTAAAAAATATTTTAACTTTCAATCAAAAACAATGGAATTAAACAAAACAAAAATAATCATTTTTACCAAACTAGTTAAATCCTCAACAAAAACATATTAATTTTCTAACAAAAAAAAAGAGAAATTTTCAACAAAAACATATTAATTTTCAAACAAAAAAGAGGAATTCTCAACAAAAGAAATGAATTTTCAACCAAGAAAGATTTTTTAGTTAAAAAAGAAAGAAAGTTGATCCATTATGTTGAATTTTCAATGCAAAAAAAAAATTTCTACGAATATTTGAGTTTTCAAACAAAAATTTGAATTTTTAATAAAAAAAGTTAATTTCCAATAGGCTTGTACAATTTTAAAGCAAAAAAAAGAATTTTCTACAAAAAAGTTTAATTTTTAAAACCAAAATATAAATTTGCTACAAAAAAAATTGAATTTTCAACCCCAAAAAGACAACTTTTCAACCAAATAAATCAATTTTCAACAAAAAAAAGCTAAGTTTCAAAGAAAAAAATCAGATAGTTAACAAAATTTAATTGTTACAAACAAATAGCGAATTTTCAACAAAACAGTTAAATTTTCAACCGAAGAAATGAATTTGTAAATAAATTTATGAATCTTTAACAACAACAAAAAAATGATTTTGTGATTAAATAGTTGAATATTGAACCAAAAAATTAAGTTTCTACCAAAACAGACAAATTTTCAAAAAAAATATATGAATTTTAAACTAAAAAAGGTCAATTTTCAACCAAAAAGATTCATTTTCTATCACAACAGATAAATCTTAAACAAAATATATGAACTTTCAACCAATTTCAAAACATTTTAAAGTTTTGAAACAGTTTAAAGGTTTTGTAGAAGATTTCACAAGATTTCGCAAGAATTTTAAATGTTTCACTGATTTCAAACGAATACAAAAGATTTCAGGAATATGTTAAAGAATTCATAAGGATTTCAAAAGATTTCACATAGATTTCAAACATTTTAATGATTTTAAATTAATAGAAAGGATTTCACAAAATTTTTTAATATTTTAATGACTTCAAACGAAGACAAAATATTTCAGTAATATTTTAAAGAATTCATAAGGATTTCAAAAGATTTCAAGAATCTCAAAGATTTGAAAATTTCAAATTTTTTAAGAAGGTTTCAAAAGATTTCACAAAAATTTCAAATATTTTAATGATTTTAAATTAATACAAAAGATTTCAGAAAGATTTCACAAATTTTTCATAAAGATTTCTTAAAGATTTCAAAAGAATACTAGAATTTCAAAAATTTTCGATCTGATTTCAAAGATTTCAAAACATTTTAAAGTTTTGAAACAGTTTAAAGGTTTTGTAGAAGATTTCACAAGATTTCGCAAGAATTTTAAACGTTTCACTGATTTCAAACGAATACAAAAGATTTCAGAAATATTTCACAAAAAATTTTAAGAATTCATAAGGATTTCAAAAGGTTTCAAGAAGTTCAAAGATTTGGAAATTTCAAATTTTTTAAGAAGGTTTCAATATATTTGAAATATTTTAAATTAATACAAAATATTTCACAAATATTTCATAAAAATTTCTTAAAGATTAAAAAAAAAACTATAATTTCAAAAATTTCGAGCTGATTTCAAAGATTTCAAAACATTTCAAAAATTTGAAACGTTTTCAAAAATTTGTAGAAGATTTCAAAAGATTTCGCCAGAATTTTTCATGTTTCAATGACTTCAAACGAATACAAAAGATTTCAGAAATATTTTAAAAATACCTCATTTTAATTTCTGAAGATTTTGAACAAAATAGAAGCTTTTAAGCGGCTTGAAAGGTTTTAAGATGATAAACAAGATAAGTTTTTAAGAGTTTAAAAAATAATTGAAAACTTGAAAATATTTCAAAAAATTTAAAACAGAAGCTTGATTTTTTAAGATTTCGAAAAAAAAATTTAACTTTTCAAGCATTTCGAAAGGTTTTAAAAGAATAGAAAAAATTATTAAGATTCCTAGGAAAATAAAAAATAATTTCTTATTCTGAAAAATTACTTTTTAGAGAATGTTTAACAACATCAAAAAATAATCTGAAAGATTTTTAGACAATTTTTTTTAATTTTGCAGGATTTATTCACTGTTTTAGGAAAAATTCTAATCATTTTAGGAGATATTTAGAAGTTTTGAAATAATTAAAAGTTTGAAAACATTCCAAAAACTTCTAAACAAACTGTAGATTTTTTAGGATTTTGAAGTTTTTCAAGAATTTTTAAAGATTTGAAAATAATAAAAAATTATCCGTAAGATTCCTGCGAAACCCAAAAATGACTTAGTATTTTGAAAAATTAATTTTAACAGAATATTTAAAAAGATTTCAAAAAAAGTTCGATGAAAAAATAAAACTTGAACAATTATTTATTTAGAAAAATTCGAGTAAGTTTAAATGATATTTAGAAGTTTGAGAATAATTTGAAAAATAATGAAAAATTTGAAACAAAATTTTAAGGCTTTTTATGGATTTTGAAACGTTTTACAATAATAAAAAAATATTCCTAAGATTCCTGCGAAAATTAAAAATGATTTTTTTTTTCGAAAACTGAATTTTTAACAGAATATTTAACAGTATTTTAAAAAAAGTTCGACGAATAAAGAAAAATTGAACAATTATTCACATTTACAGCATTTAAAGCGATTTAAAAATATTTCCGAAATATTCAAAAGATAATCTGGAAGGTTTTTAGGCATTTTTTTCATTTTGCAGAATTTATTCAAAGTTTTAGGAAAAATTTAAATTATTTTAGAAGCCATTTAGAAGGTTTGAAATAACTTGAAAAATAATACAAAATTTGAAAACATTCCAAAAAATTCTAAACAAAATGTACATATTTAGGATTTGAAATCAAATTTTGAAGCAATTTAAGGATTTTTAAGGATTTGAAAATAATAAAAAAAAATATTCTCAAGTTTCCTGCAAAAATGAAAAATGATTTCTTATTTGGAAAACTAATTTTTACAGAATATTTAAAGAGTTTAAAAAAAAACGTTGAATAAATAAAATTTGAACAATTATTAATTTAGAAAAAATTTGAGTAAGTTTAAAAGATATTTAGAAGTTTTCAAGAGATTGAAAAATAATTAAAAACATGAAAAATTTCACCAAAAAAAATCAAAAAGGGTAGATTTTTGAAGATTTTGAAACCAAATTTTGAAGCTTTTTATGGATTTTGAAAGTTTTTAAAATAATAAAAAAGTATTCTTAAGATTCCTGCGAAAATTAAAAATGATTTTTTATTATGAAAAATTAATTTTAACAGAATATTTAAAAAGATTTCTAAAAAATTTGGATGAATAAATAAAAATTGAGCAATTATTCATTTAGAAAAAATTTGAGTAAGCTTAAAACATATTTAGAAGTTTTGAAGAGATTCAAAAATAATTGAAAACTTGATTCAGTTTTGCAAAAAAATTCAAAAAAGGTAGATTTTTGAAGATTTTGAAAAAAATTTAGAAGGTTTTTAAACGTTTTCAAAGCCTTCAAATGAATAAAAAATATACTAACATTCCTAGGAAAAATAGAAATGATTTTTTTTTTCGAAAAATTAATTTTAGGAGCATATTTAAAACGATTTGAAAATATTTCCAAAATATTCAACAAAAAAAATGTGGAAGATTTTTAGGCAATTTTTTTCATTTTGCAGGATTTATTAACGTTTCAGGAAAAATTCGAATCATTTTAAGAGATACTTCAAAGTTCTGAAATAACTTCAAAAATAATTTAAATTTTGAAAATGTTCCAAAAAATTTTAAGCAACATGTAGATCTTTGAAGATTTTGAAATAAAATTTTGAAACCTTTTAAGAATTTTCAAAGTTTTCGAGAGAAAGTAAACAGATTTTCCTAATAATCATAGGAATATTTATAAACATTTCAAATGATTTCTAAAATTCTAATCTAAATTAATCTAAAGAATCTGAAAAATTTTAATAGGCAAGTTTTTTAATTTTTCATGATTTTAAACAAGTTTTATGATAAATTTAAATTATTTAGGAAAATATTTAAAAGGTTTGAAAAGTTTTCAGAAATAATTTAAATTTTGAAGAAAAAAAAAAAAATATATATATATATATATATAAAATTGAAATTATAGTATTTACATATACTTTTATTCTTCAGAAAATTGAAAAAACTTTCTTTCGTTCATTACACCTACTTGAAATTGCCGCTCACTTTCTTCAATATGGCGGCGTAGCTGTTATCGTTGCTGATTAGCTGCATTTTTGTACTTGCGCGTGGCTAGACCTGGTGTGGGTTGGATCATGGTCTAGACCATGTATTTATTGGATCATGTACGCATCCCTGCACAATATGGTCGATGGAGAAAAATGGAAAACGTGTGAAAGCGCCCTAACAGCATGTGTCGTTATTGTGATACTAATAAGTAATAACTATAATAAATAAGTATTTATTTTAATCGAATTAAACGGGACGCATAATAAATTAAAATGCAAACAATGGAGGAAATAATGAAGTTGGATTTATACGCTTTTATTGGGGCAGAAACCACTGCCACAATTCAGGAGGTACGTATCTTATCAATATTTTTTATTTTTGTACTCTTCACTTTTCGCTCTCTAATTAATAAGTTGTTGCAGAAAATCTTTTAATTTGACCTCGTCTCGATATATATGATAATTAACTTTCAGATAAAAAAAGCATATCGCAAGAAAGCGCTCTCCTGCCATCCGGATAAAAACCCGGACAACCCGAAAGCCGCCGAATTGTTTTTACAACTTTCGAAGGCTCTAGAGATTTTAACTGACACTGCTGCAAGGGTTAGTATTTTCTTTGGTTTTTACTTTTTTATTTACGAAATTGAGTCTTTTTTTCTTTTTCTCCTGTTTAAATTGATTTACAGGTTAGGTTTTGAGGTTAGGTTTAGGTAAATATAATCACCAGAGTGCGCGATCTGTTCGGTAAAAATTAAATTTAATATATGAAAAATAGCTTTTTCTATACAAATTATTAATAAAAGTTTGTAGTTCTTTTGTAAAATAATGTAAAATACTAAGTCACTCAGTTTCAAGAGAAAAAATTTAATATTTAAATTACTGATCACTTTTTCTTGCGTAGTTCTGAATTTTACAAACATAAAATTATTGCCTACTGAAGAAAATTCAAGTTACGTGTTTTGATAACATTCTTAATTTTTTTTTCCAAATAATAGAATTTTCAACTGATAAAGATAAATTTTGATCTAAAAATAAATCCAACCAAATACATAAATTTCCAACTAAATATTTGAAGTTCAAACTAAAAAAGGTACATTTTCTACTAAAAGGAAACGAATTTTCAACAAAATTGTTAAATTTTTAACTGAAAAAATAAATTTTCAACCAAAAAGGGAATAGTCACATTTTCATATAAACAAAAATGGAATTACAAGCAATATATACAATTTGCAACAACATAAGTAAATTTTCAACTAAAAAAGAAAACATTTTCAACCAAAAATGGAATAGGAAATTTTTCTGTTAACAAAATTTTCAACTAAAAAAAGCGAATTTTTCAATAGAATAGTTGCATTTCCAGCCACTGATATAAATTTTCAACTAAAGTAATGAATCTTCAAAAAAGAATCCATTTTTAACAAAAGAGTATAATTTTGAACCAAAAAAGATGAATTTTCAATGAAAAATTGAATAGTAGATATTCCAACCAAAAAAATTTTTAATATTAAATATAAAACAGTTGAATTTGAACAACAGAGACGAATTTCAAATGAAATACTTAATTTTATAAGTTCAAAAATTAATTCGCAACAATAAAAAAAAGTGTCACTGAGTTTTAAGAGAAAAAATTCAATATTCTAATTACTGGTAATATTTTCTTGCGTAGTTCTGACTTTTACAAACATAGCATTATTATCTACTGAATAAGATTCAATGTGCGTGTTTCAATAACATTCTCTATTTCTTTACCAAATAGTTCAATTTTCAACCAAAAATGATGAGTTTTCAAACAAGTAGATTAAGTTTCTACTAGGAAATGAAATTTTCAAAAAAATTATTAAATTTTCAACTAAAAATAAATAAATTTTCAACCAAAAATAGAATAGTGAAATTTTCAGGTAAAAAAAATGAATTTCCAACAATATATACAATTTGTAATAAAAGAAGTGCATTTTCAAATGAAAAAGAAAACATTTTCAACAAAAAATGGAATAGTTAAATTTTCTGTTAAAATTAATTTTCAACCAAAAAAAGTGAATGTTTCAATAGAATAATTGATTTTTCAGCCATAGAGATGAATTTTCATACAAAGTAAAAAATCTTCAACCAAAAAAGATTTTAATATTAAATAACAAGACGAATTTGAAATGAAATACTTAATTTTTAAGTTCAAAAATTAATTTTCAACAAGAACAATACATTTTCAATAAAGTAGTTAAACTTAAATCGAAAGAAACAAGATAGTTAAATTTTTATCCAAAAATAATGATTTTTCAACCAAAAATAATGAATTTCCAACCAAAAAGATGAATTTTTAAACAAGAAGAGTAATTTTCTACCAAAAATTCGAGTTTTCAACTAAAAAATTAATTTTTATCAAGAAAAGAAAATTTTTCAATAGAATAAATGAATTTTCAGTCATAGAGGTGAATTTTCTACAACAAAAAATTACTTTTTAACAAAGTAGTACAACTTTGACCCAAAAAAGATGAATTTTTAACGAAAATTTGAATAGTTTATATTCCAACCAAAAAATATTTTAATACTAAATAAAAAGACGAATTTTAAATGAAATACTTAATTTAGAAAAAAATAAAAAATAAAACAAATTTTCAATAAAATAGTTAAATTTAAATCGAAAGAAACGAGATAGATGAATTTTTAAGCAAGAAGATTAATTTTCTACCGAAAAGTCGAGTTTTCAACTAAAAAATTAATTTTTATCGAAAGAAGCAATTTTTTCAATAGAATAAATGAATTTTCAACTAAAGTAATAAATCTTCAACCAAAAAAATTACTTTTCAACAAAGTATTACAGCTTTGAACCACAAAAGATTTCAATATTAAAGAAAAAGACGAATTGTAAATGAAATACCTAATTTTTAAGTATAAAAATTAAGTTTTAACAAAAAAAAAAACAATTTTCAATAAAATAGTTAAATTTAAATCGAAGGAAACGAGATAGTTGAATTTTCAACCAAAAAGATGAATTTTTAAACAAGAAGAGTAATTTTCTACCAAAAATTCGAGTTTTCAACTAAAAAATTCATTTTTATCAACAAAAGAAAATTTTTCAATAGAATAAATGAATTTTCAGTCATAGAGATGAATTTTCAACAACAAAAAATTACTTTTTAACAAAGTAGTACAACTTTGACCCAAAAAAGATGAATTTTTAACGAAAATTTGAATAAATTCGTGTTTTTGGGTAAAACATATATTCAACATTTTAGTTAAAAGTTCAACTATTTGGTTGAAAATTAACTTTTTAGTTGAAAATTCATATTTTTGGTCGAAAATTCAACCAGTTAGTCAGAAATTAAGTTTTTTATTCAAAAATCATATTTTTGAGTTACATATTTTTTTTTTGTATAAAATTCATGCTTTTCGGTTAAAAATGCAACTATTTGGTTGCAAATTAACTTTTTTGTTGAAATTTCATATTTTCTGGTAAAAAATTCAATCATTTGGTTAGCAATTAACTTTTTTATTGAAAATTCATATTTTTGAGTTGAATATTTCATGGTATTGTTAGAAATTAATATTTTTGAGTGGAACATTTAATTTTTTTGTACATAACTCATGTTTTTGGGTTAAAAATTCAAGTATTTTCGTTAAAAATTCAACTGTTTGGTTGAAAATTAACTTTTTTGTTAAAATTTAAAATTTCTAAGTTGAACAATTTATTTTTTTTTTGTACAAAAATTCGTGTTTTTGGATTAAAAATTCAACTATTTTGGTTGAAAATTTAATTATTTGGTTGAAAATGAACTTTTTAGTTAAAAATTTATATTATTTTGTCGAAAATTCAACTGTTTGGTTATAAATTAACTTTTTTGAATGAAAATCCGTATTATCGAGTTTAAAATTTCATTGTTTTTTACAAAATTCGTATTTTCAGGTGAAAAATTTAACCAATTTGTAGAAAATTCGTCTTTTCTACTTGAAAATTTAACAATCCGATGAAAACTTCAACTATTTGGTTGAAAATTAACATTTTTGTTAAATATTAAACTATGTTGTTAGAAATTTAACTGCACTGAAAAAAATTCGTTTTTTTGTTGTTTAAAGATTCAACTATTTGGTTGAAAATACATATTTTTCGACTAAAAATTTAACTAATTTGTAGAAAATTTGTCTTTTTTACTTAAAAATTTAACAATCTGGTAGAGAATTCATCTCTTTCGCAGGGAATTAATCCTTATGATTGAAAATTTATCTTTGTAGTTGAAAATTCAACTATTTGGTTAAATTTTTTTCCATTTTTTTGTTGAAAATAAATATATTTCGATTTGAAATCTTAGGAGTATAAAGCCTTTTAAATCGAATTCAATATGGAACCGGCATTAACTTTATTTTTGAAAATATATTCCCCTATTTTCGTGATAAATCCCCTTATTTCCCTTGGTTTGAAAGAAATTTCAAGTTTATTTATTTCAACAACAAAAAAGATGACTTTTTACCACATAAGATGAATTTTCAATCCAAAAGGGCAATTTTTAAACAAAATGGTTTAATTTTTGACTAAAAAATACGATTTTTTACCAAATTAGTTAATTTTCAACAAAACAGTTAATTTTCAAAAAAAAAATTAAATTGTCTACAAAATAATTGAATTTTTAACCAAATTGTTAAATTTATAACCTACGAAGATGAATTTTGAACCAAATGTTCGAATTAAAAAAAAAAACAAGATTAAACACCAACAAAAAACAGTTGAATTTCCCAACCAAAGAGATGAATTTTCAAAAAATAAAGATTTTTCAGTCAAAAAGCAAAAAAGTTTCATCCAAATTGTTAAACTTTGAAGCCAAAAGACGAATTTTCTGTGAAACAGTTGAATTTTCAACAAAAAAGTTGATTCTAAACCAAAAAGTTTCATTTTTAACCAACGAAGGGGAAATTTCCAACCAAGAAGATTAGTTTTTTACCAAAAAAGACGAAATTTCAACAAAAAAGCTCAATTTACAATCAAATATAAAAAAGTTGCATTTTCAGTTAAAAAAACATTGTAACAGAAAAAATAGAATTTTCAACAAAATATTAAAATTTTCAACCAAGATGAACCTTCAACAACAACAAATTCGACTTGCAATTGAAGATATAAATTTCACATCGAATTCAATATAATACCTACATTAATATTATTTAAAAAATATATTGCCCTATTTTTGTAAACAAAACAGTTAAATTTTTGACCAAAGAAGACGATTTTGAACAAAAGCTTTCAATTTTCCACGAAATAATTAAATTTTCAACAAAATAATTGAATTTTTCACCTAATTGTTGAATTCCTCACCTACAAATATGACTTTTGAACCAAATGGTCTTAAATTTGCAACAAAATAATTAAATTTAAAAAAATTGTTGAATTTTTAACCAACTACTGTAAGTTTCAAACAAATAATATAAATAGTCGAATTTTTAAAGAAAAGAAGATTCAACTCCAACCAAAAACGGTTGCATTTTCAAGCCAGAAAGACGAATCTTTTAAGCCAGTTGAATCTTTTAAGCCAGTTGAATCTTTAACACAAAAAGTTTAATTTTCAACAAAAAGATGAATTCTCAACGAAAAATGTAATAGCTGATATTTCAACAACAAAAATAATTTTCAACAAAATAGTGAAATTTTTAACCTAATAGTTAAATTATCAAGCTCAAAAGATTAAACTTCAACAAAAAAGACGCATTTTCCAATCAAAAAGACGAATTTTCAACAAAGATTTTTCAATCCGAAAGTGTAAATTAAAAAAAAAAAAAGTTAACGATAAACGAAACAGTTGCATTCTGAACCAAGCAAGGGGAAATTTCCAATCAATAAAATTAGTTTTCCACCAACAAAGACCCATTTTCAACAAAAAAGATAAATTGTCAACCAAAAATGGAAGACTTGCATTTTCAGTTTCAAAAAATAATTTCTAACAAAAAAAAAATGAATTTTCAATAAAATATTTAAATTTTCAAGCAACGAGATGAATTTCAAATCGAATTCAATATGATACCTGCATTAATTTTATTTTTAAAAATATATTCCCCTATTTTCGAGATAAATCACCTTATTTTTCTTGGGTTGGGAGCATTTTGGTCTCTGAAGTCTGCACTAGCTTCTACAATTTTCTCTAAATTTTCTGTTATCAGGGTGGCCACTATTTTTTCAATTTTTGTCTCCCGGTTCTCCAGGTTAATATTCGTCATTTCTCCCGGTTTTAAAAAAAACATATACTCGATAAGCATTAGCAAACTTGTTTTCAAGAAATCAGTTGAGTTTGAATCATATAAACAATTTAAAAATCCGATGTTAAACCAATTTTTCAATATTATGTTTTAAACATTTTATAAACAATAATTAATCATTTTTAACAGAAAACGTTTTTGAATAATATTGTGTAATTTCTAAGTCGATGCACTAAAAATTAAACATTTTTTTAAATTGAAGAATCACGAAATTTAATTATTTCGGATTAAAATTTCGAAAATAGGACACAAATGTATCTATTTTATTTTTGGCTGTAAGTTTACCTTTTTTAGTTAAAAATGGAATGATTTGGTTCAAAATTTGTGTATTTTTAAAAAAATTCGTCTTTTCAGGTAGAAAATTAATCTTCATGCTTAAAAAATACTATTTTTGTTTAAAAATTCAATTATTTAGTGAAATATTGAACTATGTTTGTAAAAATTCATTTTTTTAGAGATTTATCAGTTTAGTTTAAATTTTACCTTTTGGGTTGAAAACTTGACTATTTTGTTAAAAAAAATTATTTTTTTGTTGAATTCAACTATTTTTTATTTCAAATTAAAATCGATTTGGGTTTAAATATCAACTATTTTGTTTGAAATTAATTTTTGATGTTGAAGATTCATAATTTTAGTTCAAAATTTAACTATTTGGTTTTAAATTAACTCTTTTGTTGAAAAATAAACTATTTTATAGAAAATCCGTATTTTGCCTTGAAAATTTAACAATTTGGTAGAAAATTGAACCATTTCGTTGAAAATTCATTATATTGAAAATTTAACTATTTTGTGAAAAATTTAATTATTCTGTTATAAATTCAAATACTTCGTTTAAGTGATTTCTTTCGTCAAAAATTCAACTAATTCGTTCAAAGTTGAACTACTTTGTTAAAAATAATTTTTTTTTCAAATATTTATCTCTTAGGATCGAAACTGAAATATTTTGTTGAAAATTATTTTCATTTTGACTGAAAATTAATTTTTTAACTGAAAATGCAATTATTCCTATTATTCATGATATTAGTTGAAAATTCATGCTTATGGTATAAAATGCAAATATTTCAGTTGAATATTTATCACTTTCGTCAAAAATTTATCCTTTTTATTAAAAATTTACCTATTTTGTTGCAAATTTGCATCATTTTTGGCTGGAACCAAATTTTTTATACTGAAAATGAAACTGTTTCTGTTTAAATTTCAATTTTTTGGTTTTAAGTACACTTTTTTCTTGGAAATTAAATCGTTTTATAAATAATTTGAATGTTGACTTGAAAATTCAACAATCTGTTCGAAAATTCGTTTTTGTTGAAAATTAATTTCTTAAATGAAGATTTAACTGTTTTAATTTTTGTAGAAAAGCAACCTTCTTGGTTGAAAATTCATCTTTTTGGTCGAAAATTTAGCTTCTATTTAATAAACTTTTTTGTTAAAAATTCAAATCTTTCGTTGAAAATTATTATTATTTTTTTTGTTTAAAGTTAATTTCTAAATTGAAAATTTAACTATTCCATTTTTGGTAGAAAATTATTATTCATAGTTTGAAATTCATCTTTTTTAATAGAAAAATTAACTATTTGTTAGTAAATACAACAACATGGTTAAAAATTACTGTATTTGTGAAAAAATTCGTCTTTTTAGGTAAAAAATAATTCTTCTTGGGTAAAAAATCATCTATTTGTTTGAAAATTCAACTATAAGGTTGACACTAAATTACAGATTTGAAAATTTAATTATTTGGTGAAAAATTAACTTTTCGTTTGAAAAATTATACTTTTGGGTTGAAAGCTCAATTGTTTTATAGATAATTTCCCTTTTTAGTGTGAAAAAATTAAAATACTTGATTGAAAGTTGAACTACTTCGATAAAAATAAATTTTTTTAAAAGATTTAATTCCATTTTTGGTTAAAAATTTATCATTTTAGTTGAAAATTCTACTATGTTGAAAAGTAAGCTAATTTGTTGAAAATTCGATTCTTTTTTGGTAAAAAATTAATATTTGCGGGCTTAAAATTTAACTGTTTTCTACAAAATTGGGTTTTTGGTTGAGAATTATTATTTTTGGTCAAAATTTTAACTACTTTGCTAAAAGTTCATTTTTTGGTTGCAGATTGATAATTTTAGTTAATTTGTTTAAATGTTGAACTTTTGTTAAATTTGTTAAAAAGATTTAATATTTTAGTATAAAATTCATCTCTTGAGATGAAAATCAAATACTTGGTTCAAAGTTGAACTAATTTGTAAAAAATTAGTTTTTATTGTTGTTGAAGATTCATCATATTAATTTTAAAGTCAACTATTTGGTTATAAATTAAGTTTCTGATTGAAAATATGCTTCATTTTTTAAAATAAATTTTTCAAACTGAAAATGTGACAATTCCATTTTTGATAAAAAATTATTTTTCCTGATTAACAAATTAACTATTTGGTTAAAAATTGATCTTTTATAGTTGAAAATTCAACTATTTGGTTCAAAATTCATGTATGCGGTTTGAAAAATTCGTCTTTTTAGACAAAAAATTGTTTATCTTGGTCAAAAAATAATCTTTTAGGTTTAAAATGTAAATATTTGGTTGAATGTTGGTCCCTTTTTTTTGAAGACTAATCATTTTAGTTAAAAATTTAACTATTTGCTTATAAATTAAATTTTTTAGTTGAGAATTCAACTGTATTGTAAGTATTTCGTATTTTAGATTAAAAATTCAACAATTAGGTAGAAAAATAAACTACTTGGGTAGAAATTATTATTATTTATTTTGTTTTGAAAATTCATATTTTTGGTCGAAAATTTAGCTTCTATTTGATAAACTTTTTTGTTAAAAATTCAACTCTTTCGTTGAAAATTAGTTGTTGTTTTTTTTTTTAAATTAATTTCTGAACTAAAAATTCAACTATTCCATTTTTGGTAAAAAATTATTCTTCTTGTTTTAAAAAATCATCTTTTTGGTTGAAAATTCAACTATATATTTTTTTGGTTACAAATTTATCGTTTTAATTGACAATTCATCTCTGGTTAAAAATTTATGTATTTTTTGGAAAATTCGTCTTTTTGAAAAAAAAACTAATCGTCTTAGTCACAAAATCATCTTTTTCGTTAAAAATTCAATTATTTGTTTAAATGTTGAAATTTTGTTAAATTTTTTTAAAAGATTTAATATTTTAGTATAAAATTCATCTCTTGAGATGAAAATCAAATACTTGGTTCAAAGTTTAACTAATTTGTAAAAAATTAGTTTTTATTGTTGTTGAAGATTCATCATATTAATTTAAATGTCAACTATTTGGTTATAAATTAAGTTTCTGATTAAAAATATGCTTCATTTTTTTAAATCAAGATTATCATGTTAGTTAAAAATTTAACTATTTAGTTATGAATTAAATTTTCTATTTAAAAATTCCACTGTATTGTAAAAATTTAGTATTTTAGCTTGAAAATTCAACGATTAGGGAGAAAAATAAACTACTTGGGTAGAAATTATTATTATTTTTTTTTTTTTGAAAATTCATATTTTTGGTTGAAAATTCAACTTCATGATTTAAATATGGCCACGAAAATTTACAATCAAGCACCGCACACTACTACTTCATATGCACCAGAGGAATTATTATATGGGAAAATAATATCAGGAAACGAAGAAGAAGAAGAAATTGTAGAAATCCAGAGGGAAAAGAGAAAACATATTTTACAGGATGCAAAAGAAAAAATTCAACAGTCAAAAGAAGTGAATCAACGGAAAATCAAGAGAACAGGAAAAGAACATGATTACAAAATAGGAGATTTAATATTAGTACAGATAGTCTCTGATAATAAAATCTCATGGTCCGAACCGATAGCGGTATTAGGAGTTAACAAAGAAACAAAAACAGTAACCATATATCGGCTAGGAAAGAAGCAGATAAGACATTATAACCAAATTAAACCATTTAGTGCCACTGACCAGTAAACCTTCTTTCAGGCATCAGTCATCGAAGGAAAATATAATCTCGAAGCAGTTAATACACCGATATGGCAGGAACCCCTATTCAAGACACAGCTGTATCACGAGACATGGGATTCAATCTACTTCCTGAATGTTTTAGAACTACATGAGGACATCGATCAATTAAACAATTATACTCAGGATATTATGAATTATTGTAAGTCACTAACCGTAAAATGTACCATGCATAAACCCATTGAGACATTGAGAAAACGTATTAATAAACTCTCCAATAGATACGAAGAAATAAAATCAATTTCCCACAAAAGAGAAAAAAGAGGATTATTTAACTTCATCGGAACAGCAACAAAATATTTATTCGGCACAATGAGCGCAAGTGATGCTGAAAACATAAACAACGACATTGACGAAGTATACAACAAAACAAAGGGTATAGCGGTTCTAATTAGAAACCAAACAAGTTTATTACAGACATCAGTTTCTCAAATAGAAAAAATTCGGGACAAAACGGAACAGGATCTACAACAACTAACAAGATTTGCAGGATCATTGACTGATACAACAAACGTCTTAAAAGCCAACAATATGATTTTAAGCTCTTTGTTCGATATGGAAATCCATGTTGAAGAAATCAGTAGTACAATACAAACCATAGAAACCGCAATTGCTGAAGCTCGAAATGGGATACTCTCGCCCGAATTAGTAACACCCTCCGATTTTATGAAATCTATTTCCTCGATTCAACATAATATTCCACGCAACATACCCTATCCACTAACCAAAGAGAACTATTTCCTTTATCTGAAGATAAGTAAAATCGATGTTACCCTCTTCAATAACAAATTAATCTATAAAATACACACTCCAATTCCGGAGGCACAACTCTTTCATGTAGCTCGTTACATCTCACTTCCACAGCAGGGTATGTTCAATTCCTATTTCTTCGATGGAATACAAGAGAAACCCATCGCCTTATCCGAAGATGGATTAGTATACACAATTATCAATGAAGATAAATGTATTAATACGGGGGAGTTACATTTTTGCCAAATAGTTGACACAATTAAACAAATCCACGCCGAGATATCATGCATCGGATGGTTATTGACTAATCAAGGGACTACCTGTGAGAAAAAATACTTAAAAATCACTACGGATTATATATATAGTTTCGCTAATGGGTACCAATGGTATATCTCGCCATACAATCCAATGCAACTAACCATTTCATGCCCAGGAGAAAAGGATGTGGCAGAAACAATTTCATTATCCACCGTCCTCACATTAGAGGACCATTGTAAAGCAACATCAGGAAAACAAACGTTCTCGGCTGCTACCCACTATTCTAGGAAAAATCCCGTAGAACAACAACAAATCAAATTTAATTTGACTAAATTAGAAATTGATATCTTGCAAACTGAAAACATACCTTTGCCTCATTTTTCTAATATCCATTTAAATTTACAGCAACTCAAAGATTCCGCACATAATTTGGTAACTGCCCAAGCAGACTTTGATTCCTTCCTAACAGCTCGCCGTAGTCACTCTTGGTGGAGTACAGGTACAACAATCCTGGAACGACTCGGTTACACTAGTCTGGCTATACTGGTCTTATTTTTATTATGGAGATGCGGATTCAATAATCTGATTCGCCTCATACTGCTCACTACACCCTGTGGCAAAGTGATCTACAAGGTAAAAGGACCAGCTACCATTTACCATGCATCCAGTGCACCAATAGCATCCCGGGTGGAATATCACACTGCAACCACCCCACTATTTAAAACTCATGAGGACATGATTTAATCCAGGAGGGTGGAATTGTGAACAGGGGTCATTAAGCATCAATCAACGCCCTCTTACGACATCTTTTTTGGTATATAAGAGGTCTGGCCCACTGGCACCTCAGCACTCATATTTTGTATCTTAAGGCAGAAACTCTGCTCAAATAAACATTGAATTTATACTTCATCCTAAAAAGTCTCCAAAAGTTATATTCCTTCTCGGAATAGTTAATATCTTTAAAAAAACATAAAATTCGGGAACTCGCGGATCACACCAGTGTAGTGGATAATGCGAATCACTTTGGCCACTATCAAAGAGGGGGCCAGAACGGCCTTGTTGACATATGTGGCAGAATTGTCGATTGGAACTTTCCCCGAAAATATGGAGTCGCAGATGAAAATTGTGGGTTTAAACACAACCCTGAGGATCCTCAGCCCTGGAAACTACTGGTTCGAAAGGAGGATCATGAACACCAATTAATTTGTCATACCTCAATCGAAAAAATTCGACTTTCGATACCTGTAGAGGGGGCGAATATCACCCTCGTTACACAATTTTCTATAAAAAAAATTAATTTTTTCAAAAATGCTTTTAATATTTTTACATGTACAATAAAAACTAAAAAAATAAAATAAAAAATGTGAAAAGTAATATGGCGTTTATTCATTTTAATAAAACCTCAATTTAAGATTTAAAAAATAATTTTAATTAATGTAAATATATATTCGAAACTTTTTTCTTTTACTTATATTTGTAGGTATGGGTATAAAATAATACGATTGTCTACATTTAAAAACTTTTATTATTATTATTAAAAAAAGAATTGTACATTTTCACAATAACTTGAAAAACTAAAATGCATTAGGTATGAAAAAAGAAGGATATTAAGGAACGTTTCTATAATCCTAACTTGTTATAATTAGAAATAGTTTTCAAATCATACAATCTTATTCGATGACTCATATTTTAAATTTTGAGGCGCTGGACATTTCAAATCATGTGAATCAATTATTTCTATTGAACTTTTTTTTTACAAATCGCTTTAACCAGTTCTTTTTCTCTAAACCTTTCACATACATTTTTTTAACCTTCTTAAAAAATAGTTGATTCGAGGGACTTCTCGATTGGTTTTATGGTTTGAAGGGAAGTTCAAACTTTTCTTTTCGGTTTTGAAAATCCTGGAATTTTGAAACTTTATCACAGGTTTAGGGATAAATTTGATGATTTTTACTGTATTTCATAATAATATTAATTTATAGTGATCTATAATTGTTTTTCATTTCGCATTCGAGGAAATTCTGGATTGATTTTTATGGCTTCAAAGGAAGTTCAAACCCTGCTTTCCCGGTTTGAAAATCCTGGAATTTTGGAATTCTTTGACAGGTTCTGGGGATAAATTTAATGATTTTCACTGAATTTTATAATAATATTAATTTTTAGTGATACGAAATTGTTTTTCTTGTTGAGTTCGTTGGAATTCGCGATTGATTTTAATGGTTTGAAAGGAAGTTCAAACACTTCTTTTCTGTTTTAAAAATTCTGGCATTTTGGAACATTTTGACAGGTTCCGGGGATAAATGTGATGGTTTGCACTAAATTTTATAGAAATATTAATTTATAGTGATATTAAATTGTTTTTCATTTTGAGTTCGAGGGAATTCTGGATTGATTTTAATGGTTTAAAAGGAATTTCAAACTTTTCTGATCTGTTTTCAAAATCCTGGAATTTTGGGTCTTTTTGACAGGTGCCAGGGATAAATTGAATGATTTTTACTGAATTTTATAATAATATTCATTTATGGTGATCTGAAATTGTTTTTCTTTTTGAATTTGCGGGATGTGTCGAAAGATTTTATTGGTTTGAAAGGAAGTTCAAACTTCTCTTTTCTGTTTTAAGAATCCTAGCAGTTTGATACTTTTCGAGAGGTTTCAGTGATAAATTTATTGATTTTCACTGGATTTCCTCATAATATTAATTTATAGTGATCTAAAATTGTTTTTCTTTTTGAATTCGTGAGAATTCTCGATTGATTTTAATGGTTTGAAAGGTGTTCCAACTTTTCTTTCCTGTTTTCAAAATCCTGGAATTTCGAGACTTTTTGACAGGTTCCAGAGATAAATTTAACGATTTCCACTGAGTTTTATAATAATATTAATTTATATTGATATAAAATTGTTTTTCTTTTTGAGTTCGGAGGACTTCGCTATTGATTTTAACGGTTTGATAGCCCGTTCGAACTTTTATTTTCCATTTTGAAAATCCTGACACTCTAGGACTTTTTGACAGGTTTCAGTGATAAATTTATGGATTTTCACGGGATTTTATCATAACATTAATTTATAGTGATCTACAATTTTTTTTCTTTCTGAGTTCGCGGGAACTCGCGATTGATTTTAATGGTTTGAAAGGAAGTTCAAAACTTTTCTTTTCTGTTTCAGAAATCCTGGATTTTTGGGTCTTTTTATCAGGTTCCATGGATAAGTTGAATTATTTTCACTGAATTTTATATTAATATTAATTTACATTGATCAAAAATTGTTTTTCTTTTTGAGCTCGGAGAAATTCGCGATTGATTTTAATGGTTTGAAAGGAGTTCAACCTTTTCTTTTCGATTTTGAAAATCCTGGCATTTTTGTACTTTTTTACAGGCTCCAGGCATTAATTAAATTATTTCTACTGAATTTTATAATAATATCAATTTATAGTGATCTAAAATTGTTTTTCTTTTTGAATTTCAGGGAAATCTCGATTGATTTTAATGGTTCGAGAGGAAGACCAAACTTTTCTTTTCTGTTCTAAGAATCCTGGAAGTTTGGGACTTTTTGACATGTTCACGGATAAATTTAATGATTTTCACTGAATTTTGTAATAATATTAACTTATAGTGATCAAAAATTGTTTTTCTTTTTGAATTTGTGGGAATTCTCGATTGATCTTAATGTTTTGAAAGGATGTTTAAGCTTTTCTTTTCTGTTTTAAGAATCCTGGTATTTTGGTACTTTTTTACAGGTTCCAGGGATTAATTTAATTATTTCTACTGAATTTTATAATAACATAAATTTATGGTGATCTGAAATTTTTTTCTATTAGAATTTCAGGGAAATCTCGATTGATTTTAATGGTTCGAGAGGAAGGCCAAACTTTTCTTTTCTGTTCTAAGAATCCTGGAAGTTTGTGACTTTTTGACAGGTTCTAGGGATAAAATTAATGATTTTCACTGAATTTGATAATAATATAAATTTATATTGATCTAAAATTGTTTTTTTTTTGTTTTCGGAGGAATTCGCTATTGATTGTAATGGTTCCATAGCAAGTGCCAACTTTTCTTTTCCGTTTTGAAAATCCTGGCAGTTTAGGACTTTTTGACAGGCTTCAGGGATAAATTTATTTATTTTCACTGGATTTTATCATAATATTAATTTATAGTGATCTAAATTTTTTTTTCTTTTTGAGTTCGGGGGAACTCGCGATTGATTTTGATGGTTTGAAAGGAGTTCAACCTTTTCTTTTCGGTTTTGAAAATCCTGGAATTTTGGGACTTTTTGACAGGTTCAGGGATAATTTTGATGATATAGACTGCATTTTATAATAATATTAATTTATAGTGATCTAAAATTGCTTTCCTTTTTGAATTCGTGGGAATTCTCGATTGATTTTAATGTTTTGAAAGGATGCTTAAACTTTTCTTTTCTGTGATAAGAATCCTGGCATTTTGGTACTTTTTTACAGGCTCTAGGGATAAATTTAATTATTTCTACTGAATTTTATAATAATATAAATTTATGGTGATCTGAAATTGTTTTCCTTTATGAATTTCAGGCAAGTCTCGATTGATTTTGATGGTTTGAAAGGAAGTTCAAAACTTTTCTTTTCTGTTTCAGAAATCCTGGAATGTTGGGACATTTTGTCAGGTTCCAGGGATAAATTGAATGGTTTTCACTGAATTTTCTAATAATATTAATTTATATTGATCTAAAATTGTTTTTCTTTGTGAGTTCGGGTGAATTCGCGATTGATTTTAATGGTTTCAAAGGAGTTCAACCTTTTCTTTTCGGTTTTGAAAATCCTGGAATTTTGGAACTGTTTTACAGGTTCAGGGATAAATTTAATGATTTTCACTGAATTTTATAATGATATTAATTTATAGTGACCTAAAATTGTTTTTCTTTTTGAATTTGTGGGAATTCTCGATTGATTTTAATGTTTTGAAAGGATGTTTAAACTTTTCTTTTCTGATTTAAGAATCCTGGTATTTTGGTACTTTTTTACAGGTTCCAGGGATTAATTTAATTATTTCTACTGAAGTTTATAATGATATAAATTTATGGTGATCTGAAATTTTTTTCTATTAGAATTTCAGGGAAATCTCGATTGATTTTAATGGTTCGAGAGGTCAGTGTGTGATTGACTACATAACATCTGGTAGACCGTTCAGGGAAAGGGTTCGAAAGTTCGCCCAAGAACTGAGGATCTCAAATCACACACTGAAAAAGTCAAAGCTGCTGACAATCAAGCTGACAATCACTGCCAAAGAGGTGAAAAAAGCACTTAGAGGTACGAAGAACTTTTCCGGTGCTGGACAAGATTGTATCAGGAACTTTTGGTGGAAAAAGTTTACTTCTACACACCAACATTTGGCCTGCATATTCACCTCATTTTTAAAGTCGGAGACGCCCATTCCGCAGTGGCTGGCGTTAGGACGCACTATACTTTTACCGAAAAAAGGCAACTGTCCAACCCAGAGAATTACAGGCCAATAACTTGTTTGAACGCACTGTATAAGATCTTTACAGCTGTCCTAAACAATAGGATTGTTCGGCAAATTGAGCCTTTGTGGCGAGAGATATACGAACGACGTGGCTCGAAAAAAGGTGTAGCAGGATGTCGAGGGAACCTGCTAATTCACAGGTGCGTCTGTAAAGACGCTGCAGCCCATCGGCGCGTCCTGTCTATGGCCTGGATGGACTACCGGAAAGCTTTCGATTCAATATCTCGTAGACTTATCATCTGTCTGTTGGAAAGCTTGAAGGTACGCCCACACATAGTGAGATGCATAGAGAGATTGATGCCTCTTTTGAAAAGTAGATTTACTATCTCATCTGGAAATTAGCATGTGACAACGAACAACGTCACCTTCCGGTGGGACGTCTTTCAAGGCGATAGCATGAGCCCTTTGCTTTTTTGCATCACACTTCTGTCTCTATCTCTCGCACTACGAAATTCTTCTGGATACCTCTGTAGCGACACTATCCAGCGCGAGCATAAGGTCACTCATGTATTTTATATGGATGACCTGAAGATATATGCCTCTGGTAAAAGCAAACTTCAAACTGCTATAAATATCGTCAAAGAGTACACAGGAGAGATTGGGATGGACTTTGGATTCGATAAGTGTGCCAAAATTATCTGAAGAAAAGAAAGATTGTTGGCATTCCCAAGGACCCTGAGCTTGTAGATATAAGTGTTATTAGACATCTTAAAACTGGAGAGAACTATACATATCTGGGCGTGCCTCGACGCCATATTCAGGGTGTAACATCAGTTAAAGAGTCTCTTTGAAGCAGATACAAGCACTTTCTTCGGGAGAGTTGGTCTTCAAATCTGTCGGCGTTGAAAAAAGTATCTGCGACTAACATGTTAGCCGTCCCGGGTCTATTCTACTCGTTTGGGGTGGTTCATTGGACGAAGAACGAACGTAAGGCCCTTGACATCACCACACGTAAGATCATGCATATGTATAAAAGCTTGCATATCAATTCGTCTGTTCCGCGATTATACATCCAACGCCGTCAAGGTGGACGCGGACTTCTGAATCTTCAATGTCTTCATAACCGAATTGCTCTGAGTACATCTTACATAGTTGCAAATGGAAAAGATCCTCTCCTAAGAATGGTCAGCAATCACGAGACGATTGGCAAAGAAGCGTTTCTTTACAAAGCCGCGGAGCAGGCGGCTGAGACCCTTGGCCTGAGTTTTAACATAAGAAGTGAGAAAAGTGCATTACTTCATCTAGATGCTTTACTTCTGAAAGCCTAAGTGAAGAAAGCAGATATTGAAAAATTCCACTTACAGCTACTCGACAATGAAATGCACGGAAATTTTCGCAGGAATGTAGAAAAACAGTTCTTGTCGAAGGAACAAAATTTTGCTTTTCTCAGATGATCAGAGCTTAATTCAGGTACAGAAGGTTTCATTTTCGCATGTCAGGATGGTGTCATTTCCACCTTAGTATACTGTGACCGCACTTTATGTCCAGAGGTTCTCAGCAATAGGTGCAGAGCGTATCATGCACACGCAGAGTACCCAGAACACATAGTATATGGGTGTCCCACCCATGTGGGAGCAACGTATATCTACAGACATAGTGCGACCCTAAGAGTGCTGTATCACCATCTTTGTCGCTCTTATGGTGTTGGCCGCGACCCTACCCTGTCGAAAGCTCCAAGGGAGGTCGAGTCAATCGTCCAAAACGAGAACTGCTAAATTTTCTGGAACTATGATTTTCAAACAGTAGTCTCCGTTGCACACGCGAGGCCTGACATTGTTCTCCAAGACTTCGAGAAACGAACTATATTCGCGATCGGATTCTCGGCGCTGGCCGACTACAACATCACTGCCAAGTTGGAAGAAAAGGAGGAGAGGTATCAAGACCTCAAAAGGGAGTTGCAACGACTCTACCCAACATATTTGGTTTAAGTAATTGTCCTTGTGATCGGTGCTCTCAGGGGTGCGAAACTATCACTGGTTCGTAACCTTAAAGCCATTCCCGCGTGCCAAAAATATGCCAAGGCACTTGCGAGATGGATGCAGAAAGCTGTCATTCTGGGGTCGCTTCGCGTCCTCAAGACACACGAGAGTTTCGCCGGCCTGTCGTCGTAATTTCATCATGCCACTCATCTCACGGTCGTGATACGTGGCCATAAGTGTGATTTACCGCGGTTCTACTGGGAGCCGATGTCATGTTTAGATGGCAGTTGCTCCCAATGGGACCCTGCGGTGGTTGTTTAACCTTTTTTATATTCTCATCTTTGATTGTGCTTTGGCACACTTTTTGAAGGCCTGAAAAAAAGGATGAGTTCGTTAACCAGCTATTTTGGATAAAAAATCAAAAAGTGAGCACATTGTGAAAATTTTTCAGACCATTTTTTATTAATTTAAAAATTCTGTATACGATTATCAGTAGAACTCTAGAATACAAACAATTTACCCTACTGAAATTCTTTGATAAAATGAAAATTATCAGTTATAGCACTTTCAAACTATGCAGGATACAAGAAAAGATGAATATAATAAAATCGTGCACCCAAAAACGATCTACAAATTTGTTATTACCAATTTTTAGAAAGGTCGACTATATTTTTCAATCGTAAAAAGTAAGCATTTGTTGTATAGGATGCACACTTTCTCATAATTATAAAAACAAGACAATGAAAATACATATGTTTCAATACCAATGCATACTATAAATTGTGATAATATAGAACTATTGAAATGATAGATTTTTTAGGATAGCTGAGAATAAAAATTAGTGGAAAATAATGAGCAAATATTGGAGTAATCATGAAAAATAACATTTTTACATTATTTTGAAAAATCTGAATAATTAGTACCAGCTTGAGATACAGAAATAAATATGATATACATTTGATATAATAATGTTGAACATAATGTAGAAAAGTTCATCCCAAGGTGAATCCATAAAGTACATCTGCGATGTCTGATGTAGATGGAAAACGAGACCATCATTTTTTTCTAACACAAAATTGTGTTGGGACGGCGTATCGTTTGGGTCTGCCATCTCAATGCTTTTAGAAGAATCGGAGGAGGGCGTTGATCACCTCACTCTCCTTGAGCGCATGGGTGACGCTGGATGATTGCTGTCAGATGTTTTGCACCAGTAATCTTTCTGCAGAAAATCATTCATTACACCGTTAATGAATAAAGCGCTGAAACCGACTTTTGAAGCGACTATTTCCGATGAGTGGTCATTTGGCTCTAAACTTTCAGAGCAAACTAAGGAAGTACAACAAATTGAGAAAACTTGTGCTAAAATTAAAGCTCTAAAAACACCAACAGCTGAGAAGCCGACATCTGCGAATCAGGGAAACTGGAAGAGCTCATCTGCAAAACCCCGTCCGATGGGTAATTATCGAAGGGTATCGTGGAAACTTCGACACAATTGGAAATTCAAGACGAACAAGAATCAATCGAATCAGCCTCGAGGATCTCAAAATGCTCTGCGACAATCAAATCAACCTCTCCTTCAATCATTGAAGAAATATTAGGGGTAAGCAAGACACCTGGCAGACTTAAAGGATTTTATCATGTGTGGAAGGTGAACATTAATTAATTTCTCGCTCTCGCTAATTCCGTTGCCTTCTTTTGTCTTTTTTTTTGTATTCTTCTTTTGTCTTTTTTTTTAATGATTACGACTACGTTAGAAAATCTCAAGAAAATCTCAAACGACAAAATCTCTCAAAATCTCAAAATACTCAAGATGTCACTATCTTGAACATTATTAAAGGTTATAAAATTCCTTTTAAGGTTAAGTCTTATCAGTTACATCCTCCTATGAATGTAGCTCGATCGTCTGAAGAATGGGAATCTCTGCAAAACGAGATTAATAACCTTTTGGTCAAAAAAGCAACTGAGGTATGCGAAGATTGTGAGGCTCAATATGCTTTCATGTGCTCAATTGACTTAAAAGATGCCTTTTTTTCTTATCCCCGTTCATAAGAAATTCGTAAGATGTCGATTTAAAGGGGTATTGTATCAATTCGTTTGTCTTCCATTCGGACTATGTCTTAGTCCGTTTTTATTTTAAAAATTACGAAATGATTATGGGAGAAGTTCTTCCCTCTCAGCAATGTAAATACCTAGGCTTTTTCCTGAATTCGAAAGATTTCACATTGGAATTGACAGAAAAGAAAAAATTTCATACGGTAGATTTGTTGAGTTCTTTTGAAACAGGCTCTGAGTGGGGGATTTGCAAATATGCTCAGCTTTTAGGCGTGTTAAATTCTTGCTGACCTGCTCTGACGTACAGTTTTATATATTGCAAACGATCGGAACGCGCAAAATATATAGCTTTACTGCTGAATCGCGATGACTATGATGCCTAAATGGTGGTCCAAGAGGATCTTAAGGATGATATAGAATGGTGGAAGATGAATCTATCCCTAGGTTGTAATTTTTCATTGAAATTAACTAAGATGAGTCATTAACAGGTTGGGGGGCACACTGTAACGAGATGTCTGCTCAACGTTTCTGGAGTGAAACAGAAAAATGTTTCCATATAAATTACTTTGAACTCTTGTCCGCCTTTAATGCTTTAAAAAGTTTCGCGGATTGATTGTCTTCTTGTGAAATTTTATTGAGGCTAGATAACACTACTGCTATAGCTCGTGATATTTGGCAATGGCGCGAAAAGCGGAAAATATGGATCGTGGAATCTTACATTGCTTTAAAGCAAAATGTGGAGGCGGATAGAGCCTCTAGAGTTACTAATATAGATACAGAATGGGAACTTTCTGATAGAGCATACAAAAAGATCGTTTCTGAACTCGGTTGTCCGAACTTCACGTACAGGTAAGTTCGTTTGACTATACAAATATGAAGATGCTTAAAAAAACTGGGATCTAAAAGTGATGTTTTTGCTAAAGTTTCATTGAAGCATTCCGAGTGCAAAGAATAAGTAACTGAGCGCGAAGCACGAGGTAACCCATTATCGAACGCGAGATCCGACAGATGTGCTCCCAAGGCGCGCTCAAACCTGCGAGCAAAGCGAACCGGTATGCTAATTCAAATTAGCTAAAAATCAAACAGTAGGAGTCTGTTAATACTTTTTTTGCACAAAAAACTCCTTTTATTAAGAAAAATAACCAAATTATGCATTTGTTTACAATAATTATTTATAAAAATGAAGTTATTGTTTAGTGTTAATTCTTTTTGACTAGAAACAATTCAGCAGGTTTCTAGCAATAATTTTACGTGAATGAATCATGTTTGAACAATCAAAATTGCCGAAATTTATAATTTTTTCTTTTAAATTCCTTAAAACTCAATTTTTTTGAATTCTTTAAAACTCAATTTTTTGCTTAAGTTTGTATAAGGACATTAATTTGTTAGACCAATAGATACAGAGATAAAAAATCTTTAAAAAATAGTCCTAAATTTTCAATGGTTAATAACTTTTGAGAAATTGAAAATTTTGCGAAACCATTTAGCATCACTGTTTAGTACCCGAAATACTACAAAATACTCAAAACTGACAAGGAGACGGCAAGGCTGTAAGGTATTCAAATTGAAATGAGGTTTCGTGTGTCATAAGTACTCAGTAAGAGTACTTATATGCTAAAGCCTTAGCGCGCACTACTTAGTCATTGTCGAGAAAAAAGTCTAATGTTGAAAAAAAAATTTTTTGTATTACAAGTTGATAATTCGCTATGTCCAATTATTTGTCATTTTTTTCCTCCATTGATCAACAAATTGAATAATTTATAACTCTTTAAACATTAAACACATGCATATTTAAAATTCATATGTGGTTAACATTAAAAAATTTCAAATATCAAAAATAATATGAAGAATTTACAAAATACAAATTCTTCCATTCGTAACATTCCATTTGGTACATTTTGACCCAGGGTTCAGAAGCAGGTTGCAATAAACACATTGTGCATAGACCTTTTAAAATTAAAGGTCAAAGCATCGACAACTGTAGTTTGGTGATTGTGAATTTGTTTTGCTCCCTCGTAGAAGAAGCTTTGTAATGGTAACATTTTCCAAAAAATTTTAATTCATTTAATTAAACCTTCCTCAATTTAAAAATGGCTAATACAATGTTCTGAGCAACTGTCCGGATGTTGTGTGTGTGTGTGTGTGGATGTAACATTTTTTTGTGAACACGATAACTTGAAAACGGTTGCAGATAAATTGATAAAATTTGGAGGGCTTATTTTCACCACTAATTATCAATAAATCGTGTCTTTTTTACTTTTAGCAAAATTACGCTAGTACCATTTAAAATAAGCTCTGGCGGTTCATTAGTACCTCTAGTCTTAATGAGTTCTCTAAAAATGAATTGCGCATAGAAACCTTTCGCATTATGTGCTATGCACACGGCCTCATCGAAATGCTTCAAATCACGAATAGCGAACTATAATGGAAATTTAGATGACCTTCATAAAGTTAATAAATATTTTGTTTTATTTCACTATCTGTACTTATTATTTCTGAACTACCATCATAAATAGCCTTATCCCTGCCTTTACCGTAATCTTTAAAATTAAAAACTGTCATTGCAATCTGAGCTTTTGCGAAATATTTTTGATATGAAATTAGCTCAGGCAGGCCCCACCCAATCTCTGGTATTATCACACCAGCATCCCGAATGAGCTTTTTAGCTGCCTTAATTTGTGCTTTGAGCTTATCCCTGTCGCTTATACTTATATACTCTTTCTTAAAATTGTTGTTATCTGGATCGGAATGAAGATTTGCATTCGCAATCGCTACTATTATATTGATATTGTTTATCATGAAATTGGCGGTGTATTATTGACCCATGTGACTTTCAATGTACGAAAAAATGTACTAATAAGAATCACGTGCAACTAACCACGTTGGATCATTACGGAAAGGTGTTACATGACATACGTCTACTTCAACTATATGTAATATATGTTGGTTATTATGTGTATTCTATTTTTTCTTTCCAAACTATTTTAATAAAAAAATGTGACTCAACTGAAATATATAATGTTATGTTAAAAAAAAATCCTCACCTCTAGTATATAAGTGGAAAGATATATCTGTTGGTGTTGCCGACTCACATGACTTCTACTGTGACAATATTCTAAAAAAAATCACGTTAAGCCAACCGTGTCATATCATTCTGAAAAGTTGAAAGATTATATGTATATACTTAGTCGAAAATAAGAGGAGACCTACTTTTACCAACACAATGTGCGGCATTTTTACCCCATGTAACTGCAACTATAAAAATGTCCTAGAAATAATCACATTAAACTAACCATGTCAAATCATTCTATTTCCGGGGTCCACTCTTAAGCGATATATAATTTAACCAAGGCGGGTCCACTCTTAAGCGATATATAATTTAGCCAAGGTGACAGGGGAAATGCATATCCGTTAGAGTTAGATAATTGAGGTCATAGAGAGTGAAGAACATTAGACTTTCATAGCCATCAGACGAACCCCAAATTTTTTGCATGCACACAACCCCTCTTTAGCGTTATCTTGTCCCGCTCAGGTGAGGGGAAAAGTACTTAACCATTAGAGCGAGATAATTAGGGTTATATAGAGTGAGGGGCGTAAGATTTTCATAGCCCCAAAAATGTTCTTCATACACGCACGTGCTGTATTGTTTTTGTTTTTGGGGTCCACTCTTTTGCGTTATCTGGTCATGCGCAGGTGAAAGGGGGAGTACGTAATCATTAGAGCGAGATAATTAGGGTCTTATGTAGGGAAGAGTGTGAACACTTCACAGACACACTACCAGTGGCGAGGGGGTCGTCGCCATAGTGCGGCAAGAGGGGTTAGGGAGTAGTGGAAGGGGTGTCTGGTCGAAGTGATGCCTTACTACTGACGCTCTAGTCAAAGCGTTTGTCCTATTTTTATCTTCGTTGTCCAAATTTCTTCATCAGGGGTATGTTTGAAGTGAAAAATGCTCCCTAAAAAATATTTGATAATTTTTAACAGATGCGTATACCAGTGAGAGGCGACTGAATGACTAATCGTAATGATTAATCATCTAACTAGGAATGGATCAGTCCTCATTTCCGCACGGATGCATCATATATTTCCAAGATATGTTTTTTATAAAACTTACATTTGAGAAAGAACCATGGTTGCCTAAGCTTGATAAAACTAATTACTAAATTTTTTAATCATTGAAAAGTAATGTAAGAAAAATAAATTCTATTGAAAAGAGCATCGTCAAAACCGTGGTCGAATGAGTTTGATGACGTCTTTTATTATATTCGCTAAGTGAAGAAACTTCATTGCAAGGCAATAAAATCATCTCTGCATGTGCGTCATCAGAGGGATTTTTGCGGGCGTATGTTTGCACTTTAAAATGTACCCGGAACAAGTAACTTGGTAGTTTTTGTTAAACTCGTGCACTAAAATCATCAATCATTTAATTATGATTTTGGCGTGTCGCATTTTTTCAATGGAATTTTATCGAAATTTTTGTAACGTTTACAACAATAAGAATTGCAAAGAATAATGAATTCAAAATAAATCAAAGCGTATTCTAATGAATTCAGAAGTGTTCAAAAATTTGCAATAAGCTCAAAAGCGTTCAAGCGAATTCTACAGAATTCAAGATGATTCTACTGAATTCAAGATAATTCTACAGAATTCAAGAGTCTTCTACAGAATTTAACATAATTTTATGGAAATAAAGAGAGTTCTACTCAATTCAAGAGAATTCTATAGATTGCAAGAGAATTCTGCTGAATTGAAGAAAGTTCTGGCGAACCTAAAAGAATGCTACTAAATTCAAGAAAATTCTACGAGTCCATGAGAATGATACAAAATTCAAAAGAATTCCGCTGAATTTGAAAGAATTCAGCTGAAATAAAAAGAATCCCACAGAATTAGAGCGCGTTTTGCTGCTTTTAAGATAATTCTGCTGAATTTAGAAGAATTCTTCACAATTGAGGAAAATTCTACTGAGTTCTTGAAAATTCTACAGAATCCAAGGGAATTTTACAGAATTTATGAGAATTTTGTCTAGTTTGGTTGATCGTGGAAAATATATTTTTTAATTTTTGTATCTCGTTGACGTGTGAAGTTACAATACAGAGTCACAACCTACTGGAAAAGCGAACAGAGGAGAAATTATGGGAACTGAACTTGTTTATGCACACACTCTTGTCGATGGCACACGAATTGACGACCGTCTAACGCATGCTTCTGATTGGTTAATCTTTAACTGTTAATTACTCGGTTATTATCAAATTTAGCAAATTTTTTTTATAATTATTTTCGACGCTATTTTTTTGATAGAATTCAATAACATAAAAATGTTTTTGGAACACTGGGACACCCTGTATATTATTATTATATTATTATGGATTTCTTTAGAATCAAACCGAAGGTCCTATGACAAAGCCTCAGAACGCGTCCTCGGGCTGCGGATAGAGGATCCCTGTACGAAGGGTTTCTGCTGAATATGGTTACAATAATTAATAAGCAGTCGCAAACAATTGTCCAGGGATGGTCCCGAAGGAATTCGATCACGAATATAGTTCGTTTCTCGAAGTCTTGGAGAACAATGTCAGGCCTCGAGTGTGCAACGGAGAATGCTGCCCGAAAATCGTAGTTCCAGAAAATTTTTCACTTCTCGTTTTGGACAATTGACTCTATCTCCCTTGGAGCGTTCGGCAAGGCAGGGTCACGGTCAACACCGTAAGAGCGATGATTTGAGAAAAGCAAAAGTTTGCTCCTTCGACAAGGACGGTGACTCTGGCATACCGGGCGACATCTCAGAGTATGCACCCTTATCTTTGCATGCGGGGCTCTGCAAGGACGAACGAAGCCTTTCCCTAGCAGCGCGTGGGAACAACAATGACACCACCAAACCATCACAAAGTTGTTGATGCGGCTAAACAGGATCGAACGCGCAGGGCACCCTACAATGGGTCGGCCAATAGTGCCAACATTGCCAACTTTATCCCTGTTCATGAAAGCTTTATGGCGCATATGCACACTCTGTGGTGCCAGAAACACCCAGAGCTTCAGCTCGTTTCGATTCAATCATTGCGAAGTCAAGCTGCCTAACCTTCGAAAAATGAATATGTACGCGGAGCGCTTCCCCAACCGCAGCACCTTCTGAGAGATGATGAGCCCTGAGCGTGCTTTATAACCATCTTTGTCACTTTTACTGTGTGGGCTGCGACCCTGCCCTGCAGAAAGCTCCAAAGAAGATGGAGTCAATTGTCCAAAACGAGAAGTTACAAATTTTCTGGAACTACGATTTTTGGACAGCAGTCTTCATTGTACACTCGAGGCCTGACATCGTTCTCCAAGACTTCCAGAAAAGAACTATATTCGTGATCCAATTCTCGGCTCCATCCGACTACAACATCACTGCCAAGGAGAAGGAGGAGAGGTATACGTACCTTAAAAGGGAGCTGCAACGATTGTACCCAAAATATTCGGTAAAAGTAATTGTAATTCCTACTCCGCTATCCATAATCATTCTACCCCTACCATATAGACCTCCCCATCCTCAAATTCCTTCTACTTCACTCTACCGATACCCCAAGTACTCCCTATCACTATCTCCTTTCCTTATTCAATATACCATGCAATCCTACCATATAAATATCTACCGCTTTTTGGGCCCTCCACCTCTTACCCCATCTCATATATGCCCTCCCCAAGAGTCTTCTTGGTCCCTTGCTTAATATTTTACATTCAATTTTGACTATATTAAGTCTTGAGGAGAAAATTGATCTAACTGAAAGGATATTAGTGAGCATAGCTTCGCAGTCAACTCAGCATGATACAGGGTACACGTGCAATAACTACATCCTATGAGCGACGGACTGTGTGAAGCGCCCAATGGGCAGTTCCAAAACGTTAACCGGAACTGAACCGCGAGCTCGATAATGGTGTCGCTGACATTAATTGCATCGGTATGTCGGATATCGAGAAACAGTATATCATAGGGGTGAAACAAAGAATAAAAAAGGGGAAAATTTGAAAAATTATCAATACAAATATACCTACAGAAAATATTTTAATGGTGGCACAATAGGAATAGGCTTTATAGATTGAGCGCCATGCAGGGGTGCCCTTTTTGTGCCTCTCCGCCCGTCTATAAACTCAATTTAACTTAAATATTTTAATAAATCTTTTGGGTAGAGGAACGTCGAATGTCTCAAAATATATTTTTTGTACCTCATGTACGGAATGTTCACTTTTCCAAACATGTACACTACGGGTCAAAAGTTTCCGACTACCTCTTTTTTGATGCCTGACAAAGTTCTCTTAATTTCAATTATGTCAGAGCTAAACAATTTTCTCTTAAAATGGTTGAATGCTCTCAAAAATCTGTATGAAATGAGCTCCGGATGAAGCCAATTTGTCTATTTTTTTAGTAGATATTGCAAAATAGTGTAAATTTCAATGTTTTCTTAACTTTTCAATGACTTCCGTAATAATCAATATTTTTTTATGTTCTTGGGCTCATTTTAAAACTATTTTTCTGGTTTGTAAATATATGAAACATACAACCATACAGTTTCTATAAAAGTCCCTTGAAATATATATATATTGAAAGTTTTATTTTTATTTGCCTACAGATAAGATGTTTTCATAATATCGACTTAAAAATAGACAAATTGGTTTCATCCTGGACTCATTTCATACAGAATTTTTAGAGCATTTTACCCTTTGAAGAGAAAATTTTCAGCTATGACGTAATTGAAATTAGGAGTGTCATTTAAATTAGTGTCAGTCATCAAAAAAGAGGTGGACGGAAACTTTTGACCGGTAGTGTATATTGTGCGGGAAGTGACCAGTTAATCATTTTTCAAAAAATTTCAGAAATTTTTATATTTCTTCCAAAAATCTGAATATTTTAAATTTTCGGTAATTTCTGAATTTAAAGAAAATCTCCTGAATTTCTTGCAGTTTTTGGTATTTAAAAACGTCCAAAGTTTCCGAAAATGTTCGATTTTCGGCTCTCCTCCAACTCGCCTACAAGATTACAACTCGTCTCTAGCTTGTACAGCCAGAGACGATATTCCATGCATGGAATATCACGATTTCAATTCATCTGTCACAAACAATATTTTTCTATAGGTGTGGGAGGCCCGTCAAGTTTTGAGATTTTTAATGAAATTTCAAAATATTTGGAATATTATGAATAGTGTTTAAAAAAACGATTTTTATGTGTCCGATTCAATGCCGATTCCAGAAAGAATATACAGACGCTCCGCTAGGCGACACCATTGCGAACTACCCGTGTGGAAATTTAGTCATGGCGCTAGCTGGACCCAAAGTAGGAAAAACTTGCCCCCAAATTGGGGATTTAGATAGGACCAAAACACAAATGAAACGCCTAACCTGGCCAGAGCCTAGCTTACCGACCGACTTGGCCCCAATTTGGCTTTATTTATTTTCTGAGTCTCAGCCACAGAAATAATTACAGTACCAGTAATAATTACAAATTTTTTATTTGAAATAAACATTTCAAGTAACTGAACATTTAAAAAATATCTTATTCGAACCGGCTTATTCGTCATCAGCCTCATTTTTCGGTTGCCATCCCAATCTTTGGAATTAGTGAAGACCTATACTAACATGTTAAACATAATTGAGGTTATGTTTTCGAAACTTTAAATCAGGTAAAATACATGGAGGAACTTAATTTTTCTCCAAAGAGGATTTATTTTGCACTTCAAATTGTCAAAAAAATTCACATTGTAATATCGTACTGAAATAAACTTCTTTCAAAGCGAATCAGAATTACGCTTGTAATTTTCAACCACGAAATTCACATGTTTTATTATTTTTTAAGGAAGTAGTTGACATTTTAACCAAGTGGTTTAATTTTCAACCATAAAAGATGAATTATCATCGAAAATTGGCATAGTTGATCGTTCAGGTGAAAAGGATTTAATATTACATGAAACCCAATTAAATTCAACCAGAGAATCAAACTGTATTGTCAGTTGAAAAAATTAAATTTAAATTGAAGTAAATGTAAATGAAAAATTGAATTTTCAAACGTAGAAGTAAATATTTCATTAAAAAATAAATTTTTAACAATGTTGTTCAACTTTCAACTAATGAAATTAATTTCCAACCAAAACAATGAATTCTGAACGAGAACTGTAATACTGGAAATATTCCCAACAAAAAAAAGGTTGCTATTGTGAATCAAGAACAGTAGGCTTCATTCAAAAACTATGAATATTCAACGAAGTACTTGAATTTTTAACGGAAGAGATGACTAATAGTTATACTAAGAAGAAGAATTTTGTACCAAAAAAGATGAATTTGCAAAAACAAAAGATTTTTCAACAGAATTTAAATTTCAAACCCAAGAAACATTGATCAGTAATCGAAGAAAAAAAATGTAAACAAGTTGTTCAATTTGTAAGGAAGAAAAATGTATGGCTAATAAAAAAAAAAAGAATAATTTATATTCCTGAAGACAAAGATAACAAATTTTCTAGGCAAGTTGCATATTTTTGTTGAAAATTGTACTATGCTGGTACATATTCATTTTTGTTGTTGTTGCAGATTCATTTCTTTGGTTGAGAGTTGAGCTAGTTATGCTTTCCCTAAAAATAATTAGATGATATTAGTCATTGGAGGAATTATAGTAACAAACAAATCGCTAAGAAATTATGAGAAATTCATTATCGAAACATCGTTATATCATAGCAATAATAATTAATAATATTTTCGAATGATACTTTTTAGCAAGGTTCCGGTTCAAAATTCATCTCTTTTGGTGAACAATTAACTTCTTCCGTGGAACTGAATCATCTTCCTGAATTTCCAAGTAAAACAGGTTTCTCAAATATCATACTTATCAGCTTCAGCACTCCAATCTTTCCTTGAAAATTCTTCTCTTTTGGCAGAAAATCTTTTTTTGATTTAAAATTCAACTATGTTGTTGAAGATGTAATACATTTCGTCTATAAATGTATGAAATTCAAAGCGTTGCTACATAACGCGCATGAATTCGCGGTAGAAATAACTACACTTGGATTGTGCACAATATACATTAAAAAGATTGTGGAGACTTCTTAGCGTGAACCAAATGTTTCCTACCTTTCAGGCTATGAGAAACTGAAGGGTCTACTGCTCTACTGTTTACAGCAAGTGAATTTCTGTGGGGAACAGAGACTATATGGTCGGGCTGATCCGTGAGCTCGCTCCGCTCAAATTCGAACAGGGGATGCGTTTATTCACGGGTGAACAAGGCAAGTGAGCAACGCGAAGAAGGCGGTAAACGATTCGTGAAATCGTTTTCGAGGTCCTAATCCGAGAGCCAAGCACAGTTTCGTCCGCGGTACGGGACTGTACTAAAATTACGTAGCAGATTAGGGGGGACATATTTCATAACAATTTATTGTTTGGGGGGGGGATTATTACAATACTACAATATTAAATGTCAATACTACTGACATTTTCTTAATAATTGAAAAAAGTATTATGCCTTTTTAAAGTCAGATATTTAACGAAAAGGAATTGAAGAACAACATTTATAAAGATTGTGTTAGGAATGTATATGATGTTATAAAGGAAGAATTAAAAAATTACCAATGAAACATTTTTCAAATGAAATAATTACGAATGCATGGAAAAAGAAAACAAGCATTTTTCATCCAACCACCGTGAGCATTCTTTTTTCTTCTGATTTCGAAGTATTTTATATTAAAAACAAAAAGAAATTATCGAACACTTCTTGAAATAGTGAATATTCAAAATAAAGATCAATTGTTTTGTACATGTTTTAAATGATTGTTCAGGAATAATTATTTTCAATTCAAAACTGAGTTCAAAGTTATTATAAAAGAAGGAGATAAACCCAACACTGCGTTTTATAGAGGTTTCTATATAGCAGAAAATGGTTTTCGGTCACTTAGCTTCTTAAACCGTTTTTGATCGCTACTGTTCTGTATTTCGCATCCATTTTAGCTCGTTTTTGAACAGATGAAATCTTTAAAGAAAAAGAGTACTGAGACCTTTATGAAATAAGTGAAGTTCAATTCTTTGTTTACATATTTTCAATTGTTGTTTTAGAAAAGTTATTCCACATTTAAAACTGAACAAGAACAGTATGATTAAGGAATTGGATAAATTGCAAACTGTGCGTTTTATGGAAGTTTTTGTATAGCAGAAAATATTTGTTTTGTCATTGAGGTTAATAAAGAACTTTTCGGTACTTGACTTTTCTTCATTGTTTATTACTTTTGGATATTTTATAAACTTCTGAAATATGTAAAGAAGAAAAAGCAGAATCGAGTCTTTTTTTAATAAGTGAAATTTAATTATAAATTCTTTCTGAATAAAGAATTTTCTATTAAAGTCTCTCGAACATTTTCGATTTTCCTTAGAGAGCACTAGTTTAGATAGTGTAGATAGAGTTCGAATCCTCGGCGAGTGTGATTTCTCAAAGAGTTTAAGCGTGCCATGATATTTGTAAGTAACCATCTGTGCGAATTGTGTATTTAATAATTATAACATATGAATTGATTATGTCGAGGCACTGATCTATTTCTATTGTTCCAACACTACATATTCTTCGACTAAGAAAATATCTTCTTAACGTATGCCATAAATAATTTATTGGAATTGAACTATGTTCTGCATTCCAATGCCCCTCTGTACGAAGTAATGCAATAAAGTTTCAATATAATCAAATTAATTAATGAAGTTAATTTTTATCTAAAGCAGGTGAATTTGTAAACAAATGTTTGACTCTTCAAGCCAAGAGATTAATTTTCAACAAAAACCTTGCGAAAAAGTATCGTTGGAAAATACTAATAATAATAATAATGATCATTATGATATAATGATTTTCCGATAATGAATTTCTCGTAATTTTTTTGCGATTGTAGAAACAGCTATAGGGGAGAGTATAGAAAAAGTAACTACGAAAAATACATACATACAAATCAATAATGTTCAAATATGGGCAAAATTATTACACAAAGTATGCGTTTTTTATTCCTATAGTTCCTATAATAGCGAATAAATGAACGGAAATTCAATGCAGGAGAATCATTGTAAGCGTCCGATGATTTTTCACACAATACTTTTTCGTAACGGAATAGTCGAATCCGTTCAAATCAATACGCGCGTAGTACGGCCATACTGATTTTGTCTCCCATCGACAGGGGATCTAGTACTCGGCTCGGGGCTACCACCTGATTAGTTTTGCAGCATGAACCTTATTCGGCTCCCCAACTATATTGTGCATGCGTCGCTTTGGTAGTTTCTTTGGACTTAAATGGCGCGCTTATTTGAAATTATTTAATGTGTTAATCTATTTTTCATGATAAATCATAATTTTAGAATTCATAAAATAAACTTTCAGATCACCAGATAGTCTTTTAGCATAAAAAGTAAATAGATTATTCAATTTAAGTTTTTACAACTAAACTTTTGATTTTAAATTTAAAGGAAGGAATACCTTTTTTTATCAACGTACATTTTTTTGTGCTTTATAATTATTATATATTTCAAAAAATTAAGTCGCAGATTTAATCATTACAAATAAGTGCGCGATCAACATCCAATGAGGCTGCTTGTGCGGCTCATGCGCAGGGCGTTGGAGGAGCCAAATTGGGAACACTTGGGCTGTCAAAGAGAGAAAGGAACTTGGCGACGCTGATAGGCGATTGAAACATTTAATCAAAATCAGTCGAAATTTTTCATTTTTGTAACTCAGTAGAATGTGATAAGTGGATTAATTGTACATTAATAAAGGTGATAGAAACTGGGTGTGGAATTAAATGACCGAAGAGTGATTTAAGTGAGCGTTTCATCATGGCTCTCCGGAAAGTAAAAGGGAACTTCGAACGAATGTTTGACAAGAATCTAACAGATCTCGTAAGAGGGATTAGGAACAATAAGGAAAATGAGGTATTATATAATTTTCCTTCAAATTACATGAATAAAAACCTATATTTGGATCTGGGAAAAGCTTAAGTAATTTTGGCTGCGGCTAGCGTCACGTGAAAAACGTGCCTCCAGATGAAATTTAAGGGGCACGGCACTGAGACATCTCTATGTAAATTTCCGTTGTATAGTTGACAGTGTTTCTTTTCACGACAGTGGAATTTACACATTAAGGGTCAATTTATAGCTTCCTCATTGAGGGAGGTTTGTAATTACCTAAATTTTCAAATTTCCTTTTTTGACATATTTCGATATAATTCGACATCAGGAGCTCTAAGTGCAATTTAAAAAAATGTCCATGTGTGTGTATCTTTTTTCTGCTTGCCATATCTCGAAAAGTAAAAGAGCTATGATCATGAAATTGGGACGAATTGTAGCTCCAATTAATATCCAGGCATGAAATTCCAAAAAAATTGTTCATTCTGCTCATATGAGTAAAACTTTGTTGGTATTAGGAATACTAAAATACTGTATTTGATTTTTCCAGGCGCTTTGAATGATCTATTAACAAACCTTCAGGGTCTCTTATGATCTAGCAATACCAATTTTTAAATTAAATAAATATCTTCTATTTAGAAAGGCAAAATTCAGGTGCAATTGCAGAATAGGGGTGTCACCTCTGTTTTGGCTGGAAAAAAAGTTTTTTTGGCAAAAAACATTCATAGTAGTCATATTAATGCGTACCAGGAAATCTGGAAAATCCCTGGAATTTTTTTAGGATCGGGAATTTTTTTCTCAAATCGCAAAATCTACTTGTATCTACTTTGTCTTCTTTTTTTGTTTAATTGAGAATATGAAAGAGGAAAATCGGATTGCCTCAAGTATCATACCATCAAAGTTATATATGATTTAGATTTATTCTTTTATTTTTTATACGGCCATATAAGTCCGGACACTTTATTCTGGGACTACCTCTGTGTGTGTGTGTATATATATATACAGGGTGTCCCAGTACTCAAGGTACATTTTTATATTTTTGAATTCCGCATAAAAAATGGAGTTGAACATAATAAAAATTTGTTGTCAAGTTAATAATTAATTAGTAATTAACAATTAAAGATTAACCAATCGGAAGCATGCGTTAGATGGACGACAGTTCGTGTGTCACTGATGAGGGTGTGTGCGCAAAAGAGTAATTTTTAATTTGCAGGAGGTTATGAATATCAATGGTGCAAATTCACACGGCAACTGAGCTACGAGATTCTTGGAAAATATATTTTCCTTTAGAATTCTTTTGAAATTTTTTGCAATTCTCTTGAAACCTTTACAGTACACCTTAAATTATTCTGGATTTCTCCAAGTCTTTTGTATTCTCTGAATTTCAAATTCTCTTTGAATTCTTCTGAATTCTCTAAATTCTTCTTAATTCTTTTAATTCTTCCGCTATTCTCTGAAATGTTCCGTATTTTCCTGAATTCTTCTGAATTATTCTCAATTCTCTGAATTCTTCCAAATTCTCTGAACTCTTTTAAATTCTCTGAAATCTTTTAAATTCTTTTGTATTATATAAATTCTTTTGAAATTCACTTTGTGAATTCTTCCGAATTTTCTAAATTCTTCCTAATTCTTTGAATTCTTCTTCATTCTATGAATTCTTACACTATTCTTTGATTTCTTCCGAATTCTTTGAATTCTCTGAATTCATCCAAATTCTTTGAATTCTCGGAATTCTTCCAAATTCTTTGAATTCTCTAGTTTATTCTGAATTCTCTGAATTGTTTTAAACTTTTCTGAACTCTCTATACTGTTTTGAATTTGTTGAATTCATGGTATCACTTAATTTTTTTAAATGTTCTTCAATTATCTTGAAATCATTAGAATACACGTTGAATTATTTTAATTTTCTTTGAATATTTTTAATGCTGTATAATTTAAACGAATTCTTCACAATTACAATTTTTTTAATTCTCTTGAAGTCTTCACCATAAACCATGAATTGTTCCAACTTACTCCAAGTCTTTTGTATTCTTTGAACTCTCCCGAATTATTCTAAATTCTCTTATAAATGTTGAAGTGTCTGAATTCTTTCCAATTCTCTGAAATATTTTGAATTCTATGAATTCGTTTGTATTGTCTTCTTTTAATTATCTAAATTCTTTTGAAATTTTCTGAATTATTTGAACTGTTCTGAATTTTTTAATTCTTACGAGACCACTCAACTCTTTTAATGATTTTTAATTATCTTCAAATTATTAGAATACATTTCAAGTTACTTTGAATTCCTTCAGATCTTTTAAATTTTCTGAATTCTCTCAAAATCTTTAGAATACACGTAGAATTATGTTAGCTTCTATCGAGTATGTTGCATTGTGTAGAATTCAAACGAATTACTAGAATCCACATGGACTCCTTTGACTTCTTTTGAAGTTTTCTTTAACTCTCTTAAAACCTTTACAATACACCATTAATTATTTTGAATTTCTAGAATTCTTTCGTATTATCTGAATTCAACCTAAATGAAAATATGAACAAAATTTTAAAATAATTCATGAAATTAAATTTAGAAGCTTTGCATGTGATATATTTTTCTTTCGATTGATAATTAATTAATTTTTTGCAAAAACATGTACAAGATTGGTTTTACTTTGTCATTTCGAAAAAAGTAATTTGAAAGAACTGTTCTTAAAAAAGTTTCTCTATTTACATTGAATATCCATGGGATATTCATGAAGATTTACAAGAAATTTAATGCACTATCTTTTAAAATAGTTTCAAAATTTACATTGAAATTTCAATAAGGCTATTCAAGTTTCAGTGTTGCATGGAATTTCAATGAGTTTTTCACTAACCGTAGTTTAAAAAGCTTCACTAACATTTTCATGAAATTTCATTAACTTACTTCTAACAGTGTATTATCATACCTCACTTAAACCCGGAAATAATAATTTTGACCCTGATTTAGAAAAACGCGAATATCTCCCAAACCAGCACCGCCCGTAAGGGCCCTTTTCATGTGGATGACCACACATGTTATTTCAGCCTCTATTGAAGGTAGTTTTTCACGTGGAAGTGTCTATTTTTGGCCTAATTAAGGTTATTTTTAGAAAATTTGTCTAATTTGAGGTTAATTTTTTTGTCCTCAACGTCTGGTATTGTATGTTTTAGATTTTCTGTCAAACACTTACTATTCTTACGAAACGTAAGGTTAATTCAACGTTTTAATCGTTTTGGGAATGTTTTTGGCCATTATTTTTGCACTAAATGGAACAAGACTAGGGAATGAGTGACCAATGGCAAAATCAGTAGGTTTTTCTGGGACATCCTAATGCAGATGATGGCACAAACTTTTGCAATTGAACCTGGATTTATTAACAATGTGATTGAACTAATGCTCCAATTTCAACGAATCCGCTATGGCATCAAATTTTAAGGCAACTGTTGTCACGAACATTGCGATCGCGTGAATTTTATGTTGAGGCTGAATGCCTCTATACGAAATACCTCATTAAACCAGATAGAAATATGGTTGTCGGGGCAAAAACCTCGTTGAATCTCGTTGAACCAGATAGAAATTATACCTGGTTCAATAAAGTTCTTGTCCTGACATCCTATTTCTATCTGACTCAATGAGGTTTTTCGTATAGGGAAATAATTTGCTTATACCAAAGTGAACTTTTGGACTCCTTAAACTGTCTCAAGATTCGAAAAGTTTTCGAAATTGTCTTAGGTATGGAAGATACGGGCGTGGGATCAATGCATATATATTTTTTCTTACGTAGACACTGTACACGTGAAGCAAACACATTCGGAAAAACACAGAATTGAGAACAAACTTAAATATTTCGGGTATTTAGAGATCGAAGTGTCGACGAGTTCGAATATTTGCAAAAGTATGAAATTTTACCGAACCTCGATGACCGATAAGTCTAGTGACGTAGTGGGATCATTATCGACAGGGTATTTATTATAATAATAAGTGTAATTCACGTTTTCATAATCGCGGATACCATTTATGTATATTATGTATACATGATATATTTTGCCTGTGTATTATGTACGTGTATGTTTATATATATATATATATATATGAATGTATACATGTGTATGTATAGATAAGTAGAAAAACCCTTAATCGCAGTATATATTATTCAAGTGTCTTCTCGCCGTCTTTATCGTTATTTACTTATATATATATATATTTATTAATTATTCAATTTCAATCAAATGCAAGTAATCAAAACGTACGATTAGTTTATGATCGAGTAATCTGGTAATTAATCACTTGTCTCTCACTAATCGTAACGGTGACCCTTAATACGTCCGTTGCAGTTTTTATGGACAAATTTGAGAAAAATCACTAGCTGAATACTTCCGAATCCGATGCGCACAAAACAACTTCGAGGTGGCTAAATAAACCATAGAGAAAACGCAAGAGCGTTTATTCGTTATTAATTTTGTCATAGACTATAGCTTCTTTACGTATCAATTATTATAGTATTCTTTCACAGTTATCAATATTTATGTATGTTATTATTTGTATGTCACTCCCCTTGAAAAAGCCGACAATTCACAAAAAGTGTTATTTATTTATATGTCGGACTCACAGGCTGCTTAATTCCAAATAGTAATAAATTTATACTTCACTATATTTACAGTAACAAATTAAATTAGGAATAATTAAGGTAATCTTAATATATTATCTTTTCTGAAGCACAAATTGGTTTCGAATGATAATTTAACAATTTATTCAGTGAATTATAAGCAACCCGTCAAGAAATATTTTGTCAATTTTCACTTGCATTTTTTCATTTTTTCCATGAAGAATGTCGGATTTTTTGGAGTTTACGTTCTTCTTATGCAATATTGCGATAGTAGCATATTCAAGTGATGAATGAATCATGTATTATTTTACAATTCTTTTTTCTTTAATTGTCTATCACCTTCCTTCAATGCTTTTACACAACGTCGTTTCGCTTTTTCGATTAATCTCGCTATTGAATTATTATATACGAAAGCTCAATAGCATATTTTCAGTGGACTATAATACAGTGATTCAGAATTGAACTTTATCTTCGCGAGTTATCGATTTTTTCCCATTATTTAAAACAAGAAACAACAATTGTGTGAACGCGAGAGCGATAAATAATTTTTCGTGCTTAGTTTAGTGGTCAGTGTGTGTTTTTTATAATTATAGGACACGGGCCCTCGACGTAAATTGAAAAGGCTGAATTTTCAGAAGAATCATTATTATATCGAATTTAAGATATTTCACATAGATTCAAATTCGAAATTTTAAATTAGTTTTAACCGGATTACTTTTCATTACTTTTCAGATATATTAAATATGAGTAACGATTCCAAGTCTAAAAGTTTCTTGAATATCTTCTGTTGTTTAAATTTTAGACTGAAAGAGCTTTGAACTTTAAACTTTTCAATTTGACACATTTTTGGGCTGAATGCTTAGCAAATAGAAATGAGTATTCCCTCCAAGTGTTAAAAATACATAAAATTTATATGTTAATGCATTGGAATTGTGAAATAATTTATAAAATTATAGCACCATTCTTAAATTGGAAATTGTATGGTACATTTTTAAGTTCAACTGAATGTTCGCTGTGATTGTAATAATAATAATCCAGAGGTGAAATTTTCATCTCCAACTGTCCCGTCTGTCGCGTAAGGTCATCCGCGGCTAGAGGCCTGACTGCAGTGAACAGTGTTGAACGATGTTTCCTCGCGTAAATTTCCCGCTCTTGCTTACCTTCTAGGACAGAAGGAGCAGAAGTGGATGACGAACAGTGACGTTCTGTTCATTGGGGGTGAGAGAGTGACGCTGCAGAGTGATAAGGACAGTAACAATCCGGCTGTCTCCTTTCCTTATAATTAGGCCCGTACGTAAATATGTAGATCTGTTTGGAGTGCACAATTTTTGTTGAATCATCATTTGTCGTATCTTGCGTAGTTTGACCGTAAAATTAAATTTTTGATTTTTCATCATTATTTGTGTAATGAAAATGTGACTTTTAGATTTTTCAAGAAAATTCAAAATGCCGTTATGATGAAACTGTGGGGCGTGCAAAAGAAAACATTTTTCTTATCTTGAATTTTTTTCGTATCGTGCGTCCGTTGGCTGCATATGTTAATTTTCGTTTCTTCTTTTGGATATTGAAAATGCTGTAACTCTGAAAATTTTTGTTTAATCTAAAAATATCATTATAATAAATTGTTCGAATTTTTGAGTACTATGAACAGGCGTACATATAATTTCAAAATTTTGAAAAAACATGACCTAAAAAATTTTCAAAAGGCGCTCACTTTTTTAATTTTCAGCCAAAATGTCTGGCTAACGAACTTGACCTTTTGTTTACGAGACTTAAAGAGTATACCAAAGAACAATCCAATCGGTCAATTCTTTCGAAAGTCATCGTGCTCACAGACAGACATACATATATAGACAGAGAGACAGGCTGACAGACAGACACATTCTTAGAAACCCTTTTTTGGGTTCAGTGGGTCTCAAAACGTGAACGTTTGACAGAAACCGGGGGGGTCAAATTTTACACAAATCTAATACCTTCTCTAGATGAGAATGTAAAAATACAAATTTTCAAGTATGATGAGCATTAATGATGTTTATTTTATTCTTTTGATCGTTACAAATAGTATTGAGGACATGAAAAAAATTAAATATTATGAAAACCGACACACGAGGTGAAAAAAAAATGAAATAAGCAAGGTTTTGATGAGAATGTGCACACTACTCGGGCCGATTTTTTCACTGTTAGTGTCATTTTTTACGAATAAAACAGAAACAGCACATCCTATCAAAAAGTGCCCAATTACAAATTTGTAGATCTTTTTTGAGGGCACAATTTTCGTCCAGTCATCATTTGTCCTATCTTGCGTAGATTTACCGTGAAATTAAATTTTTGGTTTTTCATTACTATTTGTGTAATAATGATGTGACTTTTCGATTTTTCAAGAAAATTCAAAAAGTCGTTATGATGATACTGTAGGGCGTGAAAAAGAAAACATTTTTCTTATCGTGACTTTTTTTCGTATTGTGTGTCCTTTGGCTGAAAATGTTAATTTCCGTTTCTTCTTTTAATTTTGAAGATGCTGCAACTCTGAAAATTTTCAAATTCTCGAAAAATGTCATGATAATAAATTGTTCGAATTTTTTAGTGCTAGGAACTGCTGTACATATAATTATTAAATTTTGAAAAAACATGGCCTCAAAAATTTTCAGACTGCTCTCACTTTTTAAATTTTCATCAAAAATGGACGGCTAACGAACCTGACCTTTCGTTTACGAGACTAAAAGAATATACCAAAAGCCAATCTAATCGGTCAATTCTTTCGAAAGTCATCGTGCTCACAGACAGACACAGATACTACACGCCGAAAAGTGAGACAAAAAAGAGGGGTCTTTATAGGAAAACGATAGAGAGGAAGAGATTGAGGGCGGATAGTTTTGGCTCAATCGAAACATTCATAAATAGGAAGAGGGATAGGTCGAAAAGAGGAAGTAGTGAAGACAAGATAGAAGTATTATCCATGCTAAAAAACCCGAAAATGATAAGAACACCACCGGGAAAAGATCAAAATAGAGCGGGGAAAAAAGACAAAGACAAAGTTTAACATAATAGCTCAATAGAAGTTGAAAAGTTAAAACTAGAAGAATTGCGGGAAATGATGATGGAGGAAATACAGATGAACGAAAAGGGCAGGAAGAAAGAGGAGAGGAAATAAAACAAGAGATTGGGAAAGAAATGGCCGAATGGTAGCACAGTTCGAAGATAGGATAGTGAAGACTGAAAAATCAAACCGGGAGTTGGGTGAAGCGGAGAATGGGAATATTGAGAAGGAAAGGCTAAGGGAAATAGTAAGAAAATTAGAAAGGAAAGAAAGAGATGAGGGGAAGAAAAACATAGTTATAAAGGGTCTAAGATTAGAAGGGAAGGAGTGGAGAATGTGCTAAAAAGGATAGATGCTAAAGTAGAGATGGAGGAAATAAGAAGTGTAGGAAAGGAAACGCGAAGAGGAGAAAAAATGGTACTAGTGAAACTAAAGAAATGGGAACATAAGAGGGAATTGATGAAAAAGAAGAGGTTGTTATATGGAAGCACGGAGAGAATAGGGAATGATTTGACATGGGTAAAAAGAAATATGCAGTATAAGTTAAGGCAAATAGCGGAAGAGGAAAGACGAAAGGGAAAAATAACGTGGGTTAAGTATGGCAGAATACAGATAGAAGGTGTATGGTGGGATTGGGACAAAGAATATAGCAGGATTGGAGAGAAAGGATAGGGAATTTATGAGAAATTTGGCACAATGGGATGTAGTAGCAATGATAGAGACGTGGCTAGATGAAAAGGGATTCGAAAGAGTAAGGGAAAGGTTGCCAAGGGGTTACAAATGGCAAGTTCAAAATGCAAAGAGAAAAAATAAAAAAGGCAGAGCAATAGGAGGAATGGTGATGGGAGTAAGGAACGAATGTATAACAGGGAAGGATAGGAAAGAGCAAAAAGCAGGAATAATGGTAGAAGAGGTAAATATGAGAGGAGAGAAGTGGAAGATAGTGGGGGTTTATGTGAACGGGGGTATGCAGGAGAAATCAGAGGAGATGAAAGAAATGATGGAAGAAAATAAGGAAGAGATTAGGCTTATAATAGGGGGAGATTTCAATGCGAGAACATGAGATAGAGGAAGGGAATGGGGAGGAAGAGCGAGGAAGAACATCCAAAGACAAGATACTGAATTGGGAGGGAAATAAATTGTTAAAGAGCTTGGATGAGCTGGGATGGTTTATTCTAAACGGAAATATAGAGGGAAATGAGGAAGGGGAATATTCACGCTCAGGAGGAGGAAGGGGAACGGTAATTGATTATGTTATAGTGGACGATAAAGTAAGAGAGATGGTCAAGAAACAAGAGGTAGGGGATTACATAGATTCGGATCACTTTCCCGTAATAGTGACATTAGAGGGAGACAAGAGTAATAACAATATGGATAAAAAGGAAGCGAAGGTAAAAAGAGCAGAAAAAGGGGATTGGTCAATGGAAGGAAAAGAACAGTTCAAAGAAAAGGGGGTTGAGTGCAAGCGTTTTTCCCTTGGTCCTCTTCTCTCTGTTGCCTCTCTCTCTTTTCCTAAATCAATACAAGTTATAGCCATTTCCTATTACCTTTGGATGGACCCGTTTCTATGATACATAGTTTTATTTGTCAATTCCCTTGAGTTTAAATGGTTCACAATTGATTATACATGTATGGCCACGACGTAGTACGTGACATCTCCCTCCCCCTCCCCCCGTTTTGCTCGAATGATATGGTGAAGCCAATATGTTCGAGCCAAAATGTCCGATTCGAATTAATTACTGTGGGAAGATATCACGTTGGAATTGAAATATTCCAACAGTACATTATGTTTTCTGGTTAATGGTTACAATGTTCAACATATTTAGTCACATACATGAGAAGTTTTCTGTTGAAAAGTACATTTCAGAGTTACAATATATGTTCAGATATATTTTGCGTACACACATGTGTTTCTTAGAAAATTGGTTAAATATTTTTTATTTTCTCAAACATTGCGAAGGTTACAGCGTTTCATGATTTTTATTGCGTATATATTTCATGGGAAAAGTTGGTTAAATATTCATTTTCTTCCACAATATTTTAAGGTTAAAATATTCCTATAAATGCGAGTACATTTTCCCTTTGGAGATGTGGGTAAGTATTATATTCTTAGGTATTCAAGGTTATAATGTTTCTATGATTTTAATTGCGTACATGTTTTATGATTAATTGGTTAAATATTCATTCTTCTTTATACATCATCAAGGTCATAATATTTCCATGATTTCAGAATCACGTTCTTAGAATATTTCTAGGATTTCGGCTTCATACATGTTTTCTTGAGAATTTGAATTAATATTCATTTTTTATTAAGTTTACATTACTTCTATGGGTTCGGTTTCATACATGATTTTTTGAGAATTACATTACATACTCATACAACACACAACATTGAGGGTAGTTATAGGTTTGACTTTTATTATGTATATTGATTTATTATTGAAGACTATTCCAAGCTTGATACAGTCACTGAGGGTGACATCTCCCCCTGTCCGGCTCGAATCATGGGGGTGAAACCGCCTGTTCGAGTGAAGATTCGAATGTTTTTATGTCCTCGGAATAGCTTCTTTAAAAGATATATGAATAGATATATATATATAAAATAGAAAGATATAGGTATAGTGTATGCTAGAAAGATTTTAGGATTTCGAATACCCTACTATTAAATTTATATATGCTGATATTTATGGCTTGAATATATACTTGAAAGCAGACTGCAGTATTGAGACTTAAACAGCCATGTTTGAAGTTGCGAGCAATTGTTTGAAAATATTTTTAGTGTATACATGATCAGTAATCCTGAAGATAGTTACATATGAATAAGTCTCTAAGCTGCGGCACAGTACAATATTTTATGTAAACATATTCACTGAATTAAATTTACGTTACTAAACCCTAGCTGAATATAATAGCAATTTAAGTTGCTAAAGCTAAAAATTACTCATATTGATAAGATTGAATATGCTGCTTACATTGTCAATATATTTGAATAAGAAAAAGTGATATATATATTTTTTTTTCCTTATCACTGGTAAGAGGGACTATTTTTCCATTGATACAATTTGTCGCGACCTATATTTATACTGTATTCTGGTATTGTCTGTTCATTTCCTGACATGAATTCGTATTTTTGGTTCAAAATATCTAAAATTTTCTTTGCTACATTTATTTTTGATTCTACTTCAGAATGAACGTTAAATACTATTGTTATAAACAAATTCTCATTGTTTCTAATTGAGCGAGTTGCTATGAAGAATTTAGTACGATATTTTATTCTTTGGTTCTTTTGTTATTTCATAACTAGATGTTGTGAAGTTGTACTGTATACTAAAATTTTCTAATTGTGTAATCTACGACACAGAAGGTTTGTTTGTTGCTAACTGAACAGTTGAGTTTATTTCATTGACTGAAGACATAGCTTTGTATTTTCGTTTGAAATTTTGATTTTCTTAACGGGGTTCAACGTCTATTTCATAACCGAAATATATATTGTTTTCATTTTGGAAAAATTCTGCAATACATTTAACACAAGTGTGAGCCCTACATTTTGGATATATAATTTCTGATTTGCAGAAAATACATTTATTATAGAATCCGTTTGTTAGACCTATTGAATGCCAGTAATTTCGTCTGTTATAATTTATCTGAAATGACTCTGGTAGTAAATTGTATCAATTGTTACAAATTCGTCCGAGGTCGTGTAGGTATAGTTGGAGTTTCTGGTCTGGTATTCGTTTTGATTGGAACTGGTATCATTTTGTGTTTGAGGTTGAAACTCGTTTTCTAAATGGATTTTTCTTATCTGACGTATATTTATTCAAAGGGAGATTGAATTGTCACGTAATTTCTTTAATTTGAGGGAAAAGGAGTTTTGGAGCTAAATGAGACTACTTGGTTGAATAAGGGAAGTTTTAGCGATCATAATGTTGACCTAAAGAGGACTGAATTAACATCCATTTGCAGGATTAAAGGAAAAATCGAGTGAAGAACAAAATTTAAAGAATTTGTTTCAGGGAATTAAGAAAATTTAGTGATTAGATAATGTTGTTCGTGATTTTCCTAGAATGAAGATATATTTATAGGGAGAGAAATCAAAATGTTGAGTGTTAGAATTGTAGGTGTCATTTCGCTTCCGATCCTTGACCTAGAACATAGTACATATTGGGTTAGCATTGAACCGTTGCACCTAAGGGTAGAGATGAATAAAACTTTTAGGAGGGGAACTCTGGTTTTATGTTCCTTATATAGAGGGTGACTAAGAGATGAATTTACGATTTTCGCATTTCCTTCTCCTTTCAAATTCAGAATTTCTTTACTAATTTTGTTTATTTAATGTTATATGGTCTTATATTGACTAGGAGTTAATTGGGGAAATTTTATTGTTCGAATAGAAATGTTATAAACTGATTTTGGTACAATTTGAGAAAATAGAGGTTTTTCTTAAATGTTATTGATTTCTTTTGTTGGATGATTTTTATTGTTTATTGATGTGTTGGGGGAATCCATCTTGTTTTTCACGGTATGTTGGTAGGTTGTTGCATAGATTATTCAGTTGTCTTTGAACTTCCCGTACTGCAAAATCGTATCAGAATTTCGGAACTTTGGAGGTTGATTGGGAGAAGGGTTTTCTTTATTGTTATAATAAAAGAACAAATTAATACTAAAATTACACTGGTTTACAAAAAAAAAGGTGAGGACTATTTGACAAGACCACTTTATCCTTATGTATTTTGACGCGCAAAATAAATCAATTATAATTAAGCAATTGGCATTTTTAGTGTACTATTATTATTTCAGCTGCTATTTCCAACACACTTAAAGATTCAACGGGCCAAAATATCAATGAAAAAGTCTTACTCACGGAATAGAAATTCGAATTTTAGTGCAGAATATTGTTTATCCCAGAATAACTTAAATTAAACACAGGGTCCGTTCTCTTTAATAGGGTTGTAGGCGGGCGACCCCCGCTTGAACCCTTCTAGAAAATCTAGTAGGGCCCACATGGCCAAAGCGTTACGTTCCAGATGGGGCTCCGACTAGTTTTCCTCCCAAGAAGCCGATTGGAGATAGGGAAAACTAGTTAGGGCCTCACTAGAGCCCTTTCGAAATTTCTGCACGGGTGCCTCCCGAAAGCGATCTTTTTCAGTATTAAAGCGAGTAAAGAATTACTTAAGAAATTAATTGAGTGAAGAACACCTATCCGCATCAGTTTACTTCGCAGCGAACGCAGACCTCGTAAATTCGATTGATTACGAAGTAATTTTAAAAATATTTGCACAAATCAAGGCTGGAAACGCATTTAAAGTAACATATTGATTGTCAATACTGTAAATTGAAATGTATAATAAAGATATATATTGTAAGCTATAGTTCTTTGTTTCATACTTTTTTTTCTTAAAAATTTCTCAAAATTTTTTGAAAATTATGGGAGAAGAGGAGGCGTACAAAAAGTTATGGCCTTCGGGCCCAAAATTTGTTAATCCGGCACTGAGTGTTGTGTTGTTTTTTCCTTGTTTTGACTTTTTTTCTTCGCGAGGGGCTCCACCCCCCGAGCCGCCAGAATCCCCACCAGGGCTGCGCCCTGGACCGTTGCAATCTTCATTACACCAAGAGCCCATAACAGACATTTGTACTCATTCAACGCCTTGTGTATTGTATTCATTGTATTGTATTGTATTTATGTTCGCCCTTTGAGATAAGTTAAAGGCAACAATTACCTAGAGTGCACCAATTATTAAGGATCGCAACATATTTTTTATTATGATGAAATTGGCGGTTTTCGTCATTTTCTTATTAATATGTGCGGTTGATTGTAACGAAATTTCTAAATCTCAAATTCGGGTACTTTCTGGTTTGTTCTTTATATTGATATGTTACTGTAATAATTTTTATGTTATTTAATAATTGTTTATGTAAATAAAACCTCGCATAATTGGGGATAAATTTGATCAAAGCTATATATTTCTGAAGGACTCAACTCGAGAAATGGTCACATCAACATTTGTCAATTACAGATCACCAGATAACTTTTTGGGTTGGTTTTGTTATATGTCAAGATAAAACGTCATAATTATAACGATTAAATCGTGTAAATTATTTATTAGTTTAAGGATTCTCTGAGCTCTTGAATTACCTATGTTCTCTCTTTTAAGTATTATTTCCAGGTATTGCGCGTCATTAATTAAACGTTATTATGTTATTTGAACCAGAAATTATTTAAATTTCTCCTTTATTTGATTTTTTAAGTTAATCTACCAATCCGCGCCAAATGGGTTTACTATAGACATGGAGAATAGACATGAGGATACCACAGTAATGCATCCGAAAATAAGCACATTTATCTCATATGAAGATGGTTACAATACTTCGCGAGTATGCAGTATGGCGCTAATGTGGCACGCGTATTAAAATGGCAGCTGCTTATGTTGACCTTTTACATTATTGAATACTGTGATATGAATGTGATTTACGTAGATGGATAAGTTGTTATTTGCATAAAAGCAGATTTATATAATTATAATAATTTTATTTATCGTGAAATATCTGGGATTGAAATGTGTATAAATGAAGTGATCCTGCAATCAACGGGGTAGGTATTTTAGAAGTTATTGCACAAACGAATCGCAATAAATGAATCAACAATAAGTATATCACTTACCACTTTAAATCTTGTACGCTTACATATTACAGAACTGATATCAAATTTTCACTTGAATATAACAGTTTTTACATGGCTCAACAAATTGTTTAAACTATTTCGGAATTTTGTATTTTTGTTTGAGTCTTGAGGTTATATTTACATGGACCATGACGGCGGCCATCGATACGTGTACCACACTAGCGCCGCGATCGAGAAGGTCTAGCATTTCGAAGCGTTATGTACATACGACAGAAAAATGCTCGTTTATGGTGAAGACAACGTACAAGACTTTGGTCTTCTTATGTCTATTCTTCATGACTATAGCACTCAAGCAATTATTGGTCGGCAAATGTTTTTTTTACACATTGTCTTTTTGTCGCAATTTTTATTATCTGCTTCCATTCTCTGTATAAAAATACGTACAGAAATTAAATTTGTAACAATTTTCTGTCCAAAAAAGCGAGTTTTGCAGTTGTTATAGTTACCCTTTATAAGAAATACGATTTCAAAGTTTGCGGTTATCTTGATTCTTCGACAATTGTAGCCTTAACCTTATAACAGTTTTTGTTTGTTATTAATCTGTTTCCCACACTTTAATTTCAAATATAGTTTCACAAATTAAATGGAAATAAAATAAAGGGTAAATATATCAAAATATATTAAAATTCTTTTTTTCATTTATTAATTTTTATAAACTAGGTGTATTCAATTGTTTTCCATTATGCTTACTTAAATGTACTCAATAAATAAATCATCTCGGAGAAAGTAGTTGGAACGGCATATTTCTGACTTGCCCTGTTACTTCAGGGAATAATCAAGGAAAAATTCAAGGAAATATTCCGGTATTTGTATATTATAGAATTATGTAAATAATAAACACAGTGTAATTTTTTTTTAATTACTCAAAAGTTAATGATATGTCAGTACCCATTTAAAGAGTATAAACTTTGAGCATGGGTCAATGCACCAAAGAGGCAGGGGCGATCATATTGGCTCGTACGGTGCAATTCCGTAACGTGGGACGAGGCCAAGGTCAAGGTCGGACTTACGAGAAGATCATCGCACTTTCCATTCTCCAGGCTGGTAGCAGAAGATCCTGCATTTCTTATTTCCTTTCACAAGAATTCCGAATCCACTCATCAATACGAAATGTTGAATAGTAGAGATTCTTAATTCATAGATTTAAAATATTTAAAATAAGAAAGGAATATGCCAAAGTAAATTATTGCATAGGACCTATTATAGCTACTTGGGGGCGTTTGAACAAAAAGGTCCCTTATGATAGTCGATATGAATTTACGTATAGGGCCACACGAAAAAAATTAGTTGTTGAAATTTTAAATGACTGAGTCAACCACTCTAGGATAGGGCCAAACGTATGTCATAATGTTCTTGCTGGCCAGCTGTTTGATTAGTGAGATCTGCCTGACCATCTCGCAGCTCACCATCACCACCGTCCCGCATACTGTGGCCCCCGGCGGTGGCTCCAGGGGCGCCCCGACGATCCTCGTGGAGCGACAAGCGTTTCAAAAATTTCAAAAGACTCCATTAAAATTTATGGGTTTTGGTGTTCCTGTTAGTCCCTTTACTTTTCGTTCTCTGTCTGTCTGGCATGAAAAACCCTGTCAGTAGCAGTGCTACAGCCAGCATAGCCGTCAAATTCATGAGAGAAAAGCTCAAGCCCTTCTGCGACGACAAGGCGAGAACACCTTCGGTAGGTTATTATTATGTTTTTTTTTTTAAACTTGTTCTCGGGTTAAAAAGAACCCGGTTTTCCACCATAGCCACGGACTAAGTCAAGTGACTGATGCGATAAGAACATAGATAGTTAAATTAATACGATGTATGATAGCGTTTGCGATGTAGTTTTAGGTACAAAATTAGGAGAATGGCGTATTTTGCAGGTCGTCCTTTACCGCTGTTATGCTTACACAGCACATAGTAATTTGAATTAAAAATTGTTATTCTTTTTGAATTCAAGGGAATGCTCTATTGATTTTAATGGTTCCAAGGAAGTTTCAAAGCTTTTTTCCACCTTTTATAAAAATAATGGCATTTTTAGGACTTTTTGAAACGTTTCAGGGATAAATTAAATGGTTTTCACTTAATTTCATAATAACCTTCGAACATTTTTCTAATTAACTTATAGTGATTTGAAATTGAAATTGTTATTCTTTATGAATTCGAGGGAATTCTCGATTGATTTTAATGGTTTGAAGGAAGTTTTGAAGCTTTTTTTTCCTCTTATAAAAATCATGGCATCTTTAGGACTTTTTGACAGGTTCCAGAGATTACTTCAGTGGTTTTCACTGAATTTTATATTAATGTTCGAATATTTTTCTAATTGATTTATAGTGATTTGGATTTGAAATTGTTATTCTTTTCGAATTCGAGGGAATTCACGATTGACTTTACTGGTTTCAAGGAAGTTTCAAAGCTTTTATTCCTCTTATAAAAATCATGGCATTTTTAGGACTTTTTGACAGGTTCCCGGGATTAATTTAATGTTTTTCACTGAATTTTATAATAAGCTTCGAATATTTTTCTCATTAATTTATAGGGATTTGAATTTGAAATTGCTACCCTTTTTGAAGTCGAGGGAATTCTCGATTGATTTTAATGGTTTCAAGGAAGTTTCGAAGCTTTTTATCCTCTTATGAAAATCATGGCATTTTTAGGACTTTTTGACAGGTTCCAGAGATGACTTCATTGGTTTTCACTGAAATTTATAATAATGTCTGAATATTTTTCTGATTAATTTAGAGGAATTTGAATTTGAAATTGTTATTCGTTTTGAATTCGAGGGAATTCTCGATTGATTTTAATGGTTTGAAGGAAGTTTCAAAGCTTTTTTTCCTCTTATGAAAATCATGGCATTTTTGGGACTTTTTTACAGGTTCCGGGGATTAATTTCATGGTTTTCACTGAATTATGTAATAATGTTTGAATATTTTTCGAATTAATTTATAGTGATTTGAATTTGAAATTGTTATTCTTTTTGCATTCGAGGGAATTATCCATTGATTTTAATGGTTTGAAGGGAGTTTCAAAGCTTTTTTTCCTCTTATAAAAACCATTGCATTTTTAGGACTTTTTGACAGGTTCCAGAGATTAATTTAATGATTTAGACTGAATTATGTAATAATGTTCGAATATTTTTCGAATTTATTTATAGTGATTCGAATTTGAAATTGTTATTCTTTTTGTATTCTTGGGAATTATCCATTGCTTTTAATGGTTTGAAGGAAGTTTCAAAGCTTCTCTTTTCCTCCTCTTATAAAAATCATGGCATTTTTTGGACTTTTTGACAGGTCCGGGGAGTAAGTTAATGGTCTTCACTAAATTTTATAATAATGTTCGAATATTTTCGTAATAAATTTATAGTGATTTTAATTTGAAATTGTTATTCTTTTTGAATTCGAGGAAATTTTCGATTGATTTTAGTGGTTTGAAGGAAGTTTCAATACTTTTTTTCCTTTAATAAAAATCATTGCATTTTTAGGACTTTTTGACAGATTCCAGGGATTAATTCAATGGTTTTCACTGAATTTTATAATAATGTTCTTATATTTTTCTAATCAATTTATAGTGATTTGAATTTAAAATTGTTATTCTCTTTGAATTCGAGGGAATTCTCGATTGATTTTAATGGTTTGAAGGAAGTTGCGAAGCTTTTTCTCCTCTTACTAAAACCATGGCATTTTTAGGAATTTTGGAAAGGTTCCAGATATTAATTTAATGGCTTTCACTGAATTTCATAATAATGTTCGTATATTTTTCGAATTAATTTATAGTGCTTTGAATGTGAAATTGTTATTCTTATTGTTTTCGAAGGAATTCTCGATTGATTTTAATGGTTTGGAGGAAGCTTAAAATAATTTTTTTCCTCGTATAAAAATCATGGCATTCTTAGGACTTTTGGATAGGTTTCAGAGATTAATTTAATGATTTTCACGGAATTTTATAATAATGTTGGAATATTTTTCGAAGTAATTTATAGTGATTTGAATTTGAAAATGTTATTCTTTTTTAATTAGAGGGAATTCTCGGTTGATTTTAATGGTTTGGAGGAAGTTTCAAAGCTTTTTTTTTTGCCTCTTATAAAAACCATGGCATTTTTAGGACTTTTTGACAGGTTCTAAGGATTAATACAATGGGTTTCACTGAATTTTATAATAATGTTCGAATATTTTTCTGATCAATGTATAGTGATTTGAATTTGAAATTGTTAATCTTTTTGAATTCGAGGGAATTCTTGATTGATTTTAGTACTTTGAATGGAATTAATTCATTTATTCATTAAGAAAGGGATTGTTTTAATGGGTTTCACTGAATTTCATAATAATGTTCGAATGTTTTTCTAATCAATTGATATTGATTTGAATTTGAAATTATTATTCTTTTTGAATTCGAGGGAATTCTCGATTGATTGTAGTACTTTGAATGGAATTAATTAATTAATTAAGAAAGAAAGGGATTATTTTAATGGTTTCCACTGAATTTTATAATAATGTTCGAATATTTTTCTAATTAATTTACAGTGATTTGAATTTGAAATTGTTATTCTTTTTGAATTCGAGGGAAATCTCGATTGATTTCAATGGTTTGAAGGAAGTTTCAAAGCTTTTTTTTCCTCTTATAAAAATCATGGCATTTTTAGGACTTTTTAACAGGTTTTATACGTTGTTTTATCTTGTAACAAGCATAAAGCTTTAGCAATGTAATCTGTTTGATTCATTATGACACTTTTATTGCTTTTGTCTGGGAAATGGGGTGGTTTTTATCGAGACTAGAGAAATAAATTGTTTTCAATCAAACTAATGTTTATACCATATTTATTTCAACATAAATCGCTCTCAATTCTGTAATTTCAAGTCGAACTATTGTATTGTATTTCCAACAAAATAGCTGAATTTTCACCCCAAAAAGATTTCCTACTAAAACACCACAATTTCCAACACAAAAAGACAAATTTTGAACAGATGAAGAAATCCATTTTGAACCAAACAGTTCAATTAATAACCAAATAGTTGAACTATCAATATACAAAGATGAATTTCTAACTAAGAAGATTAATTTTCTACCCAAAAAAGAATTTAAAAATAAAATGAATATGCAACCAGATAGACGATTTTGCAACAACGAGGATATACTTTGTACCCAAAAAGATGAAATCGCAACAAAAGAATGCAGTTTTCCAGCCAGAAGGTCGAATGTTTTAGAAAACAGTTGACTTTCAAACCGGTAATGATGAATTCTTAACAGGAAAGTTATTTTTCAATCAAGAAAGATGAATTTTCAAGCAAATAGTTTGACTTTTACCTTATAAAGTAAAACTTATCAAAAAAGACAATTTTTTCAACAAAGTACATGAATTTTCAACCAAACAGTTGAATTATAAACTGAAAGAGATACCTTTTCAACCAGAAATATAATATTTAAATTTTCAGTCACAATACCTATCATTCATCCAAAAATCAAATCCATTTTCAAAAAAATAGTTAAATTTTAAACGAAGTAGTTGAGCTTTTAACCAAATGAGATGAATTCTGAACCAGAAATATAATAATAGGTTTTTCAACAGCAAAAAAATAGTTAGAATTTCTTATTGGGTTCTATTAAATCAGTTCGCATTTGCGTGTTCTAAGTTCGTAATGTTACTTCCACTGACCCCCCTTCACCTCTTTATGCTAACCGTAGTGCTTGGCACCATTCCATCCCCCCTGCAATTGGTAACGTTTTTCATGGTCGGCCCTTAGGATTTGAAACGCCCCCTGAATTTGAAATGTGTTCTTTTTATATTGCTATTACGAAGAAAAAATTCTTACAGTTTTTTCTTGGTTATTTATAAAAAGCCATAGATTTGAATTTTAAAATTTGAAAACTTTTTTGAATTATCCTGCATGTTACTTTCTGTACATTAGTTATTGAATAATTGATGAGGATGTATGGTTATAAATAAAAAAATGTAGAATTATTTTGGACTTTTGACAGCAACTTATGATAGTAGATGCTGTTATAAATGAATGTAGTTGTCCATGATTGATAGATACTGTGTGATTCAATTCTTTGTGATCATTTTTACATAGGTGATCTCAATCTTCAAATTAATTTCAACGAACACGAAAAATTACAGCAAAATTTTTGGATCACAATTCGTCGATGACTGTTCGTTTGCATCCGCTCATCATTTAACCGAAACGCTTAAAGCTTATTACTAATTTCCAAAAATATATTCAAATTTTATTATGATAAACAATTCAGAACATATAAGTACATTATTACCAGCGATGCAAATAATTCTTTATTTTTTCAAATGGATTTGTACAAAAATTTAACATTTGCTTCTGAGGACTCGATTCAAAGCCTTCAGAAGTAGGAATTTTACTCCACATCGTCCATTGAAATCACCTTGATCTATAGTCCACATCAGGCAACCGCCAAGATTCATTTTTTTAACCTATTCAGCCTTCACCTCGATGGATCTGAACAAAAAATATTAAATTCAAATATTCTTATCATTATTGAAGTACAAACTTGAAAATATTTTATTTGCGGACTCACTCAGTATCATCATAGGCAATAATTTCATTCCCTATGACGATATATGGCACTTGCTGTTCTGTGTTGTAGATACGCTTCCAGCCTCCTTCTGCCTTCAATGAACAAATTTCGTAATACGATGGTACCACACCTCCTATATGAACAAATGATGCGCCTCTACCAATTTGTTTTGGATCGGGCAAAGTAAATGTAATTTCGTAAAAAGCAGTTCCTAGTACTATCTTCTCTGGTGAAGCACCTTCCGAAAGCCAGTATTTCACAACATAATCCTAAGATCAGAATTGATAAAATATTATGACATGAAATAAAAGTGAATAATTTCTACTTACAAAGTCAAGGAATAATTCTCAGTTCATTACAATAAATGCCAGTCGATCAATTTGATCTCTAGCTTGAACCAATTTTCACTGAAGAAGTGCTTGCCTATCCCTGTTTTTTCTGAATCTTTTTTTCGGATAGCTTTCCAATATTTTAAGCCAAAAATACAAGAAATTCTTAGTTGGCACTTGAAAATATTTTTTGAGTACTTGTCGGGACTTTTTGAGTAAAGTCTTTTAGACCTTGGCTTGAAAACAGCTCAGTCTTTAAGTTTTACTTGCAGAAACCCTTCAGTTTTGGGTCCAAAAAAAGATTTCAAGTTTTCAAGAACAAGCGATATATGGAGTCCTTTTGAATTAGTTTAAAATTGTGACAAAACGAGTTCTTTTTTGCAAACTGCTCGTTTCCGGTAGAAATTAGACTATTTTAGGTACAAGTATAAATGTTTGGTGACTAATGGTCGGGTGTTTGGAGAAAAACAAACAGAAGCAATTTAGGCGCTGTGTGGTTCCAACTAGAGAAGGGAAGAACGAGCAATAATCATGTAATGGAGCCTTCTAAAATCACAGACTCAGGTTTTTAGTGGTTTGGAAAAGGGCAACCTAGAAAGATCCAGGTCTGCACACGGTGCACAATTTCTGGTACAAGTATCTAAAGAGTGTGCATCCTGTGTTGGCAAGGTGTTTTCGAAAGATCATCGAACATTCAGATCTGATACCAAGCATTACACTCAAAGTTAGCACGCATATGTTGCCTAAACTACACGGTAATAAAAATTCATCTGAATTTCGACCAATTGCCTGTTTTCCAACAACTTATAAGTGCCTCACAGCTGTAATTACAGATGAGATATATTCTCACTGCCACGAGATTGACATAGACCATAGATGCTGTTGCCTTAACGCAAACACGTAAACATCAAAGAAACTTCCACATGACATACATTGACTACCATCAAGCATTTCCTGTCGTATGATATGCTTCGGAGTACAAGAATTAAAAAGTGTTTTGATCATGAAGAAGCAACGATAAGTAGATTAATACTCATCATGGCACCATGGTTCTGTTCAGCGTTGAACCCATAGCAGAAACCCTTGGTACAGGGACCCTCTATCCACAACCCGAGGACGCGTTCGGTGGCTTTGTCATAGGCCCTTCAGATTTACTCCAAAGGAATAGAAACCAAAACCGAATGGTAGCAGAGCGTGGTGTATATATATATATATATATCCATATTAGATCCGCTGTTTTTAATTTTGAAATTTTTATAATGAATTCGGTTTCGGCGACCACACATATGTACACGGAAAAAGAATCCATTAAATTCTACAGAACTAGTCCTTTAGTAGAGGATACGACGGGTGGTTTGGTAAAAGTTAAAATCTTCTTGATTTTACATTGCATTAAACTATTCTACGAAATGTGTTACAAAGTTCTATAAAATGTAAAGGATGAGGTTACGTAATCTTTATTAGAATCCTGGCGGACCGGCCGAACGCAAGCATTATGCTAAAGCGTAATGCTAAAGTAATGCTAAAGTAATATGGCATTATGATTAATAAAAGAAACAAAATAGATATGTAAACTGTTGCAATTATAATAATACGTTGATATTGACGTTGAATGGACATACCGTAGATGCAACAAGTTTCTTTTCCAGCACTAAAAAATGAAAAAATAATGTGCCTGTCATTGCAGTCTGCTAACGTTGGTTTCAAGCGGGTTGCCAGCACGCATACATATAGTTTACATATTGATTTTGCTTCTTTTAATAATTATAATGCCATATTAATGTAGCATTACTTTAGCATTACGCTGTAGCGTAATGCTTGCGTTCGGCTGGTCCGCCAGGGAAACCAGGATGCCAAAAACTTAGAATAGTTCTAGAAAATCTAAAAGTCCAGCTTGTAAGGTACAGGGCTCAACCCCTGTATCTTGCAACCGTCCATACTTATCCGCAAAGGGGCCTCAGAGCCAGGCGTAGAGATCGCGCAGTCGCAATCGGTCCACCCACGCACCACCACCCCGCGTAGGGGGTTGCGATTCTACAAAACTGGTTTCTGGGACCAGAATCGGCACTTGGGGAAGCTTACTGGCGAGCGCGAGGTATTCAGAGAAACCTAGCCACAGGCTAAGGAATTATATTCCTGAAACCGAGTGTCGAGTAACTCTAGAAGTCTTCTACTCGAAGTTAGCGGTTAGATGATTGAATCGTCGAAGCCAAATATAAGAGTTGAATACTCCTGATCCTCTCGTTCGATGCACGAGGTTTACACGGGCACGACGTCCTAGACCCTGTACGAGGAATTTCCTAACAGCTAGGGAGCAATAATTTTCTGAGTTCGAGAAATAGGCTCTGTCAATCGACTTATAAATTATGCCTTCTCAAAAATCTCACAGCAGACGATAACTGTTTAGAGAATTTATTCTCAACACCTTGTACTTAAACTGTTAAGATTCGCTGGCAGAAAATAACTGATCAGAAAGAGCAATCCTCAGAGGATTTCCGATAGAATTCGAGATTTGAGACAAAGTGTGAGATTCTCCACTTCTTTGTATGCGAAACACCTTATGTTCTAAAACAGACTTTTCAAGTGTGAGAATACTCCACTCCAAAATTTTTTTTATTATTATTTGTGCCACTCGAAGCCATTTTCAGTGTGACAGATTCCACTGCGTTATACTAAACTATCGATATTTGCGAGACAGAAAAAGGAAGAATAAAAAGACAAAAAGAAGGATATGATCAATCTCTAGTCGAGAATTGATTACCGTATTATCTAGATTTCGAATAGATACATTTACCAAATATAAAATAGGACAGCCGGTAAGGTTAAGAGATTATATAGAAAAAGCAGATTTGCGAGACGTAAGACAAAGAAATAAGTTAAAATAGTATCCTGAGAGCGCTCAGACGAATATATGTTAGGAGTATTGATCTTTTTATGTGTTTGATTTTATGGATAAATAAATCCTTTATGTGTTTTTTAACAGTATAAGAAATAGATTCTTTATTTCTACTCCCGAGTCAACCCTATAAATATAAAATATTTAAATGTCGGAATGCCTTTCAAGCTCATATAGAGTCTATATCGGAGAAGTCTCCAAACTGTGGAGAACAGTTCTATAAAATCCTGTGCGATTTTTCGCCTAAAAAAATTAATCTTTTTCATTATCATCATTATCATTATGCTTTAATATTTCTTCACATATTTAAGTACATAATTATTTAATATTACACAAACAATCACTACACTAATAATCGCACGCAATACAAATCTTTATTCGATGTGGGTTCGAACCCCCTACCTACGCATTCGCAACTCCTAACAAAACCTCGCAGCTAACTTAACTTGGAGTATAAAAAAAATCTAAAATATAAGCTATAGCTGTGCAGGGCCGCGTGACATATTTTTGTGACCCGTTTCAATAAAATTTTGTTGCTTTAGCAATTTTAATAAATTACGGGTTCAGAATTCCTTCTTTTCTAATGAATGAATACTTTCAAAAATAAATTCGCTGTTTTTCTAGAATATCAATAATTTGAAAATTCTAGTTTCCTAATTTCGGGAATTATAAATTTCCGGAGTTTTATATTTATAATTTCGGGAATTTCAAGATTATCAAATTGCGAAAATTTAGTTGTAAATTTAGGGAATTACAAATTTCTGGGTCTTTATCAGATTTAAGATTTTATAATTTTGGAAATTTTAAATGTCGAAAAATTTGTTAATTGCATGCGTTAATCTGCATGTGTACAGTAGCGACTGCACAGTTACATTTGATAGAAATGAGGTCTATAGATCTCATATTGAAGTAGTTCACAAACACTCAATACCTCGAACCGAATATCTATGAGATTTTTCAAGATTTTTCTATACATTTGACTGAATTGAGGTATTTAAACCATATAATGATGTGATTACAAACTATCAGTACCTCAGTTGTGATTTCTACGAAAGTCTTCAACATTTTTCCAAGAATTTTTTCGTACATTAGACTGAATTCAGGTATTTAAACCATATAATGATGTGATTACAAACTATCAATACCTCAATTGTGATTTTTACGAAAGTCTTCAACATTTTACCATGAATTCCTCTATATATTTTATTGAACTTTTTTAAATCGTAGTTGATTTCTGATATCAAAAAATTGTTAGTTCTTTATGAGCTGAATATACTTAAAATTTTTTTAAATTAATTCATATATTTTACTTCCTCAAGCATGTTGAAAATTAAGAAAATAGAATTTAAGTGTAAAATATATTTAAAAAATGAATTCTTACAGTCACTAATTGTCCTAGTATATGTATAACTATATGTCTGAAGAATTTATGGAAGCACCTATTTAATATTAAAAACATGTGGAATGTCATTTTTTAGATGACAGTTGCTCCCAGTGGGACCCTGCGGTGGTTGTTAACCTTTAGTTTTTAATTATATATGAGATTGTTAGATATTAAATTTAAATTTCTCAAAGGTACATATTTTAGAAATATAGGCCTTAAGATTTAAAGATTTTATTATATATATAACATTCAAAATTCAAATATTTCAGCTCGAAAAATGTTGAGAGTATGAAAGATGAATGACTAACGAAACAAGTGTATCAAGGTAAAGTAAATGGAAGTGTGCCCCGAGGCAGGCCGCTGATCACTAGAGAGATTGATCAGCGACCTGGGTCGGCGCACTGTTGCGGAGCGAGCGTGTTATTTAAATAAGTAACATGGAAATTCTAGATCAATCTAAAAATCTATAGCCCTCCCCACATTACTCCCTTTCTCCCGAGTGAGTCACGCTTGCCCCGAAAGGGAAATAGCTTAATGGTACAATAACATGATGAATTAGATCATTTAAAATCTCCATATAGTATTTGAAATTTAAAAATTGTGGTTTCAACCCTTCTATAGATTTATCGCATTTTTTCAAATTCAATAAGTTGAAATTTAACCCTCTGATGATGTACATTTTCTGGCGTCCCTTTCTTGGCACCCTGGGTGTGAAGTCACCCATATTTTATTTCAGAGATAAAAGCATTTTAAAATAGATATTTTTTACTGTCCAGGGGTGAAATTAAATCTCCAGAATGTCAGGAATACAGCTGTATAAGTTTGGTAATGATATTTCAATTAGGCAAAAGAGAGTAAAATTTTAAACAAAATAAATCTCCAAAAATGATCGAAAATGGAAAAAATCGCGTTTTCTATGTGTATTTCCTTAAGGTTGGGTGAAATTAAAAAAATCATAGTGATTCATAAACTGTAAACTTCCACCTATTAGGTGGCATTAGCAGTTTTGATGTCATAGGAAAAAAAGGATATTTATTTTGCAATCTGAAAATGGTGAATAGATACCCATAACGCTCTTCAAATGCTTCTAACTAGAATAGCTGTAGACTACTGATTATGGTCCTATGCCTGCCAGGTAGGCCCTATTTTTTCCCTAATTTATTGACCCCTACCTTCACTCCCTCCTTCATATCTTTTTCGCAATTTTCACTTTTAAAGCCGCCAATATTTACAAAGAAATTGAATTTTCACAATTTTGAAATTGAACCCTTTCAGATTCTGCAAATTTATTTCAAATTGAAAACTTTCTTAAGTATTGAAAAATTTTAGATTGAAACATTCAAAATTGCTTTGTATTGAATTGAAATCGTTCAAAGTTGCAGAATTAGCAATTGAACCGTTTCAATACTTTAATAACTATTATTTCCAAACCATCAAAATCGAAAAACTCTGGATTAAAATTTTAATACTCAACAATTTTGAATTATGAGTTCATTTAAAACTGCAGAAATGTGAATTAAAACGTTTGAGTACAATTTTTATTTGAAATCCTGACGATGCTAAAAATGTAATAATTTTACTTTGTTTAAAACTGACAAAAAGTAATTATTTTAACAATATGGTGTATGTACTTGAATTTTTTCTTTCTGTTGCTTCTTACCAATTGAAAAAAAGATGGTTGAATTTTTATAAATCACTGCTTATTTGTTCGGGAAAAATATTGCAAACAACTCTACTGTTTTCAATTTGGAAAATAAGTAAATAATCTTCAAATATAGTTATTTTTCAACCAAATTGTATTTCAAACAAAATTGTTGTAACGATTTCTGCCATAGAAAAATTTACGTTAAAAATTGGAAATAGTAGAGTTGTAGAGTTTTTTTTCAATGCCATCAATTATTAAAATTTAAACATTTTTCAAAAATTGATAAGAAGCGATAGTATGAAAAAATTCAATTTCAGAAAACATTTTCGAAATACTTTATTTATCACAACGCAAATAACTACTCTTTTTAAGTTGAAACGCCTTTTCATCAAAAGTAATTTTTTTATTACGTTCTCATCAATTATGATTGAGAATGTATTAGAATCGTCCGAAATTTCACACCTCACTTTTTCAACGGATCTCCTCGATAATTCTCAAGAAAGTGAACGGATTTAATTCGAGCTTCGGCACGCTCTTTTTGGCCCTAAAAGGAAAAATGAGTTTGTTAACCAGCCTTCCTTGACCACCGGTTCTGGTTTTATTGATAGAAAATGCTATGAAAAAATCGAATATTCCAATAAAGCCATAGGACGATAGATAAGTGAAAAAAGCTTAAGAGAAGAATTATAGCTTTTCAAAATATCAACACTCTATCTTTAAAACCATTTTTTTATAGGACTCGTATTTTTGGGTTTACGCATCGAAAATGCTATGAATAAGCCGAAAATTCTAATTTTAAGCCACGCGACGACACTGACGTAAAAAAGTTTAGAAAAACAATTGTATATTTGCAAAAGACCTACATTTTTTCCCTTAGCTATTTTTTGTTAAGACTCGTCATTTTGGTTTTATTTGTCGAAAATACGATACAAAAATCAAAAATTCAAATTTTAAGTCAAACGACGCGAAGTGCTGAGAAGGAATTTCAGCTTTTAAAAACTCATGCTAAATTTTTTTGAAATATTTTTTCACAGAACTCGTCGTTTTTAATTTGTTTATCGAAATTAATATGCAAAAATCGAAAGTTCCAATATTACGCCAAAAGCTTTGAGCAATTTAATCTTTAACTATATTTAATTACATAAAAACTTCAGAATATGGATATGCTTAGGAAAACTGGGATATAAAAGATATGTTTTTGCCTGAGTTTCATTAAAGCATTCCAAATGCAAAGAATAAAGTTCCGAGCGCAAAGCGCGAGATCGACAGACGCGCACCCTAGGTGTGCTCAAATCTGATACTTCTTGAACGTTTATCTGCCTTATACGAAATTTTGTTCGGTTCCCTATTCGTCACCTATTTTATAAACAAATTTACCTATTAACCTTTTTTAACTCCAATAGGTACTGTGAAACAAAAATTATATTGTTTGTTTTTTTCAAATCGGTCAACATTAACCATTGCCCCCAGGCTTTTGCAATTATCATGAAATTTAATGGGTGTACTTCCGAAAAGGACATATGTCCGATTTTCTTCGGGCTCCGTGTTCTTATGTATTTTGACGCGCTGATTACGAATATGATAGTGAAAATTAGCGAATAGTCGATTTTCATGGTAAAAATCATGAAAAACCCATAAAAATCATGGGTTTTTGCGTTTATCTCAGCTAATATGCAAAATAAAAAAAAATGTTTCAAATAAAAGTTGTAGATCTCATTAAAACACAATTAAATTATGTGTGTGAAGCATTGTGGCTTACACAGGGCGTATCTTGTATATTTGATAATGTCGTGCGATTGTACGCTGGGTACCAACAGGAGTTTCATTCATTTCTTCTGAGGTCATTATGGTAACCCTGCCACTCTCCATGTTTATTTTTACCCGTTTGTAATAGGGACGATCATAAATATATATTCCAGCAAGAACATTCGTACTCTCTAATATTGCGAATAAGTCTCCATCGGATGTTGATAAAACAATGTGTTCTTGGTTTGGTACAGGCCCATAGGTATTACGTGCTATTTTCAATTTAAGTTCTCCATCAGCCTGAATAATGTATCTTCGAAATTCATATCTGCGGTGCGGATTAATGAGGGAAACAAGCTGAACAAATTTCATATCTTCAAGTCGATATCCAAGTCTGTCAGAAGAAGGTAGTCTGGTAGGTTGAACCATGCACCTGACACGATGAGGCGGTCTTGCAGAAGTAGGCTGTCTTGAATTGAGAAACGGTCGTGAATGAGGAGATCTGGACCTAGCAGGAATGGAGTGCGCAGCACGAGAAGAAATACGGTCTGGAGAATAAGGTCTGGTAAGTGGAAACCTAGCAGGATAATACTTTTCAGCAGGAAACCCGGTAGAATGAAACTCGACAGGATGAAACTCGCCAGAATGAAACCCGTTATCAGAAAATTCGGCAGGGTGAAACCCGGCATGCCTAGCAGAAGAAGAACTGGATCTGACCGGAGAATGATGTCTGTCAGGAGAATAAGAAGGTGCGCTTCGATGATTACCAGGAATAGGGGCACCATTTGGTAAACACTCGAACTGTGAACTTAACTCTGCAACAAGAAACACAAGGTCAAATTTTTTCTAATGTACGCGAGACAAAACAAAACGCATAATTCGGAAAATTTGTCTGAATCTCGAAATCAGTCACATAATTAACGCAATTTGAAATCTCATCAGAAACAGATCTCTGATGAAAAACATCTGTCACGTACAACTTCATTGGTGTGGTTTTTAATAGTAGCTAGTCGTATCAATTAATTAAAAAATTAGATGGGCAGTTGAACATTTTGAAACATTTGAAGCTGCAAGAGATGATAAAATCTTCCCTGCATTAATTCAAGAAAGATATAAGTCCTTCTTGGGTACATTGTGCTGCATCTGTCGGGCATGCTTGGCAATAAGATACACCATGGAATCATGGAGAAAGGTTAAGTAAATCTTAATTTCAAAGCCGTTTAAGGAAACCTAATATAAGGCAAAATCCTTTAGACAGATCCCAAATTGATAATACAACGTGGAAATGTGAACTCACAATTGCAGCATTTCTAGACACAGAGAGGGCATTCAGTCACACCTCAATTAAATCCATATACGGTTCTGCTGGAGCAAACAAAGTAAGTGACTCCCTAAACAGGTGGATGTACTTCATGTTGAAAACCAGATAAGTACATACTTCACTACACGGTCATGAAGTGCAGGCCAAAGTTTCAATGGCCTCAAGCGCAAGCATCTCCCATAGGTGTCTTAAGCGCAAAGAGATCGCTGACTCATTTTCGAGTCATCGGAAGATCAACTTCGACCCCCAAGGCTAGTCCTATCGATAGGGGGCCCACACCTTGGTACGTAATCAGCCTCTTCTAAGGGGGCCTACAGCTAAAGGTGAGTTCCGAACCACCGGAGCCCCAATTGAAGTGCATAGCTCATTCTGGACATCCCACCATTGCACCTTTTTGTGAGGAGGATTGCGGCAGCAGAAATCTAAACTCCTATTAGGAAGCAATATTGGTGATGTTGAAGTGACAGATCTACATTATATGAGCAGCACATGGTGTGCGAGAATAGTATTCTCGCTATGCAAACTGATGTTATGTTGAGGAAACTATGCTTCATGAAACTCTTCAAGGTCATCTTTCCTACAAGGAAAGAATGACATGATGAAGAGAGAGAGAGAGGAAGAATTATTTAAACTAGGATGTCCTGTTCAGTACACATATGGCTCTAAAGACTCCTTGGGAACAGAAGCTGGAATCTATGTTCTCTCTTTCAATAATAAATTCTACAAACAAATTTTAAATTCCTGAATGGGCTTTTTTTATATCCTGTTTTTTTAAACTCAGTTATGTAAGACATTGACTATATAACTCTTGATAATTTAACTTTCATGTATGTTCTTCATAAACGCTACGCAGAAAATATCTTCGTCATTGTTCCTTCTGATAAGATTGAAAAATTGTTCAATACCTTCAACAATATTGACGATTCTATTAGATTCACTATAGCAAAATAAATTAACAATTCATTTCGTTATCGAAAGTTATTAATTCTAAAAACACCTGAAGATGAGTTAATTACTAATTGGTATAAAAAGCCATCTTGGTCAGGACGTTATTTCAACTAAAATGTTTACAATTGATTTTGTGAAACAACCTCATTACAAAATGAACATTGATCTACTTTCTTGAATCAATAGTATTATTGAGAAGAGAATTCATGATTTTGGGGTCAAATTCCAAAATCTTTTGAAGTTGACTAAAATTTTAAAGATTTCATTAAATTGTTTGATTCTTACGAAAGTCATAAAGAGCGGTTCTTTGAGGCTTAGAATACAAATTTGAGGTCAAAACTGAAAAATTCAAAAAATAGACCTTAAGAACGTTTAATAAAATATTGGTATATTATTACATTGATATATTTACCAATAGAATTAAGGATAGCCAATAGTGACAGAACCAGAGTAGAAAGGATCATCATTTTTTTCGAACAGAGGAAAAAGATATTACTGTAACTTTGAAAAATTTGGTAAGAAGTTGCACTAATAATGAAAGTGATGATATGGTTCTTATCATAAGCATTATTATGCAGGCCTCGAGCTTGTCCTTCCGAGATATTTGTATTTCGTAAATCAGCTTAATGAACAAAATTTGCTCATATCATTCAGAACTAGTTTTGAAAAATAAACACATTTTTGATATTGTTATCTCAATGAGAAGGTATCGCTTTTATTTGAAAATTGACTTTTGCATATTTGATCGAACATCAACGTTTTAAGACTCAGTGATTGAGAAAAAATAAATTTCACTGTGCGAGGACTAGAACGAAAGTTCTGGTTTCGTCCATTGAAAATGCCTTTTAAAAATGAACAAGTTTATTTTCCAGATAGAATATAAGAAACAAAAAAAAATGTTAGAGCGGAAAATTTTTAATTTGATTTTTTTTTTATAAAATGCACAGTTTTGTTTTAATCGTGAACAATATTATCAAGCCAAAAAATTTCATTTTTCAATATTTAGTAATAAAGAAAATTACATTTTCATCAAATTGCTGATTTTAACACTCTTTCAATATGATATAATTAATTTTAAGCGATATTGAAGTTGAAATATATAGAGAATTATTGAGGCTTCTATTTGGAAGTTATATAAATTTGCAACAGTACGATTGAAATATACATGTGTCTATTTTTTAATAATCGAATTTGAAATTATCTTATTTCGAACGTTTTCAACCTCAAACTGTTCAGCCAATAAGTGTTACAAATTAAAATGGTGAAATTTTGCGAACTCTGTTGTCGAAAATAAAATCGAAAATGTCATAACCCGAGGCCTAAGATGGAAATAAAGAATAGATGGATGTGATTTTAGCAAATCAGCGAGAAGGCTTTAAAATATTTTAAGAGGAAACGTGCAAAATTTGAAAATACGTTAATAAATTTTTTTTTAAATATCAAGATATTAACAAATTTTTGAAACAATAAATAATAATTCCAAATTAAAAGCGTTTAGATTTAAAAAAAGTATATATTCAACGATTCTGAGTTGAAAACGTTCCAAATCAAACAATTTTAAATTACCTAGGTGAAATTTGGTCAAAACCACAATATTTTTAATGTAATAGAAAAGAATTTAACTTGTATCAGATCTTAATAAAAGCGTTTAAAATTGAATAACTTTAAATTGAAAATGTTTTTATCAGACGCACTCAAAATAGAAAAATGTTGAAAGAAAATTATTGAAATTGGACAGTTTCATTAGAAAGGAGTTGTTGTTGTATCAGTACTGCTTCAAAGCGTTCATTATTAAACCATTTTCTTTTTAATTGAAGAATCTCGAAATTAAAATATTTCAGATTAAAATGTCTAAAACAGGACAATTTAAAACTGTTCAAAATTGAATAATTTCATATTAAAATTTTGAAAATTCGATCGTATAAAATTCAACGAAATCCAAGTTGTATTATTTTTATTTCGAAGCGTTCAAATGTTAATAATTTCAAATTGGAAACTTTAGAATTTCAATAATTTACAATTAAAACTGATTACAATTGTACAATTTGAAACTGGAAACTGAATTGAATCTTTCAAAGTCAAAGCTTCTGAAATTTCAGAATTTTAAATTGTTAGTACAAGCTGAAAAATTTTTCAATTATAAACTTTTACAATTGTATTATTCTTAAAAAAGATTTAGAAACAAAGAAAATTTAAGTATGCAACACTAAAAAGAAAAAAATTTCTAATACGAAACATTGAAAATTAACCAAATCTCAACTTTATTAATCACCTAGAATTGCGATATTAAAACGTTTTTATACTTTATACTTTTATACTTTTTAAAATTTCAACATTTCAATTCTAATTAAAAAATTAATAATGATGAAAGAGAAAAATTTCAGCGTTCAAGATGAAAATTTAGAACTCTAATTTTTATCTAGTCAGAATTAAAGTAATTGTTCAATTACTGAGGTCTCAATTTTATATCTAACAATTTTAATTTGTTTTTATTTTTAGCAACATATAATTTTTAACTTTTCAAATATAAATCGTTCAACTTTTAACACTTCACTCAGAATCATTAATCATTCTTTGAATCTTCCAATGAAATATATTTTAAATGATTAATTTGTGAAAATCTTTAACTAAAAGTTTAAAATATTATTGCGTTGAAAATTTTAAACTATAATGCAAAAGAAGATCGCTATGCTTCCAATTTTTTAAATTGCACCATTTAAGGCTTTTAATTTTGAAATTGTGTTTTACTTCAAGTTGAATGTTAAGTGTTCCATATTTAATTTCAAGTTGTTTTATTACGAGATTCTACGAGTTCAAAAATGTAAAAAAAAAATAACAGAAAAATTTTATATTTACATTGAAACCAAACAACTCAGTATATTCAAATCTAAAATTATTACATTTAAAACTGACTATCAAGGCTTATAATATGAAATTTTGCAATTTTGACAGATTTGATAGTGAATAAAATTAACAGTTTTAATATTTATGTGATATTGTATTATTATTTTAGTTGGCTGAATTAATTTCCAGTCGGGTATGCTGCGCATGCTCAAGTCACAGAATCATTTTCGCAAGAAACATGTTTTTTTTTCAAATGGTTTTAGACGACACGTATTTCATCAATTTAACGAAAATTTTGTTCTAAATATGGGAGTATTTGAACTTTTAAAACCTATGATGCCCTTCATCAAGAATTTATGGAGAGTAAAAGATTGAAATGCGCAGTATCTAAAACAATAGAAATTTTACATTTTCTTTTTGACTCTGATAGATCTTTTCATTCTAGTTTGAAAACCACCGGAAAATTTTAACTACTTTTAAAGCTGACAAGAGGGCTGCGCTTTTTCCGAGACAATTTTTAAGTCTACGTTATTTTGTATTGTATTCATATTTTACGTGTATTGCTTCATTTCTTTCAAACCCCCCAGCTTTTTTTCTGCTGATTTTTTTTTTAATTTGTTACTAATATGTCTTTGAGTGGAGAGAGATTTTTATTTTGTAAATAAAAATTAACCTATTTTACAAAAAGAAGACAGGATGTAAAAAAGTTGAGAAGGCAAAGTTATTTCTTTCAGTATGTGAATTAACAGGAGGAACAAATTTGTCTAAAAAATTTGCAATCTAGTTTGATTATTTGAAGATATTAATCAATATGTCACATTTACACAATAGTAGTTCTTGAAACAGTGATTCTATATCCTGGCTTACTATTTTATTATTGTGAAAACAAATATTATAATATCAAATTTTACAACCGAAAGTTTCTCTTTGTATAAGACTTACAAATTATCCAAATGAAATTTTCAATATTGATGACAATTCAAAAAGTTATATACTTTTCAAAACGACAAATATACTTGCAACTTATGTAATGACATTTTTAATTTCGATGAAAATCACAAAAGTTACATGCTTTTCAGCATTTTCAAAATTTCCAAATAATGGTAAAAAAAAGATTTTTGTTGTAAATTGAGGAACAGCAATTCAAATTTTTACTAGATATAAAATATCTCTCGAAAATATTGTAATGGAATTTTGTTATTAGACCAAAATTCAAAAAGTTGGATCATTTTGCTCCATCGGTTTTTTCTTATATTGGGTCTTGCTTTTGCAAAAATGGTAAATTTTCATTTGTTGAGAGATAAACAATTTTTTTATCTACAGGGTGTCCCAGTACTCAAGGTACATTTTTATATTTCTGAATTCCTGTGTGTGCGCAAAAGAGTAATTTTAAATTTGCAGGAGGTTGTGAATATCAATGGTGCAACTTCACACGGCAACTGAGCTTAATTTATGTTCAATCACGAAGGGTAGTGTGGTAAAAAAAACGGAAAGTTGGTTTAAAATTTCCTTTTTTTTTTAACTTTCGAGTTAGGCTGGATCCGTGTAGTTCTAAAATCTTCTTAGAATATACTCTGATACAGGGCATGCTTATCGCATTGTTTCCCACAAACTGTCCAGGAACAACTATTGCGGTTGCATATTCCTGTCTAAAATAGTACCCTAACCAGGGCTTCCCGCTCTTCGGACCTCTTTTTAATTGGTCAGCCACTAACGCGGGTGACCGCGTACGGGGACCGTGGTGGAGGTGAGTAAACTGCGCCACTTGAAATATCCCAGCATGGGGGACTTGGAATAGGTAATCCTTGCAATAAATGCGCCCTGGAATAAGCAAGAGTTTACTGCTTTAAAAAGTGTTCATGCGATCATAAAAGTTTTGGATGGAATTTACAAAAATGGATTTTTCCCCATGTCACTTTTTTGGCAACCTAAAAAAATGGGGGGCGTCACGAAAAAAATTCGACTTTTTTTTTTTGAGCCACCCTATTGGTCATGATGAAAAAAGCTGCGAGATTATTATATATCATTTTTTTCCTACGCATAGCGTTTGATCTAATTTTCTTTAAAAAAAATTCATCATTTGAGGTTTTTATCTCAACATTTTATGCCGTATTCATGTATAAATAAAAATGTTGAAATTGCATGCGACTTTTTTAAAAGCTATTTCCATGAAAATTATTTTTCTAATAATTTTTGTTGCTTTGTCATCCACATTGAGAGTTTTTAGAAGAACGATAAAAAACAAGAAATATTCTCGTACGTGAAAAGATCCTGTCGATAGATTTGTTTTGGGTATGTTTTAAACAAAAAATCACTTTTTTCTTGTTCCGTGAGAGATTTTCGGCAATATTTTATTCCCATAAATTTCGTTGTTTTTTAATGTTGGACGTTAAGAAAGAATACAAATTTTGATTTATTCTGAATTTGATTTCACTTTAAAAAACAAACTTTCCACTAAACCAAAAATCATTCTCCTAATAATTTTTGCTGCTTTCAAAGAGAGGTGAGAGAGAAAGGGGAAAATGGTTGAAAGATGCGTTGTTTCTCTCTCCTTTTCGAAGAGGCGAAGCACTTTAGATCTCGACTTCGAAAGATGCACCGCTCGGGCCGACAGATAGACAGCCTCAGCTGCAATTCAGAAAAATTTGAAAACCAAAATTCCCTCTCCTACAACTCAATCAATTTTTTTTAATTACCTTCTTTCAATTTAAACAAAACTTGAAAACAATCAATTCTTTCTCTAACGATAATAAAAATATTAAAAAGAAAAAATGGCCTTTTGCCGTAAAAAAATTGCATCCCCTCCAACTCAAAAAAAATGATAAAATCAAAAAGACGGCCTGTTCCAATTCAGAAAAATTTGAAAACCAAAACTCTCTCCCCTCCAACTCAATCAAATTTTTTTTTTAAATTACCCTCTTTCAATTCAGACTTTTCTAGTTGAAAATAATAAATTATTTACCGAACTACAATAAAAATGTTAAAAAGAAAAAATGGCCTCTTACAGTTAAGAAAAAAATTGCATCCCTTCCAACTCAATGAAAATGATAAAAAAATAAAGACAATGCAGAAAAATTTGAAAACCAAAATTCCCTCTCCTTCAACTCAATTATTTTTGTTTAATTCAGAAAAAAATTGAAAATAAAATTTTTTTCCCTTAATCACAATAAAAATGTTAAAAAGAAAAAATGCCCACTTTTAATTAAAAATAATTGCATTTCTTTCAACTCAATAAAAATGATAAAACAAACAGGCGACCTGCTCCAATTCAGAAAAATTTGAAAACCAAAATTCTCTCCCCTACAACTCAATCAATTTATTTTTAGATTATCCTCTTTCAATTCCGAAAAAAGTCGGAAATAAAAAATTCTTCCCTAAACCACAATAAGAAGGTTAAAAATAAAACAATGGCTTCTTCCAATTCAGACAGAAATAACAAAAATTGCATCCCTTACAACTCAATAAAAATGAGAAAAACAAAAAGACGGCCTCTTCGAATTCAGAAAAAAATTCAATATGAAAATTTCCTCGCTCCCAATTCTATAAAAATCTTAAAATAAAAAATGGTCCTTCTTCCTATTCGTAAAATATTGCTGACCAAAATTTGCTCCTTTCCAACTTAATAAAAACCTTAAAAATATATCATATCCTGTGAAATCATTTAAAACTAAAATTTTTTAGTTTCAAACTCAGTAAAAAAGTGAGAAACAAAACAAATTCCTTTTCCAATTAGGTAATAAATTGAATACAAAAAATTCTTCTCTTTCTTTTAAAATTAGCACTTTGACATTCGAACGTCGTTTTTTTATACATAGATCCTTTTAAGTTGAATTTTTTCAATTTAAAATCGTTTTAAATCTATAATTGTTCCATTGTTACATATAAATCAAAATTGAACACGTTCACTTGCAAATAATTTTTTTTATAATGGAATAATTAAAATTGTGACTTTCAAAGTTTAAATTTAGAACTCTGAAATTTGAACGATTCAAGGCTTTCTATTTCAAACAATTCAGTTTCACATTGTTCAGTTTTGAATAATATATTTATGATTTCTCATTTGAAATTTATTTTAATTAAAAATTTCAAACGTTTAATTATGAATGTATTAATTTGAAATTATTGTAAAATTTAAAATAGTTTATGAAATTTCAATCGGACATATAAATTTGTTTAACCGTTAAGGCTTTCGTCTTGAAAAACTTAAATTTTCAACATTAAAATCTATAAATTGTTTAATTTTTAGCAGATTCAGAATCGTATTTTAATAGAATTACACCATGTGATATCTGTTAATATTGAACGAAAAAAATTAATCTTTCACAAAGTATTTCAACTTTTAACCAAACCAAAGAAGATGAATTCTGAACAAAAAATGTAATAGTTGATATCGTTGATATAACGAAAAAAGATATTAATTTTAAATCAAAAATAGTTAAATTCATCCTAAGAAAGCGACTTTCCAACAAAATAGTTTATTTTTCAATCAAACTCTGGAATTTTTATAGCAAAAAGACAAAACTGTCTACAAAACAGTTGAATTTTTTACCAGTACATTTCTAACCTCAGGTTTGAATTTTAGCCCATGTATTACATAACAGCAGTTTCCTCCTACACGGATGAATCATTCAATGTAATATTTTTACCACATAATCCCAATGGCATAATACAGAAAAAGAAAGCCTTCGTTTTTTGAAAAATGGTCTTGTTTTTGTTATTTTTTAATTATTCGATTGACTATTACAATGTATTTTACTATTTCAATCAATTAAGTTAAAAAAGAACTGATTTATGAGGTGAAATTCGTAGTATCAATTTAGGTAGGGACCAATTTTGCAAAATTCTTTTTTTTAATGATTTCAAATAACTAAGGATACTATTTATCTGTACATATTAGGAATATGTAAAAATTATTTCTCCTTTCTCTCGAAAAAATTGACTTTAAAATTATGAGTATAACAACGGTATAAGGACCATTTGGGTTTTCCGCTCTGAAATACAGAAAATTAAAAAAAAATGTTTTTACCTCTCTGAAACATTGTAAATAATGGCCTCTGTAATTCGAACTTCGTTCAGCCCCTGCTGGAGCCCCTATGTTACTTTTATGTTCTACAATTTTAATTCTCGTTAATTCGTGAGTTTTTTTTTTTTTTTTGGTCCCGTAGCACTTCGAATTATTAAGGTTTCACTGCACTTCGACCATTTTAAATAAAATTTCCAGCATGCAGTATCTAAATAAATTTATTTTCGGCCCTTATCCAGTTGGCATTATCATGTTTTCATAACTTTTTCAATTCCAGTACTAACATTTTTCGAATTTTGGCAAATCCAAAGGTACGTATTATATTGCAAATATTGAACAGGCCCGAAAAAGCTCTTACTATATTTTCATGATTTAGTACAAGAATAAGCAGTTTTTAAATTTATGAGATGGAAAACTGGATAAGGAACATTGCCCCACCCCCCTCCCACTTAGAAAAAATTTGTTCCTAATGTTTTTTACATCTTCCATATAGACTTTTTGGGAAACACATGCTTATATAATTTTATCAAAATTTTATATTTGAAAACCTATGGCAGAAAAATTTGTTTATCCAGTAAATTTTATTTATGGCCCTTATTCAGTTGTCAGTCACATATATTCATGTATTTTTTAGGAGTGTGCAAAAGCTCGCAAGCTCGACCCGATTCGCGCGAGTTTTTAATATGTAGGTAAATCCGAAAAAAGCTCGCGGGCTGAAAAAATCTCATGGAGCTCGCAGGGTTCGTAAAACTTGCACTGGACGACAATATTTAGGCCAAATTTGAATGTAAGCAAGTCGTTGAGACGCAGGAAACCAAATGTTCTTGAAAAACATAAAAAATTCCTGTTAATATTAACATTAATTCTGTTAATATTCCTTATTTACTTTACAAGGTTTTTGCGCTTTTTTTGATTCACAAGCTTTCTTCGGCTCGCGAGCTTTTTCTTGGCTCGGCTCGCGAGCTTTTTCTTGGCTCGGCTCGCGCGGGTAAGGCTCATGCATAACATCCCTAGTAATTTTTAATAAAAAACCTTCCACTTACTATAACCAAGATATCAAACTACATAAAGCACATTTTTTAATTATTGACGGTTATATATTTTTCTATTAGATTCACTTTTTCTTTTAGGTGCGCCATCGTACCCCGTTCACCCCTACATGAATAAAAAAATAAGGATCTACTGAAGAAGTGCTCTTTTAATTATGTAAGGAAACAAAAAAATAAATATATTCTCATATTTTGTAGATATCCGTTAATCATATTCATTCGTTTATCTCTTATGTAAATTAACTAATGCTCTCTAAGTCAAGTTGCTCAATTAATTTTTTTTTCGAATTATTAAAAAATACTAAACTAGTTCATGTAAGGCAATTTTTAGTTTATCTTTAAATTTGGAATAATTGACTGGTGAACCAACAAAATCGGAATTTTCAAGGATAGCGAAGAAACATTGTGTAAATGTGAAATCACTCTTTAAAAATAAAACAAGCGCCCACTCCTAAGCTGCAGTGCTACTGAATTGATTACAAAAACGATTGTTTAGAAAAATTTATCCAGTTTCGAAAAAATATTGTAGGACTTGAAAATCTCAAAGTAACACTAACCCAAACTTGGAGCAGGTTAGGCTGCAAATTGGAATAAAAAAATTTAACTTTCAGTTTAAATAAAAAATCACTTCCGAGATATTGAGTTTCTAAATGCAGATAAAAAAGATTTAATTTAAAACAGTTAGCCAATTCCGAGTAAATCGTCCAAAAATTTTAAGGTAAAAATTTCAGAGGTTTAGAACATCAGCTTTCGGTAGCGATTAAATTCGAAGTCATTTTTGTATAAAAATAAAATATCCCAGTATATCAGACATTTTTGGCTAAAAGGTCGATAAAAATAAGAAAGTAATTCGTTTTTTCAACAAACCATATCAATTTCAAGAAATATCGATGCTGAAAGTATGAAAATAGGTTATCACTATATTAGATAACACATATGTGATTTTTCAAAGAATTTTTTATACGATAAAGACAAATTTGAAAAAATATTAATTATCTAGTTTTATACTGCCACCCATCAGTTTCAATTTCTAAATCGCAATAAAAATTAATTTCTTCAGCTTATTAATATTGCGAACGTAATTAAAGTTTTTACTAATATTGCACATCTAATTGATTACAACTTAAATCTATCATCATCAATGAAATTAAATTTTAAGCATCTATTTTTTAATTAGAATTTTTAAAATTAAAAATGAATCATTGTTTATTTAATAAAGCATCGAAATTATTTAAACAAAAATTTGAATAAACTCTTAATTTAAGAAATGGTATCAAAATTTTAGAAAAATTTGATCATTTTCTTTTAATACTGATACTGTCTCAAATTATAACAACAAAATGTATAAGTCCCAATTAAAATGTGAAAGTAATATCTCCTTTTTTTTTAATTATAGCAACACAGTTGGGGAACATTTATTTTCAACGATTTGCGTTCAATGTATCCGGAAGATGATTAGTAATTTCCTGATCCAAATTATATTTTTACAAAAGATTTATTATTACAAAAGATACATATCATTGATTTTTTAAAACAACTGAATGAACAAGATTGAAATAATCGAAAAAAATATTCATGAACGAATACAGCTATACTAATAAAAAGATGTTTTGTAGTCTTGTAAAATACTTCGTTATGGAGTTAGATTCTTTAAATATTGATTTAAAATGGTATTCGGTAATAGGAATCTCTTACCATTTACTTAAATAATTTAAGATTGCGACATTAAATAAATACGGTTTGTATTTTTACGCTTTTTTTAGTGCTACGGAATTTACATTTTGAATATGAAAAATGAAAAAGAAGGACTTGGGGTTCGTAATTACGTTAATCATACGAAAGGGATTCTTACTTTGTTACACACATATTTAGTAGTACATGTTATTTGTAAAAGTGTGTTTTTCAAAACAATTCATTATTATATATATATATATATATATATATATATATATTTAGAAGCTTTAGAAATGTTTAAATAATACAAAAATAATACAGAATTTTTAATTATTGCAAACAATTTTTAACAAAATGGAAATTTTTGAAGATTTCGAAACTTTTTAAGAATTTTTAAGGATTTCAAGAAAATAAAAAACTTTTCTCAGGATTCCTGAGAAAATTAAAAATAATCTTTTTCTCATGAAAAATTTATTTTTAAGGGAAATTTCAAAAAAATTTAAAGATCTTTAAAAATGTGGAAAAAATCTAGAAGAGAATTTCTTTGACTGAAAATTCAACTATTCCATTTTTGGTTGAAAATAGATCTTTTTGAATTAAAAATTCATGCTTGTTGTTAAAGAATCGTCTGTTTGGTAGAAAATTAATGTTTTTAGTTGAAAATTATTATATTTTTTTTTCAAATTCAAAATTCAACTATTTTATTGAAAATGAATCTATTTAGTTGAAAATTAAACTATTTGGTTTAAAATTTAATTTTTTGTTGAAAGTTAAAATTTTCGGTTTAAAAAATGAAACTATTTTGTGAAAAATTCGTCTCTTTTGGTAAAAATGTAATCTTTTTTGGCGAGAAATGCAACTGCTTGAAAAATAAACTTTTTTATTTGAGGATTCAACTATTTTGTTCAAAATTCGTGTTTTTCCAAAAATAATTAAAAATGGCAAAAGTTTTGAAAAAATATATAACAAAATATGGATTTTGAAGATTTCTAAACAAAATTTGGAAGTGTTTTAAGAATTTCAAAAGATTTCCAAAAATTTCGAAAAAGAATATAAAAAATATTAAAGCTAAATTTCTCAATCTTTAGAAGTTTTGAAAAGATTACAAAATAATGTAAAACTTCTACTTAAAGATTTTACTCCATGTTAAACACGATGTAGATTTTGGAAGATTTTGAACAAAAAATTTGTTTTATAAAAAGTAACAACTATCATGTTAACCAAATCTGCGCAGATAATTAAGACATCCAAATTGTATTATATTTCCCATATTATGTTTAAACAATTTTTCAAAATAATTAACTGAAGAGGGCCACGATCGTGTGACGAAATGTATGAAGCAATATTAATCTAATTATATTTATTTTTACTCGACAACATAAATGATAAAAATATTATTTTGTTTTAATATAATAAGATATCACAAGTCATAAAATTGCACACAGGAAAACCTTATGTTAAATGTATTTGAAGGGTCTCGGGAAAAACTATCTGAGTCCCCTTTTTGAAAAAAATGAGTTAATCGTTTAATCTAACAGCTCATTACAGATAGTTCCGAAACGTAATTTGTAACTGAGAATTTTGATTAAAGTTTCAGTAAAAATAAATGTGAAAAATATTGTGTTTCGGGGAAGAACGGTCAGAGTCCAACTGCGAGTACATGTAAGTTGCAATAAAGTTCCGAATCCAGTAGTGGCCTCACCTGGTGGTGCAATATGAATGTCGAAATAATGAGAAATACCAATATTTTTGAACCGATAAATCGATATTTGATATCGATATCTTCATGTCCGATCTATCGTTATCGTAAATATCTGAAAGAATATCTACCCCCTCGCTCTCTCTAAGGGAGCTTCCATAAAGGATGTCACAGTTTTTTGGCGAATTTTCGACCCCCTAACCCCCCCCCTAAAACTGTGACATCCTTTATGGAAGCTCCCTTAAAGTGCTTTTAATATCGAAATACCGATATTTTCTTTTCGATATTTCATCATTAAGTGGTACCAATGCGAGTTGCGTGCAATACTCTCTTAAACTAAACCAGCGAGGTTCACTGGTTGAAATAGCCAGAAGTGGAGCACTGGTAATACTGCAGTGAAAATTTCACTGACAACCAATGAAATATCACTGATTACCATCGATATTCTTATTGATTTCCAGCGAAATTTCTCAATGGGTAAATATATATCTCGCTCCTACTGCTTTGCTGGCAATCAGGGAGACCAGTGAATCTCACTGGTTCAGTTTAAGAAAGTACTGTGCATGTGCTTGAAAATCACAATAATAGAAGAAAAAAATCGATCCTTGTGGAATATCGATCACAGTAAATACCATTATTTCCATTTTTCTTTAATATTAATTGATAAATTAAAAATTGTTCGTTGTTTCCATTTTGTATTCTTAAGTAAAGTGTTTAAGTACAAGAATATATCATTGATTACCTTCTTTTATATTTGTGCGTCCTGTGTAAACGATCGAAACTTTTAAATCGTTATTGTGGATAATTTACATAAGTGGACCCTGATCGTTTTCCCCGTGACCCTTAATTTTATTTGTGCTTTTAGTAAGATGCGATTTGATATTTAAAACCGAGAACAACCAGGATATCCTATTAAAGAATTCAGCAAATTGAGAACTGAACTGAAATAAATTCATAAAATTATTTTTTGTAACTATACCTTTAAAAATTCCCACAATTCTTGATGAATTTCTAAAAATGCTTTATAGCCAGAAGCTTCAGGTGCAATGAATCTAAGAATTGGAAAATGGCCAAATGGGCATCCAATCATGTCGATTTCTCCTAGAAGTTTATTCAGGATCCTCTGAAGATGTAACATTTGTTTGTCGTCTGTATTGAATCTAGAATTTAAATATGAAATTAAAAAATACATTATTTTGATTGAAAGGTTCTATTAATATCTATATATTCAAAATTTATTATAAAAATTATTTTATTTCACCTTCGCCCAGCCATCATTCTCCAAAGAGTATTAAGGACTGGAACCCCAAAAGCATCATTCATCCTGACTACAACACCCGGTGATTGGAAAAATCTTCTAATTTCATCATAATCTTCTGCTTTTGCATAAACATCGTCCAAGCTCATTGGTTTAAAAGCCTTTTCGTTTTCAATCTTCTTTTCCATTTCATCCACCAATTGATATATTTGACCATTTTTTGATGTTTGCTTATCTTTAAAAGAAAAATTAGTATCTCTAGAAAAAGATGATTGAGATCTAGAAGTTTCCCGAAGAAGTTTTTTAAAATGTTCCACTAGATGCTGTGCTTCTTCTTCTATCAGATTTGCCATGCTAGTTCTTCCAAAACCAAATTCTCGCAAATGACGAAGAACAAATCTTCGCTGTTCGACCCACAAATTTCCATCAGTAACAATCAGGCCTGGAAAATAAGGTTCAGAAGTTTTATAGCTGATTTGAGATTCAATATCTTACATTCTTATTCTTCGTGAATATTTCATATATTTTTGTGTCTCACCTTGTCTTTTTCCGAAAGTTCGAACTTCGTAAACAGGACCAGTAGGCCTTGCATCGCAAAGATCATTCGTAACGTAATCTAAGTTCATAACGTTACTTCCATTGCCCCCCCCCCCAGTTACCAACCGTAATTTGTGGCTCCCCCCCTCCCCCATAAAATTGGTAACGTTGTTTATGGATGGCCCCTAAAAATTTCATATGAATAGGGGTAACCTCCCTACAGTGGATAGTACCTCCTACAGTGGATAATCATTATTTTAAAATACTAATGTATGTAAAATATTTTATTTAATTTACTTAAAACTTGAGACATTCTACGCCCTAATAAGTCGAAATTAAAATTAATTATTGTTCTTTTATTTGTGATCTTAATTATTGGTTATTCACTGTAGGTTGCATTATCCACTGTAGGGAGGTTTTCCCTACACAGAGACATTAAAAAAAAAATACCGAAGAAATGATAAAAGAGCGTGAATTGCATGCATTTATGAAACAAAGTGTGCGCTTGCAATATGTGTATTCAAATAATTTTAAAAATATTTTTACTCAATAAAGTACATCACTCTTGCAGAAAGAAGTGATTAGGAAAATTAAGATACAGTAGACTATGGGTAACTCACTGTACTTAAACTATACTTGTCTTCCTCGTCAATATTAAGCTGAACTTCTAGGAGTTCTAAAAACCCTCTTTTCATTTTATCACGATGAGATAATGCAAAATGACACAAAACGGCATGCAAACCCGCTTTGAATTCTGGTCTTTCCCTCATAACCCACTCGAAACTGGTAGCCGCGTCTTCTAAACGTCCCATTTGCACAAACAACATCCCAATGTTATGCATTATCTTTATTCTATAAAAATTTATCTTGTTTAGTATATATAGTCGTAAGAGGTATGTCCGGAAAGTATCCAACCTTGTGATGTACCAGGAGTAAGAGTTAATTCTGGTCAATGACGATGATATCACCTTCAAAGTTCTCCCTTGTAAGCCAAAACCTTCTTCCAGCGATGCTCTCAGTTTCGGAAGAACTGCTTAAAATCGCCTTTCGGAATAGCTAACAGCTTCTTCGTCGCATTCTGTCTTATTTCCTCTACGTTTTGAAATCGTTTTTCTTTTAGAGAATATAAACCGCCAGAAATCACAAAGAGCCTGGTCAGAACTGTATGGAGGCTGCCGAAGTTGTGTAAGGCCGTGTTTTACTAAAAATTGCTGAACAAGATGCGATGAATGGTAATCGCTTCAGAACTTCTTGGTAATACTCTTTGTTTACTGTCTGAACTTTTGGAACATATTGATGGGGAAGAACACCTTCCTAGGTCTACATTTCGAGAGCTAAGTTTTTGGCAAAATTTAAGGCACACTCTTTGTTCGGTGCGGTACGTCATCCTAAAATGCGACGCGTACGTTGTGAGACGTTTACGCAACTACGTACACTAGCCAACTGAAAATTCGCAGGCCCCTGACACTTAGTAAGGGGCCTTCCAGAGGTCCCCCCTAAGTGGTCAGTATCTGTTTTGGACAATAGCACAACTAGGTACAAAGTTAGAGCACAAGGTCGGATACTTTCCGGACAGCCCTCGTATAGTATAGTCAATCTAATTCATTCAAACAAATACTTTTTTTTAACAATGTGCTATTAAATTAACTTATACCTCAAATCCTTGTAGGCTGTAGGTGCCTGATCTAAAGCCATTCTATACATTTTAATGGCTTGTGGCAGCTGTCCCATTTTGAAATAAATATTTCCCATGTTAACTTTTAATCTAGCACTGTTGCTAAACATTTTATTTCTTGTAATTGCTTGATAGGTTGCTACGGCTTCTGTATATAACTCGTTGTTTGCATACTGACTTGCTAAATTAAAAAGGACCTGTAAATTTATTACTCTTGAGAAATAATGGTTATTTTATAATGCATTCTCCAGGGATCACAGTCCGTCCCTTTTTTACCTAATCCCTTTTTTCCCCTTAAATTTGATAAATCTTCTAAAACGCATACAATCTAGAATTTTAAACCAATTTTCCCTTATTATGCCCAATTCGCAAGAAAACCTGTGCTGTCGGCGATGTCATTCTAATCTACAAAATTAGAAAATAAATCGTTCAGGAAATATTTGAAATTGGTATCATCAAAAAGAATCTCTTTCGAAGACATTAGAAAACAAGAAGCTTTGAAAGAGATTCTTTTTGACAACACCACTTTCAAATATTTTCTAAACGAATTTCCAACGAAATAGATGACTTTTTAACTAAAATAATAAATCTTCAACAAAAAGAAAAAAAAAAAAAAGAATTTTTCACAAATTAGTTAAACTTTTGACCAAGTAGTTAAATTTTCAACCAAAAAATATGAATTCTTCACAGAAAATGTAATGGTTGATATTTCAGCCAAAAATGATTTTAATTTTTAATAACAAAAATTAAATTCATCCTGAAAAGATTGCTTTTCAACAAGAAAGTTTTTTTCTACCAAATTGCTGAGTTTTCAAGCAAAAAAAAAAAGAATGTTCTACAAAGCAGTTAAATTTTTAATCTAAAAACATGATTTTTCTACAAGAAAGTTATTTTTCAACAGCGAAGAAATCGCTAACGATTTAATCAAGAAAGTAAACGGGAAATGTAAATCAATTTCGTCGTTGCAAATAAAAAACATCTTTATAGAGGTAACATGCTTCAAATGCCAAAATTCCAAAAAATGCTATAAAAACAGAAAAAATAATGAATTTCTTCACGAAAATAGAAAAACAGATTCTTTTACATAAAATAATTGTAGGCACTAATATTGAATTTAATTTTAAGGGCTTCAAATATCTAATGTTCAAAGCAAAAATATTGCAATGTGAACAAAATAGATGAATTTCTAACCAAATACTTGAATTTCCAATCAAGATGTTTAATTTTCTGCCAAAAACGACGAATTTTCAACCAAAGAGATAAATCTTCAACAAAAAAGATGTTATCAACAAAATAGTTTATTTTTTAAACAAAAAAGATTTTTTCGTCATGGAAGAAAAACAATGTCAACCAAATTGTTGAATTTTTAAGAAAAAAAGATTATTTTTTTTTTAAAGGAGTGAACTTATAACCCAAAAATATTAATTTATCACAAAAATATTCATTTTAAACCAAACAGTTCAATTTTCAACGCAGAAAGTCGAATTTTCAACAAAAGAGGGACATTTTCAGCACAAAAAGACGACTTTTCAACAAAATAGGTACATTTTCAATCGCAGAGATAAACTTTCAACTAAAATAATAAATCATTGACAACCAAAATTTTATTTTTAACAAATTGGGTCAACTTTTAATCAAGCTGTTTAATTTTCAACCAAAAAAGATTTGCACTTTAGGCTAAAAACCCGATTTTTCTGGTCATTGCAATGAATGTAAGACTGAGCTTTGTCAGAAAAATCAAATAAATTTCTTCCTCCAATAATTAAAATTTCCAATATCAGTTAATTCTTTTCAAGGAATCCACGCTAGGGACATTCATCATACGCAATCATTTTTAAGTATAAATTCGTGAGTATTTTCTTTATTATTTTTTTTTAAAGAAGAGATATTTTCAAATCTTCACGGGTTTCTTATAGTTTGATTGTGTTAGTTTGATGATACCGCCTTCGGGAAATCCAAACAAAATCAAATGCATTATGCCAGTTTATAACCTAAAAAAAATATCTTCACAATATTTGAGGAAATACTTAACATTCTTTTAAAAAAAGAAATAAGTATAAATAATTATTATAAATAAGAACGCGAAACTTAACAGACCGAAAATAAGTTCACGAGAAGAAGCAAATCAAAGTGAAAGAAAGACGAACAGGTAGCATCAGTGCCCTGGTACTAATACAGTTGAGCGGCCCGTATCTGTGTGAAGGCTTGAGAAATAGACTAAGAGCCAGAGACACTGGACCTAGCGTCATCGTGGATATTGATAAAAAAACTAGAAATGATAGTTTGCATGTACGTAATTTTTGGAAATGTACAAATGAAACAAATTACTCGCAGTAGTTGTACAGGAAGTAATTATGAATTTAACTTACGCGCCAAACAAACCTCGTGAGTGAAAAACGAACCAAGTCAACAACAATTTAAAAAAAGTCACAGATTTGAAAAAAAAAGCTTATAGAAGTCAGCGAATTTCTTTAATTTCAAATAACTGTACGTAGAATAAATTTAAAATTGTTCAATTTTTATTTAAAATTGTTTTGTTCCGTTTATATAAGATTCTAGGTTAAAAATATTACAAGTTTAAGATACTGGAATTTGAATATTAATATTCAAGGAAACTGATATAATATTCTTGGTGGTAAATTGATTGCCTTGTATTCATATTTATATTAATTTTTTTCGTCTTTTCTGAGCGAAAATTCAACTATTTTTTTGAAAATTAATCGTTTTAATTAAAAAATTCATCTATCTTAGTAGAAATTGCATTTTCATTGAATAAAATGGAAATTTTTTGTTGGAAATTCATTCTTCTTGGTTGAAAATTCAACTGTTTTGTTGAAAATTTGTCTTTTTGGGTGGAAAATTCAAGTATTTTCGTAGAAAGTGTACTTTTTTTTTTTGCCTGAGCATTCAACTATTTGTAATTTTTATGTTAAATATTCATATTTTCAGTTGAAAATTCCTCTTTTTGGTTGAAAGTTTTACTATTTACTTGAAAACTGATCTTTTTTAATTAGATGTAGTTGAATAGTAAACCAAAAGAATTAATTTTCAACTACGAAGAATAATTTTCGAACCAAAAAAATATGTGTGTGTGTGTATAAATTAAAAAATAAATAAGCAAGAAAACTAAGAAAATAATAAGAATTCAAAATTTTAATTTTGCAATAAAAATTATTTTTTCCCTAAGAACGTTTAACTAAACGCGCGCGTAGTGTGCGATTGATGATGCAAGTGATAATAAAATTATAAATTTTGAGTAATTTGCAATAAATCTAAAGAAGAATTCAGATTTTAAAGTGGCATAAATTCTTTTGATAATTTCATTTAATTAGTGAAATATAAATAATCTTGAGGAAGAATGATATAACCACTAGTATAAGATGCATTGAAACATTTTGAAGAATATTAATTATTCGAAATTCTTTATAAGTGTGTCTCATTTATTGTAGGAAAATGAGGAATTTAATTTGTATTTTATGTATCACGTTATTGGTTTACCCTGATCCTATTGGTGAATATAATTATATCTATAATTTAGAGGGCATATTTTACCGTTAATTTTTTTAAGAATTTACCGTCTTCGTTAAAAATGTAACTATTTTGTCAAAATTTGTTTTTCTTTTTGTTTTTTTTTTCACTTAAAAATGTAAATTTTTGAGTTAGAATTGATCTTTTTCAGGTGCTAATTCTTGTTTTTTGAATCCAAATGTTTTTGATTAAAAATTAAACTCTTTTTGGGTTGAAAATTCTACTAATAGGCTGAAAGTTATTTACTTTGTTATAAATGTTTGTTTTTGTTATTATAAGAATATCCATTTTTTAGTCGAAATTTTAACTATTTTGATGCCATTTTTTTAATTAGAAATTTCACTGTTCCTTTTTTGATTGAAAATTGATCTTTGTTATTAAAAAATTCAAATATTTGATCAAAAATTCACGTTCATGTATTTTGTTGACAATTTGTATTTTCTGGTAAAAGATTAATCTTCTTGGTTGAAAATGTATATTTTTTCTTGAAACGCGCCTTTTTTGGTAAGGAGCAGTCCACGGCTCGTTCTCACACATGCTTCCGCACGAGATCTTGCGCACGCGGCGGGAGCACAAGATTTAGATTGTAGGTACGATCTCGTCTGTACATTAGGTATATTGGCAACTAAATTTACTGGAAACGCAAAAAAATGCAAAATAAACATAGAGGGGTGGGGGAGGGCGGGGAAAAAATAGCCCGAAAATTATAACGTAGTGTACAGATGGCTTCTAAGGGGCATCCCACGACTCGTCCTCAAACCTGCTTCAGCACGAGATCTTGCGCACACGGCGCGAGCGCAAGAGTCAGACTGTAGGTACGATCTCGTCCGTAAATTAGGCATATTGGCAACTTAATTCACTATCAACGCCAAAAAATGCAAAATGAACATGAGAGGGGGGGCAAAAATAGCCCCAAAATGATAACGTAGTTTATCGACGGTTCCCAAAAGGGCAGGCCACGACTCGTCCTCACACCTGCTTCCGCACGAGATCTTGCGCACGCGGCGGGAGCACAAGAGTCAGACTGTAGGTACGATCTCGTCCTGAAACAGGTATGGGGACGAGTCTTGGATAGGCCCCCTCTAGAACAAAACTGATTTATCAAATAAACTAATTTTTTAATACTATAATCAATTTCTTACGTACACTTCCTGTTTTTTAGAATTGGCTTGGCCTCATAAAGCTGCCGCAATTCATCCTATCCTTCAACTCAATGTTCGAATGTACGAAAGTGTCTTAAATCCAGGTTTAATTTACACTATGCCAAGAGGCCTTCAAACTGTAGGTGTAGACGAGCACTACATCATTGGATTAATCATATTTGGAGATTTGACTGCATTTGTAGCTCCTAGAGCAGATCTTAATAATAAACTTGGAAGAGTTAAAATCCGGATTGAAGACAACGTGATTGAACCGATATTGGATTCGGATCCACTTAATCATCAGAAATTAAACAATTTTTGATGTTACAAGGTGATTTCTAATTTGTTCAGAAATTAACCAATTAACAGATAAACGTTAATAATATGAATGTTTCAATTCGCCTATGAAGAAAGAAGAGTCTGTTAATATTTAGCAATTTTTTATTTGTCTTTTAAAATGAATAATTATAAATCAAATATTCAAAAGTAAACAATTTTAAACTGAATTATTTGAAATAGAAAACTTCGAATCGCTAAAATTTCAGAGTGACTGATTCAAACTTTGAACGTAACTATTTGAATGTTTGGTTTTTGAAATGTTTAATTTGTAACTTAATCTGCTGAATTTTGATGCATAAATGACAAGCAATTCATTATTATTATTATTTATTGAAAATTCTTAAGCTTCAATTTTGAATTTCATAAAAGTTGTACTTTGAGTGCAACAAATTTTTCCTGGATGTAGAATGTCAGCCTATAGAAAAGTCAATTTTTTTGGTTAAAAATTTATCTTTGTATGTTGACCATTTAAACATTTGGTCAAAAACTAAATTATCTTGTTACAAATACTTTTCTTATGATCTAAAGATCGACTATTTGGTTGTAAAGACAACTGTTTGTTTCGAAATTAATTTTTTTTTCAAATCGAACTATATAGCTTAAAATAAATTTACTTTAAAAATAAACTTTTTGTTGAAAACTTAACGTTTCAGGTCAATAATTCAACCGTCTTTTGAAAAATTTTTCTGATTTGTTTGGAAATTGAACTATCTGGTTTGAAATGCAACTGTTTTTCGTTGCAGTTTGATTTTTCTTTTTGAAAATTCAACTACTTGCTTAAAAATTCATATTTTTTCTTAAATATTCGAATCTTTTGATTGAAACGTCAAATATTTGTTTGCGAATGCAACTGTTTATTTAAAAATATTTTTTGTTGAACTAACTTTTGGCCTGGAAATCCATCTTTCTTCGTTTCATAAAGAATTGAATGTAGTATCAATGTTAATATTATTGGAAAGAATTGATTCCCCGATTATTTTCCCCTTTCCGTAAAATATCGTCTTGATACTTTCGAGAGCACTTTTGGGCTGTGATGGTGGGAGAAATCTATGCAGCATTTTCCAACAGATTAATTTCAATGGAATATAACTTTTTTTCAGCCCGACTGTCCTGTCTTTTATCATTTTCTTCGAAGACGACAAGCGATTCGATGTTCTTTGATGAACGTGATTCCAGTTAGTGGCAAGCTTTGGTTTAGCGCATATTTGCAGAAAATTGATAAATACAAATTTGATGACAACGATATCGAGTGAAACCGACCAGACAGAGAAGGCTGAAAAGTATTTGATTTCGCTAAAAAAATGAAAAGGACATTGCTGAGACTATTCTTGCGCTGGAACTGGCCGTGTCTAGTGTAGGTGAGACAAAAAATAATTTAACACTAAAGGAACATTGGTAACAACTCATTTCATTGCAATATTATTCTTCAGAGTTAACTAATTGTTGATAGAATACTTGTCTGTGAATTAAAGTTGACTTTTTTATAAGGAAGAAGAGTTTAAATAAAATATGATGTGCGCCAAGATTTCCAACATAGAAAGCTTTTTGAATTTTTTCTTCCAATTCACTATTACCGAATAGAATTCTTCTCTTTTTGGATAAGAATTAATTTCGTCAACTAAATATTTGACTATTCCATTTTCAGGTAAAAATGAATCAATCTTAGTTGAAAGTGCATCAGTGCAACTATTAAATTTTTCGTTGATAATTTACCTTTTCCCTTGAAAATAATTCTAACTGGTTGACAGAACTATTTTATTAATAATTCATTATACTGATTGAAAATTAAATTCTTGGGTTGAAATTTCAATTTTTCCTTGTTGTTCTATATTCATTCATTGATTTTTTTTATTATTATTCTATTATTTGCAAATTCAGCCATATTGTGAAAAATTGACCCACTTCGTGAAAATTTCATTTTATTCGTCGAAGATTTAACAATTTTCGTTAACATTTTTTTTTGTTTTGTTAAAAATTAAGTTTTCAAATTTGCAATTAAACTATTCTTTTTTTGAATAAAAATTGATTGGTTTTAGTTGAAAACTCAACTATTTGGTAGAAAATTAACCTTCTTGTTAAAAATTAGTCTCATTAGCTTAAAAATTTAAGTGTTTCAGGAAAAATTCTTATTTTGGGGTTAAGAATTCTACTTTCCGGATAAAAAATCTGAATATCTTGTTAAAAATTAACTCTTTTATTGAAAATTCATCTTTTTTCGTCAAAAATTAACTTCTTTTTTGTAGAAAATTTAACTATTTTGTTGAGAATAGAATACATTTCGACTTGAAATCTTGGTCGTGTTATATTCTATTTAATACCATACCTAATTAGAGTAGGCCAAAAAAATAAATTTTTAGCAGTCGATTTCTAATAGCAAAATATTATTAGTTCTTTGTGAGTTGAATATACCGTAAACTTTTGTTTGAAATCAATTAACATCTTTTATCTTCTCAAGCGTTCCGAAACTGTAAAGCATTGAATTTAAGCATAAAACATATGAAAAAACGAATTCTCACAGTCAATAAATGTAGAACTTTATTCTTGGAAAATTTATAGAAGTGCCTATTTGATATTGAAAAAATTTGGGAAATTGATAATCAAGTATAGGAAAAAAATTCTATTTCAAATTTTGATTTTATTTTTAATGAATTCCGAGCAGAAAATTACTTTAAATTTCAGCTCTTGATTGGACTATGTCCCTCATGTAACCGTCTCTTTTTTCAGCAATGAAATACAGCATGTTTTCGATACGCGGAATTCAAAATAGATAAAATTGAAATTAAAAAAAAAAACCTTTGATCAATTTCTAATTTTTTATATATTTTTAATATCAGATAGGTACTTCCATAAATTATTTAATTTTTATTCTCAACATTCTTGAGAAGGTGAAAGATATTAAACGATTTAAAACTTTTTAACAGATTATTCAGCTCATGCAGAACTAACAATTTCTTGCTGTCAGAAATTAATGGCACGAAATTCACTTTTTTTGGCCCATCCTAATCTATATATCAATTTTGTTGAAACGTATTTCTGCTCCATTTTCGTAAAACATTATCCTATTTCCCTTGCTTTGCTAGCATTTTATGAAAAAGCTGTGCGACAGGTCATCTAATGTCATTTTTTTTTCTAGGTTCATTGTCCAGAAGTGCGATCCATCGGGCAGCAACATCCAAAACGATGCCGCAAAAGCAAAGATTTCTCCCGTCTCCAATTCAAATCAATTCAAGACCTTTTGGCTCCAGATGCTATCCACAAAAATGCAAAAATTCCTCGAATTTCTTACCTCGAGTTCAATTCGTGACATGACCTAGCAAAGTTCTAGAAAAATGCTAAGATCTAATCCACACAGTACATGAAGTCTTATCTTTAATTCAAGCCAATAATAATTTAGAAAATCTGCATGGGTTCCCGCGATATGTCTAAAAATGTAGCGCGTCGGTCTGGCTAGCTTGAGCAAATAAAAATCATTGACGTCTTTGATACACGATAATTCGATCAAAAATAAATTTAGACATCTAAAATTTAGAGGAGGATTTTTTTGAAATCTTACCTTTACTTTAAGCCAACAAAATTTTTAAATTCTTCACAGGTTTCAAAGTTATAACAAAAAATGTCCAAGCGTCGAGTTTCAGTTGGCAAGCCCCGCTTTCGGCCAGCCTCGCTGCATAAGCCAACTGAAACTAGACGCTAACATGCTTGGACAATTTTAGTCATATCTTGTCCATCTGTGATGATTTTTTAAGTTTTCTAAACTCAAATTAAAGATAAGATTTCAAAAATTGCACCTTACAAATTTCAGATTTTTGCTGCGACTTTTCTAGGTCATGCCATGAGTTGAAATCGAAGTGCAAAATTCAAGAATTTCTTGCACTTTTTAAAAATCTTCTCACTTCGTATGTTTTCTACAGAAGCTCAAAAGTATCACTTTTAGGGGTCATTCGACCCGCAAATTCTTATGCTTTTCAACATTTAAAAAAAAAGTTCATCTCTTCTTTTTTCAACGAAAAATTACGTTTCAAATTCAGCAGTAATTTCTAATAGTACTCGCGCTAGTCGTATAAACACTTTCCGATGGTAGTGTATATAAATTAATCAAAATAATTCAATTATATATTTTGAAAAATTCAAGTCAGTTCAAGAGACATTTGTGACTTTCGGAAGGTGCGAAGAAATTTAAAAATATTCAATCAATTTTCGGATATCTTGTCAAGTTTTAAAATATTTTTTAAAATGCTATAAAAATTAAACGTAATTTTCTTTACATTCTTAGAAATGTTTTTTATTTTTCATTTGGTAAAATCGTGCCCAAAGCTAAAGGCCGATAACAAATTTGAAGGCAAATTTAAAACATTTTGAAATAAAAAAAAAAAATAATTTTGGAAAATGAGAAATAATTTGTAATTTCCCCAGGAGTCCTAAGAAAAAATTTTAATTTCTTGAAAGTTTTAAAAGTCTGGAAATTTTCTTTCAAAGTCTTGCAAAATTTACATTTTGATTAAAATTTGTTGGAGTTTCTACCAATTTTAAATTATATTTAAATCTTTTTAAAAATTTCTAAATAATAATTGATGCCTGTACGGCTAATTTATAAATTTTGGAAAATTTACAATTTTTAATTTTATAGCTTGCAAATATTTTATATTTTAATTCTACTAGCATCATCAATATTTTTTTTAAGAGCATAAAAATTTCGAATAACCATTTATTTATTAAAAGTTTTCGAATACTTAAAGTCCACCTGAAATTAGATTCTGAGGCCTGAGAGCAAGAAAATAAGTATTATCAGTTTGTTTCTTTTAAAATTATTTAAAACATTTTAGATCTATCGAAAAATAATCCTAAAAATTTAAAGAAAATTGTTGCCTTATTCAGGATTCAATGAAATATTTGGAAAAAATTGAGACAGTTTAAAAGATATCCAGGACTTTTAAAAGTTTCAAAGAAATTTAAAAATATTTTATACATTTTCGGATATTTTTCCAATTTTTCCAATATTTTTAATCTGTTCAAAATTTGGTCAATTCCTGATTATATTCCAAATGGACTCGCATTTTTCTTAAGATTTTTAAAAAATCTTTCAAAATTACAAACAAACTTTTTGTCTACATTTTTAGAAATGTTTATTTATTTAATTATTTTTTGATGACATACTTTCTGCCAATGGGCAATTCAAAACATTTTTAAATTTTCAAAACATTAAGTTTTAAAAATAAAAAATCATTTTTAATTTTCCCAGGAGTCTATAGAAAAAATTGTGTTCTCTTGAAACCTGCAAAAATCTTGGACATTTTCTTTTAAAATCCTAAAAAAAAAAAATTTGATTCAAATTTGTTGAAGTATCTACACATTTTTAATTATTGTTGAATCTTTTTAAGAACATATACGTATTTTTTAAACTTACTCGAATTTTTCCTTATTTTGTAATCTTATAAAATTGAAAAATTTGGCTTTAAAATGTTCAGCACTGTTTTTATAAATTTTATAAAATTATTTGAAATTTCATCAGAAATTTTAAGAAAATTTTTTAATTCTCTTTAAACTTTTGAAAATTGTTAAAAAACTTCTTATTCAAAATCTTCAAAAATATATATTTTTTTAAATCTGTACAAGATTTAAATTTTCTTTGATTCTCTGAAAAATTTCTAAACCTTCTAAATATATTTAAAAATTATTTAAATTTGTCCTAAAATCATTTTAAAACTCTTTAGAATTAGATAAGCTGCGTTAAAATCTTCGAGGCTCTTTTCTGACAATTTTGAACATCTTTTGAAATATTTTATAGTTTTTGTAATCATTCTTTCAAAATTGATTTTCAAAAATAAAAAAAGATTTTAAATTTTCCTGACAATCTTATGAATTTTTTTTTCTATTGAAACCTCTCAAAATTGTTAATAAGCTTCTTTTTTCGAAATGTTCACAAATCTACACATTTTTTCTTTTTTAAGTCTTAAAACCTGCAAAAATCTTGGACATTCACTTTTAAAATCCTGAACAAAAAAATTTTGTTCAAAATTTGTTGGAGTATCTATACATTTTTAATTATTTTTTAATCTTTTTAAAAACTTATAAATATTTCTTAAACTTACTCGACTTTTTTTTATTTTGTAATCTTATAAAATTGAAAAATTTGGCTGTAAAATGTTTACCACTCTTTTCAGAAATTTTATAAAATTATTTGAAATTTCTTCATTCTTTTGAAACTTTTGAAAATTCTTGAAAAGCTTCTTTTTCGAAATTTAAAAAAATTTACATTTTTGGAAATATGTACAAGATTTAAATTTTCTTTGAATCTCTGAAAAATTTCTAAGCCTTCTAAATATTTTTCAAAATGATTAACATTTTTCCTAAATTCATGTTAAAACACATTATAATTTAAAAAACTACATTAAAATTTGCGAGGCTCTTTTTTGACAGTTTTAAACAGCTTTTGAAATATGTTGTAGTTTTTGTAATCATTCTTTCAAAATTATTATTATATCATTAAGCCGTTTCCCTTTCGGGGTAGGCGTGAATTGCTCGGTGGTAAAGTAGTGATGTGTGTAAGGTTATTTTAGCTTTTTTTGATTTGTTTTCATTTCTGAGAATGGACCCTGCTCTACCGATAACCTTCTTACCTTCATTAATGCGCCTATCTTATTCCCCATCTATTTTTCCGTCGCTAGTGAATAGGCTACCCAGATATATGTATAACATGAAAAATTAATTAATACCCTGGTCCACGTAAGAAAATCATTCGCTTACATTTATATTCTGATTTGGTGAAAATTCTTCAGACTGAAGTATTCATCAGAAGTTCCTCGTTCAAATCCAGACTGAGGCACATTTGTTTCGTTTCTCTGAGTACCTGGAGTCGACACTTATTAATATTTTAACACAAAAAAAAAAAAAAATTAAGTCAGGAGTTCTGATGTTAAAATTGTAAATCTACCTGTGAAAGCCAATGAGCTTCAAAATATGAAAGCTCTTATTTACTTTTTTCCCCCTGACATTAAAAAATTGCTTAAACATGATGTTATTGCTTAATTTTGTTTGCGTGGTTAAAAATTAAACTATATTGAGTTAAAATTTGATTCAGTTTACGTTTCTTGTATAAAATTTCAACTAATGTGGTCAAAACTTTTATTTTAAATAGTCTACAATAGAAAGTTCATTTGTTATCTCTTGGAGAATAATAACTAAAAAAAAAGTTTGCCACTGAATAATCATCATGAATATCCGGAATAATGAACAAAATATCAGTGATTTTCGAGTCTTACTTTGAAAGAAAAAAAATATATATTTTTTTTTAAATTTTTAGCCAAAAAACAGGCAAATTTTTTGAAATTTTGAAATTATTGTTTAAAGAGCCACTAGAAATTTAACATTATTGGTCAGTAAATTTTTGTTTTCAATTGAGAAGTCTCTAAAATTTTGGATTCAAAATTGATCTATTTTGCTTTAAAAAATTTACTATCCGGTTGGAGATTAAACTACTTTGTTGATAATTCTTTTTTTGGTTCAAAAATAATTTTCTTAACGAAAAATTTATTATATTTTTTTTCTGGCTGAAAATTGATAGTTTTTAGGTGAAAATTAAACTGTTGGATTTTTCATTAAGAATTCATTCTTTTTGGTTGAAAATTTCACTAATTGTTTGAAATTTAAACTACTTTGTTAAAATTTTATTTCATTGGTTTAAAATTAATCTTTTTGTTGAAAATTTATTTTTTCTGAAAATTACCTTTTTTAACTGAAAATTTTAATTTTCTATTATTAATTGGAAATTGATCGTTTTGAGTTGAAAATTCATTTATTCAGCTGAAAATTTATATATTTGGATGTAAATTCGTCTTTTTTGGTGGAAAAATAATCTAGTTTAAAAATTCAACTATTTAGCGGAAAATTTATATATTTTGTTATAAATTTGTTTTTTTAGTTAAAGATCCATCTCTCTGGTTAAAAATTCAAATATTTGGTTGAAAATTTTTTTTTTTCACTTGGAAATGAACTTTTGGGTTGAAAATTCATATTTTCATGTTGAAAATTTAACTGTTTTCTAGAAAAATCGCCTTTTTGGATAAAAAATTTCACAATTTGGTTAACATTTTTTTCTCTTGGCAAAGAAATCTTTCCTGGTTGAAAAAGCAACTCTTTTTTTGAAATATCGTCTTTTTGATACAATACAACACATTTTAATTTTAAATTGAAATCGTTTCTTGTTGCATTTTTCAGTAAGACTTAATCATTTTTTATTAAAAATGGAATTATGCTTGGTTGAAAGTGGAATCTCTTTGTTAAAAATTCACTTTTTTTAAAGATTCATTATTCTAGTCTAGAGTTCATCAAATTCCACTATTTTGTTAAAAACTGAATTGTTTTAAATTTAAGTATCTGCTTGAAAATTCTTCTTCATGGGTTGAAAATTCAACTATGTGGTTAAAAATTCAACTAGTTTGTTGAAAACTTAATTATTTTGTTGAAAATTCGACTATTATGTTCGAAAATTCAACAGCTCTGTTAAAATTCGTCTTTTTGGATTGGAAATTCATCACTTTTGGTTCGAAATTAAATTATTTGGTTGAAAGTTTAATTATTTTGTTAAAAATGCAACTATTTGATTGAAAAGTCATCCTTTTTAATCAAAAATTTTACTTTTTTGTTTAGCATTCGTCTTATTCGACTTTCGATAAAAAATTCGTCGTTTGGAATAAAAATTCCTCTTTTCTTGTAGTAATTAAAAATGTAATAGTGACATTTTAAATTAAAAAAATGAATTTTCCAAGAACAACGAAAAATCAATCGAAGAGATAAATTTTCAAGTAAAATGATGCATTTCCAACCAAAAAATGAATATTTGATAAAGTAGTTCAACCAAGAAGATTAATTTTCTACCAAAAAAGATTACTTTTAACAAAATACATGAATTTTCAGCTAAAAATGATACATACACAATGAAAAATGAAACAATTAAACTTTTAGTTTGAAAAATTAATTTTTAACACCAAAAAAACAACACCCTTCCAATAAAATAGTTGAAAACTATTTTGATTGCCTATGTAAATTTATACTACCAAATTTTCCGGATTACTCTCGAAAATCTAGTTACATTTTTCATTAAAAATTTATCTTTTTGAGTAGAAAAATAAGCTACTTAGTTGAAAATTCATTTATTCGGTACAACATTTGGCTTTTTTGGTAGAAAATTAATTTTCCTGGTTAAAAATTAAATAATTTAGTTGAAAAGTATTCTTTTTGGTTGAAAAGTAAACTGTTTTGTTGAAAATTCGTCTTTTTCGGATACAAAATAAATTTTTGTAATTGAATATGTAGTCACATTGTTTATTAAAAATGAATCTTTTTTGGTTGAAGATTAAACTATTTTTTTGAAAATTCGTATTTTTCCATGGAAAATTAATATTCATGTTTAAAAATCGATGTTTCTGGTTGAAAATTCAACTATTCGGTTGGAAATTAATTCACTTTGTTGAAAAATAAAAACTTTAGTTTGAAGCATTCTTTCGGTTGAAAAGTCAACTGTTTTGTTAAAAAATTGTCTTCTGGGACAGAAAATTCATCTCTCTGGATTGACAATTCATCTTTTCTGGTATAAAAACTCTTGGTTGAAAATTCAATTATTTGATTGAAAAATCATCTTTCTTGGTTGAAAATTCATCCTGATGACGAAGTACTCGCAATTGCATGGACGTTTGGCAGAAGAGAGGAAAACTGCAGAAAACCATCATTTCGAGTTCAGTCGGTAGGTGAACGAGCTTTTAATGTTATTATTATTATTATATCATTAAGCCGTTTCCCTTTCGGGGTAGGCGTGAATTGCTCGGTGGTAAAGTAGATAATTTTTATATTTTAAGTTTTCTTTGTAAAATACTGAATATTAAGTATACTCTGTATTATAACTATGTATCAAGGTGTTAGCCGTCAATAAACTAAACTAAACTAACTAAAAAAAAACTTACAAAAATTCAAATATATAAAAAGATTTCAAATGATTTAAAAAAAACTTCACAAGGATTTCGTATATTTCAGAAAGATTTCAAATATTTAAAAAGATTAAAAAAGATTTCAGAAGATTTTAAATAACTTCAAAAAACTTCAGAAAGATGTCAAATATTTAAAAAGATTTTAGAAGATTTCCAATGTTAAAAAAAAACTTACAAAAATTCAAATATTTAAAAAGATTTCATAAAGATTTTAAATGATATCAAAAAACTTCACAAAGGTTTCAAATATTTTAAAAAAGTTTAAAAAGATTTGATAAAGATTTAAAATTACTTCAAAAAACTTCAAAAAGAATTCAAATATTTAAAAAGATTTCTGAAGATTTCATAAAGATTTCGAATGACTTCAAAAAACTTCAAAAAGATTTCAAATGACTTCAAAAAGAATTCAGATATTTAAAAAGATTTCAGAAGATTTCAAATGTTTTTAAAAAAAGTACAAAAATTCAAATATTGAAAAAGATTTCAAATGATTTGAAAAAACTTCACAAAGGTTTCAAATATTTAAAAAGATTCCAGAAAATTTGAAAAGTTTTTTAAAAATTTACAAAATTCAAATATTTTAAAAGATTTCAAATATTTAAAAAAAAAGTTTAAAAATATTTTATAAAGATTTCAAATGTTAAAAAAAACGTACAAAAATTCAAATATTGAAAAAGATTTCATAAAGATTTCAAATGATTTCAAAAAACTTCACAAAGGTTTCAAATATTTAAAAAAAGTTTAAAAAGATTTTATAAAGATTTAAAATTACTTAAAAAAGAATTCAAATACTTAACAAGATTTCAAATATTCAAAAAGATTTGAAAAGATTTTATAAAGATTTGAAATGACTTCAAAAAACTTCAAAAAGAATTCAAGTATTTAAAAAGATTTCAAATGTTTTCAAAAAACTTACAAACATTCAAATTATTTAAAAGATTTCAGAAAGATTTCAAAAAACTTCACAAAGGTTTCATATATTTAAAAATATTTCAGAAAATTTCATAAAGATTTCAAACGACTTAAAAAAATTTCAAATATTTAAAAACATATTATATTATAAGTATTTCAAATGACTTCAAAAAACTTCAAAAAGATTTCAAATATTTAAAGATATTTCAGAAAATTCCATAAAGATTTCAAACGATTTCAAAAAATTTCAAACATTTAAAAATATTTCAGAAGATTTACAAGGTTTTCAAAAAATTTCACTAAGATTTCGTATATTCCAGAAAATTTCATAAAGATTTCAAATATTTAAAACGATTAAAAAATATGTCAGAAGATTTTATAAATATTTCAAATGACTTCAAAAATGTTTAAAAAGATTTCAAAAGCTTTTATAAAGATATCCAATTACTTCAAAAAACTTCAAAAAGAATTCAAATATTAAAAAAAAAACTTACAAAAATTCCAATATTTAAAAAGATTTCAAAATACTTCGCAAAGGTTTCAAATATTTAAAAATGTTTCAGAAAATTTCATAAAAATTTCAAATGACTCCAAAAAACTTCAAAAAGATTTTAAATATTTACAAAGATTTAAAAAAACCTGAACAAAGATTTCAAAAAACTTCACAAAGATTTCGTATATTTCAGAAAATTTCATAAAGATTTCAAATGACTTCAAAAAGGTTTCAAATGACTTTAAAAAACTTCAAAAAGATTTTAAATATTTAAAAAGATTTTAGAAGATTTCCAATGTTAAAAAAAACTTACAAAAATTCAAATATTTAAAAAGATATCATAAAGATTTCAAAAAACTTCACAAAGGTTTCAAATATGTAAAAAAAGTTTAAAAAGATTTTATAAAGATTTAAAATTACTTCAAAAAAAAAATGCAAATACTTAAAAAGATTTCAGAAGATTTCGAAAGGATTTCAAATATTCAAAAAGATTTCAAATCACTTCAGAAAATTTCAAAAAGATTTTAAATATTTAAAAAGATTTCAGAAGATTTCCAATGTTTTAAAAAAACTTACAAAAATTCAAATATATAAAAAGATTTCAAAAAACTTCACAAAGGTTTCAAATAGTTAAAAAAAGTTTAGAAAGATTTTATAAAGATTCAAAATTACTTAAAAAAGAATTCAAATATTTAAAAAGATTTAAAATGATTTCAAAAAACTTCACAAAGGTTTCAAATATTTGAAAAAAGTTTAAAAAGAATTTATAAAGATTTAAAATTAAAGAAGATTAATATTCTATCACAAAAGACAAATTCTTAACAAAATACAGAAATTTTTAAACAAATAGTTGAATTTTCAACTGAAGAAGATTGATGTTGAAACAAACAGGATATAGTTAAATTTTCAGTTAAAAAAATTAATTTTCAATAAAAAAAACTCACTTTTAAGCCAAAAAAATTAATTTTGAACCATAAACATTAATTTTCTACCAAAAAAGATCAAGTTTTAACAAAATATATGAATTTTAAACCAAAAAGGTGAATTAGTAACCAAGAAGATTAATTTTCTACCACAAAAGACAAAGTTTCAAAGAAGACAGACATTTTCAACCACATAGTTAAATTTTCCACCAAAAAGATTAACTTTCCACCAAAAAGATTAATTTCTATCAAAAAAGATGATTTTTCAACTAAAAAAAAATAAATTGTCAACCAAAAATTGAATAGTTAAATTTTCAGTTAAAAAAATTAATGTTCAACCAAAGAAATGAATCTTCAAATAAAATGATGAATCTTCAACTCGAATGGATGAATTTTAAACAAACAAAAAAAAATGAATTTTTGTCATGAGTTTAATTTTCTACCAAGTAGTTTTATTTTCAAACAAAAGGATGAATTTTCAAACAAGAAGATTAATTTCTTTACTAAAAAAGAAGATTTTTCAACGAAATAGTTGAATTTTCAATTAAAAAGACAATTTTTATCAGATCAGTTAAATTTTCCACCAAAAAGATTAATTTCTATCAAAAAAGATGATTTTTCAACTAAAAAAAAATAAATTGGCAACCAAAAATTAAACAGTTAAATTTTCAGTTGAAAAAATTAATGTTAAACCAAAGAAATGAATCTTCAAATAAAATGATGAATCTTCAACTCAAATGGATGAATTTTAAACAAACAAAAAAAAATGAATTTTTGTCATGAGTTTAATTTTCTACCAAGTAGTTTTATTTTCCTCTACATTATCTGAATTCTCTGACTTATATCAATTCCTTGAATTCTTCTAAACTACCTGAATTCCCTGAATGATATAAATTTCTGAAATTCCTTTAATTATTTTAAACTCTCTGAATTCCTTGGAATTCCTTGAATATCTGGAATTAGTCGAATTCCTTGAATTCCTCTACATTATCTGAATTCCCTGACTTGTATCAATTCTTGAATTTTTCTAAACTCCCTGAATTCCTTGCATTATTTTTTAGTGCTTGGAATTCCTTAAGTCAGTGGAATTCCTCTAAATTATCTGAATTGTCTGAATTATATAAATTCCTTGAATTCTGCTAAACTTCCTGATTTCCTTGCATTATTTTCAATTCCTTGAATTCATGGAATTAGTGGAATTTCTTCCTTGCATTGTTCTGAATTCTCTGAATTTTCTAAATTCCGTGAATTCTCCTGTTTTCCTCTAAATGATCTGACATCCTCGTATTATTTTGAAATCCTTGAAATTCCTTAAATTCATGGAATGACTTGAGTTAGTGGAGTTCCTTGAATCCCTCTAAACTACCTGAGTTCCCTGAATGATATAAATTCCTTTAATTATTCTAAACTCTCTGAATTCCTTGCATTATTTTTTAGTCCTTGGAATTCCTTGATTTCATGGAATTTATTAAATTAGTGGAATTCCTGGAGTTTTTCTGAACTCTCTGAATTCCTTGAATTCCTCTGAATTATCTAACTTCCTTGAATTCCTTGGAATTCTTTCAATTTATGAAATTCCTAGAAATTACCTGAATTCCTAGTATCCTTCGATATTCGGAAAATTCTACCCTCATATTGTTCAGGGTGGCCGTTTTAAACAATGAAGAAAATTCCCGGTTCGCAAACATTATTATAAAAATCTTTGGAATTCCTTGAATTCGTGGAATTTCTGGAATTCATGGAATTTCTTGAATTAGAGGTAGTTTTTGCATTGTTCTGAATTCTCTGAATTTTCTAAATTCCTTGAATTTCCCTGTTTTCCTCTGAATGATCGTACATGTTGCGTTATTTTGAAATCCTTGAAATTCCTTGAATTCATGGAATTTCTGGAATTAGTGGAATTAAGTCAGTGGAATTCCTTGAATTCCTCCAAACTATCCGAATTCCCTGAATTATATAAATTCCTTTAATTATTCTGAACTCTCTGAATTTCTTGCATTATTTTTAATTCTTTGAATTCATGGAATTTCTTGAATTAGTGGAATTCCTCTGAACTCTCTGAATTCTCTTAATTCCTTGAATTCTTCTAAACTCTGAATTCTTCTAATTTCCCTGAATTCCTCACATTATTTTTAAATCCTTGGAATTCTTCTGAATTCCCAATATCCGTCTGAATTCCTTAAATTCCGCTGCATTCCTCTGAATTCATTGAATTCTTCTGAACTTTCTGAATTCCTTACATTATTAAAATCCTTGGAATTCCTTAAATTTATGGAATTTCTTGAATTATTGGAATTCCTTAAATTGTTCTGAATACTCTGAATTATCTAAATTCTTCTCAACTCCCTGCTTTCCTTGCATGATTTTTAAATCCTTTGAATTCCTTGAATTTCTAGAATTCCTGGAATTTCTTGAATTAGAGGAATTTCTTGAGTTAATGGAATTCCTCTAAATTATCTGAATTTCCTAAATTATTGTAAACTTCCTTAATTCTTTGCATTATTTTGAAAGCCTTTGAATTCCTTCAATTCCTGGAATTTATTTAAATTCCCTGAATTCCTAGTATCCGGATTTTTCCCGGTTCGCAAACATTTTTCACGATTAATGAATTCCTTGTATTATGTTGGAATCTTTGGAATATTTTGAAATCTTTGGAATTTCTTGAAGTCCTTAGAATTCCTTGAATTCATGGAATTTCTTGAATTCCTCTAAATTAGCTGAATTCCTTGAATTATATAAATTCCTTGAATTCTTTTAAGCTCCCTGCACTATTTTCAAGTCCTTGAAATTCACTGAATTCATGAAAGTTTTTGAATTAGTGGAATTCCCCTGAATTGTTCTGAATTCTCTGAATTCCTTGAATTCTTCTAAACTTCTTGAATTCCTTGCTTTATTTTCAAATTCTTTGAATTCCTTGAATTCATGGAATTTCTTGAGTTAGTGAAATTCCTCTAAATCATATGAATTCCTTGAATTATTTTCAAGTCCTTGGAATTCCTTCAATTCATAGAATTCTTTCAAATTCCCTGAATTCCTAGTATCCCTCTGAATTCCTTAAATTTCACCCTCATTTTGTTCAGGGTGGCCGTTTTGAATAAAGAAAAAAAAATCCGGGTTTTTCCGGGTTCACAAACATTTTTTACGATGAATGAAATAAAAAAATTCCAACTCTTAAAACTGAGACTTTTTTATTTGAAGTAATAAAAACTGAACTGCAAATAAAAGCACTCAAAGTGGAACTCCTGAATTTTTAACTTTGAAAATTAATGATTACAAATTTTCGAATTAATTTTTTTTATTTAAACGCTCAATAGTTTACCCGTATAAAATCAAAGCTTTTAACACTTTGCAATCGAATTTATTTAAATTAAATTTATTTAAACTGCAAAATTTAAAATTTTTAACTTTTATAAATTGTACATTTCAAAGATTCAGATTCAGTTCAAAAAATATAAATCCACGCTATCATTTTCAATTGGTAAATTTTCAAAATTATATCATTGTAAGCAATTTCAAGTAAGAAACATTAAAAATTGAACGGTAATAATTTTTTTCAACTAAAAACTTTTTAAATTAGAAGTTAATCATTTTTATTTTATGCAGTTTCAAAATAATGATTGTTCACATTTTATTTATACATAAAAACCTGTTTCTGTTTTCAAGTATTTTAAAATATTTTCTTTAAAATATGTTTTCAAAACAAAAACTAATTAAAATTTTTTTCCAGGAATCTCAAGAACATTTTTTTATTATCTGAAAACCTTTGAAAATCCTTGAAAATGTTCAAAATTTTATTTCAAAATCCTCAAAAATCTACATTTTGATTCAAATTTTCTGAAATATTTTCAAATTTTACATTATTTTGGACATTTGTCAATACTTCTAAATATATTTTTAAATGATTCGAATCTTTTCTTTCAAAATCCTGCGAAATTAAAAAAATTGCCTCAAAATCTTCCAGATTTTTTTTTTATAATTTTGGAAATATTTTGGAATCTTTTGAAATATTTTGAAATATTTTCTTGAAGTTAATGTTTCAAAATAAAAAATCATTTTGAATTTTCCTAGGAATCATAAGAAAATGTTGTTATTATCTTAAAACTAGAAAATTCGTCGTTTTGGCTTAAAAATTTAACAATTGGATATAAAATTCAACTATTTGGTTCAAAATTAAACTGTTTTGTAGAAAATTAGTTTTTTTAAATTGAAATTTAATTCTCCTCATTGAAAATTTAACTACTCCATTTTAGGTTTAAAATTGATATTTTTTATTTAAAAATTCAAATACTTAGTTCATAAAATTTTTAAATGAAAAAAATATAAGCTAAAAAATAATAAAATTATATTTGAAGTAACATGAAATCCAATCATCAAAATATTTGGTTGAAAATTTATGTAATTTGTTAAAAATTCGGCTTCTTTGGTAGAAAAAGAATTTGTTTGTTTGTTAAAAATTAACTATTTTATTGAAAATTTGCCTCTTTTAACTAAATTCAACTGTTTTTTATTTTTCATTAAAACTTTTTTTTAATTGAAATATCAACTATTATACTTTTCATTAAAAATTCATCTTTCAAGGTTTAAAATTCAACTCCTTAATTGAAAGTTTATTTTTTTGTTTGAAAATTCTTTTTTTTTTCAATTAAAAGGTACTTTCTTAAACTGAAAATTGAGCTATTTTGTTAAAAAAACAACTGATTTGTTGTCAATTTTTTTTTTCAAATACATAGTCTCGGGTTGAAAATTCACCTGTTTTATAGAAAATTCGTCGTTTTGGCCTAAAAATTTAAAAATTTAATATAACATTCAACTATTTGGTACATCTTTAAAAAATATTGTCAAAATAGTGTCATAACATTTTTAAAGTATTAAAAATGAATTTCAATGTTTATATAAATGAACAGAATTAATAGAATCCAATAAGAAAATCCAACTATTTTTGGTTGAAAGTTCATTCTTCTCTACTGAAAAGTTTACTAATTTTTCGTTAAGACTTCATTTTTTTTATTTAAAAATTTTATGATTTGGTTCGAAATTAAATTATTTTATTGAAAATTCAACAATTTTGTTAAAAAGTCATACTTTTTGGTTCAAATTCAACTGTTTTGTTGAAAATTCGTCTTTTTGGCCTGATAATTCAACAATTTGATTAAAATTTTGTTTCTTTCTTGACTAAAATTTTTTTTTGATTGAAAATTCAACTACATATTTTGTTCATATTTTAGGTTTAATAATTTATCTCTTTTAAACTGTTTTATAGAAAAATCATTTTTTTATTGAAAATTAATTCTCTTCAATATAAAATTAACTACACCATTTTTGTTTGAAATTTGATATTTTTAAGTTTAAAAGTTTAACTGTTTAGTTAAAAATTAATCAAAAAATATTTGAACTATCACATACATTATTCAAAATATTTAGTTAATTTTTCAACTATTCGGTTAAAAATTTATGAATTTTATTGAAAGTTCATATTTTTGGTAATACTCAACTGTTTTGTATTCAATGTTAAATTTTTTTTTTTAAATATCAAATATTACATTTCTTGATGAAAATTAGTTGAAAATTAACTTTTTTGTTGAAAATTCACATTTTCGGGTTCAAAATTAAACTGTTTAGTACAAAAATTCATATTTTGGCCCGAAAAGTAAACAATTTGATAGAAAATTTAACTATTTGGTCGAAAATTTATGTATTTCATTAAAAATTCGCAATATTTGGAAGAAAATAAATTTTTTGGTTAAAAATGCTATTGTTTACTTAAAAATTACTCTGTTTCAGATGAGGATTTAAGTATTTTGTTTAAAATTTGTCTTTGTTGGTTAAATCCAAAATTTTTAAATTAAAATCTTTTTTTTTGAAATATCAACTATTACATTTTTCGTTGAAAATTCATGTTTGCATATTAATAATTCACCTCATTGGTTGAAAGTTGAACGATTTTCTTAAAAGTTCATTTTTTTGTTGAAAATTTATTATTTCAGTTAAAACATCGTTTTTTTGGTTCATAATTTTTGTTTTAAAGTGAAATTAAACTATTTTGTTGGAAATTGAACTAATTTGCTGTAAATTAAACTTTTTTGCAGAAAATTCGTCTTTTAAATTGAAAATTAATTCTCCTCTATGAAAATTCCACTACATCATTTTTTGTTGAAAATTTATATTTTTTAACTTAAAAATTCAACTATTTAGTTCAAAATTTTCAGAAACGAAAAAATATTAACTAAATATTAATCAAATAAAATTTCTACTAATATTACATCCATTATTCAAAATATTTAGCTGAAAAATTATGTAATTTGTTTACAAATCGTATTTTTTGGTAGAAAATCAATTTTTTTGGTTAAAAATGCAATGTATGGTTAAAAAATTAATCTGTTTTAGTAGAGGATTCAAATATTTTATTGAAAATTCGTCTATTTTGGTTATATTAAACTCTTTATTTTAAATTAAAATATCTTGTGGTTTAAATATCAACTATTACATTTTTTGTTGAAAATTAGTATTCCCAGGATGAAAATGCAACTGTTTTGTTGAGAATTCCTCTCTTTGGCTTGAAAATTTAACTAATTAGTTGAAAGTTTAATTACTTTCTTAAAAATTAATTTTTTTGATTGTAGATTCATCATTTTAGTTCAAAATTCATCTCTTTGTTTGAAAACTTTACTATTTTGTTGAAAATTCTCCTTTTTTGTTTGAAAATTAATTATTTTAACTGAGAATTTAACTATTCTATTTTTATGTTGAAAACTTATCTTTTTAGTAGAAAATTCAACTATTTGGTTCAGAATTCATGCAGTTTTTCAAAAATTCGTGTTTTAGTAGAAAATTAATCCTCTTGGTTTAAAATTTAATTATTTGGTAGACAATATATATAGTTTCTTAACAATTAGTATTTTTTTAAACAGAAATTTTGTTGTTAAAAATGTAACTGTATGGTTGAAAATTAATCTGCTGTAGTTGAGGATTCAAATAGTTTGTTGAAAATTAGTCTTTTTTATTTTATTCAACTGTTTTTAGTTTAAAATTAAAATCTTTTTTTATTTGAATATCAACTATAACATTTTTTGCTAATAATTCAACTGTTTTGTAGAGAATTCAACTGGTTTGTAAAAAATTTATGTAATTTGTTGAGAATTCATCTTTTTGGTTGAAAATTTAACTATCTGGTTGCAAAATCAGCTGTTGTGTTAAAAAATCATCTTTTTGGCTTGAAAATTTATCATTTTGGACGGACCCTAATCAGCCATTGAGACAATTTGTAGGAAATGAGTAGAATTATATGAAATTCATAAAAAAAAAATCAAGCTGAATTAAAAAAGCAATCAAGTGAATTAAAAAGAATTCAAAAATATGAAAAAACTCATTGAATTGAGTAGAATTGAGTGAATAGCCAAAGAGGCGACTTTTTTTTTTTAGAAATGAGTTAAAAGATGACCTTTCTACCATAAAAGGAGTATTTTCTGCCAAAAGTCGAATTTTCTACCAAAAGGCAAATTTTCAATAGCACCATTAAATGAAAAAAAAATTAACAAAATAGTTCAATTTTCGACCTCAAGCCAAAGAGATGATTTTTATATAAAACAGTTGAAAGATGACTTTTCTACCATCAAAGGTGCATTTTCCACCAAAAGTCGAATTTTCGACCAAAAAGGCGAATTTTCAACCAGTACAAATAATTGAAAAACTTTTTTTTAACAAAATAGTTCAATTTTCGACCTCAAGCCAAAGATATGATTTTTTTTTTATAAAACAAGATGAAATTTTTACCATACAAGGTGCATTTTGCAGCAAAAGTCAAATTTTCTACAAAAAAGTAATTTTCAAGTTGTAGAATTGAATGTAAATAAAATTTAACCAAATAGTTCAATTTTCAACCTCAACCCAAAGAGACGACGTTTTTTAGAAAACAGTTGAAAGATGACTTTTCTACCGCAAAAGGTGCTTTTACCACAAAAAGTCGAATTTTCTACCACAAAGCGAATTTTGGACCAGTAGAATTTAATGGAAAAAAAATTTAACAAAATATTTCCATTTTCGACCTCAAGCCAAAGAGACGACTTGTTTTATAAAACAGTTGAAAGACGACTTTACTACCATAAAAAGTGCATTTTCCACTAAAAGGCGAATTTTCTACCAAAAGATGAATTTTAAACTAGGAGAATCAAATGAAAAAAAATTTAACACAATAGTTCATTTTTCGACCTCAAGGCAAAGAGATGATTTTTTTTTAGAAAACAGTTGAAAGATGTCTTTACTACCATAAAAGGTGCATTTTTCACCAAAAGGAGTATTTTCTGCCAAAAGTCGAATTTTCTACCAAAAGGCAAATTTTCAACTAGCAGAATTAAATGAAAAAAGAATTAACAAAATAGTTCAATTTTCGACCTCAAGCCAAAGAGATGATTTTTATATAAAACAGTTGAAGATGACTTTTCTACCATAAAAGGTGCATTTTCCACCAAAGGTCGAATTTTCTGCCAAAAGGCGAATTTTCAACCAGAAGAAAAGGATGAAAATTTTTTGCTTTTTTAACAAAATATTTCAGTTTTCGACCTCAACCCAAGGAGATGACTTTTTTTTAGAAATAAGTTAAAATATGACTTTTCTACCATAAAAGGTGCTTTTACCACAAAAAGTCGAATTTTCTACCACAAAGCGAATTTTCGTCCAGTAGAATTAAATGGGGGAAAAAAATTAACAAAATATTTCCATTTTCGACCTCAAGCCAAATAGATGGTTTTTTTAGAAAACAGTTGAGCGATGACTTTTCTACCATAAAAAGTGCATTTTCCGCAAAAATTTGAATTTTCTACCAAAAGATAAATTTCCAATTAGTAGAGTTGAATAAAAAAAAACAAATTGAACAAAATAGTTCAATTTTTTACCAAAAAAGAGAACTTTATCAAAGTAGTTGAATTTTCAACCTCAAGCAAAAAAAAATAATAATAATTTGTTAGAAAACAGTTGAAACATGACGTTTCTACAATGAAAGATGAATTTTCTTTTGGAAAGAACGAAATTTTAACAAAACGGTTGCTTTTTCGACAAAAAAAAAAGACAGCTTCATCAAAGTAGTTGAATTTTCAACCTCAACCCAAAAGAGAGGACGTTTTTTAGAAAACAGTTGAAAGATCACTTCACTACCATAAAAGGTGCATTTTCCACCAAAATTCGAATTTTCTACAAAAAGGCGAATTTTTAACCAGCAGAATTAAATGAAAAAAAAAATTTAACAAAATAGTTCAATTTTCGACCTCAAGCTAAAGAGATGATTTTTTTTTGGAAACCGTTGAAAGATGACTTTTCTACCATAAAAGGTGCATTTTCCAACAAAAGTCGAACTTTCTACCAGAAGGCGAATTTTCAACCAGTAGAAATAAATGAAAAAAGTTTTTTTTCAACAAAATAGTTCCATTTGCAACCTCAAGCCAAAGAGATGACTTTTTTTAGAAAACAGTTGAAAGATGCCTTTACTTCCATAAAAAGTACATTTTCCACCAAAAGTCGAATCTTCTACCAAAAAGCGAATTTTGAACAAATAGAAATGGATGAAAAAAAAATTTTTTGCAACAAAATAGTTCAATTTTCGACTTCAAGCCAAAAGGCGGCTTTTTTGGAAAACAGAAGATGACTTTTCTAACATAATAGGTGCATTTTTCAGCAAAAACCGAATTTTCAACCAAAAGGCCAATTTCCAATCAAAAGGCGAATTTTCAACCAGTAGCAATAAATAAAAAAAAATGTGTTCAAACAAAATAGTTCAATTTTCGACCTCAATCCAAAGAGACGTATTTTTTTTAGAAAACAGTTGAAAGATGTCTTTGCTACCATAAAAAGTGCGTTTTTCACTAAAAGGCGAATTTTCTACCAAAAGTCGAATTTTCGACTAGTAGAATTAAGTAAAAACAAAAATTAATAAAGCAGTTCAATTTTTGACCAAAAAACACAACTTTATCAAAGTAGTTGAATTTTCAAACTCAAGTAAAAAATAAACAAAAGAATTTGTTAGAAATCATTTGAAACATGACGTTTCTACAATGAAAGATAAATTTTCCATCAGAAAGGACGACATTTTAACAAAGCAGTTGCTTCATCGACAAAAAAAGACAACTTCATGAAATTAGTTGCATTTATAAACCAGAGAGACGACTTTTTTCAGAAAACAGTCAAAAGATGAATTTTCTACCATCAGAGGTGCATTTTTCGCCAAAAGTTGAAAAAGATGACTTTCCTACCATAAAAGATGCATTTTCCACCAAAAGTCAAATTTTCTACCAAAAGGCGAATTTTCAACTAGTAGAAATGGATGAAAAAATTTTTTTTTCAACAAAATAGTTCAATTTTCGACCTCAAGCCAAAGAGACGAATTTTTTTAGAAAACAGTTGAAAGATGACCTTACTACCATAAAAAGTGCATATTTCACAAAAATTCGAATTTTCTACCAAAAGGCGAATTTTCAACCAGTAGAATTAAATGAAAAAAAAATTTAACAAAATAGTTAAATTTTCGATCTCAAGCCAAGGAGATGATTTTTTTTAGAAAACAGTTGAAATGAAGACAGTTGAAAACAGACTTTTCTTCTATAAAAGGTGCATTTTTCACTAAAAGGCAAATTTTCTACCAAAAGGCCAATTTTTCCCCAAAAGACGAAATTTTCAACCAATAGAATGAATGAAGGCACTAAATGCATGTATCCGTTTTATATACAATTTGCCAAAAAGTGAACACATTACTCTCTATCGGGAGAGAGCAGGATTCTTGCCCATGTCTAAAAGAAGACAATTCTTCATGAGTAATTTGCTGTTTTCAATATCTAAATGTAAAGCTCCTCAGTGTTTAGGCAAATATTTTACTCTCACTATCATTTTAAAAGGAATTGTCTAAGTATTCATTTATTGATTCAAATAATTGACTCGAAATTACCCATTGGTAACAGTATTTAGTATTATGTTGACCTCTTAGTACTAATGTAGCTTTTGATCTTATTTAACACATATCGTATAATTACAATACTACTATGTACTTCAACCTATAATTTGTTGATTCTAACGGCCCACGTTTAATATTAATTGATATAATTAATTTACTGTTAAATACACATATACTGTGTCTGTGCCACTATCTTAGTTTTAAGAATATTACTATGTATATTTTGTTCCTTAGAGGGCTACTCAGCCCTAGGGATTTTTCAAATAAATTACAAATTACAAATGAGTGTAGCAGACTAACTACCACTTTTTGCAAAAATAATTATCTATCTATTGTAGAATTGCTTTGACCGCACCCTCACGGATTCTATTTTGCATGCTCATTCTTTCCTCATAATATTCGATTTTATACAAAGCTCACTGTATAAACTAGCATAAGTTACACGTATCTTTCGGATACTTGCAGTCGACAACGCGAAATACTTTGAAATTCAAGTCAACAGCGCTTAGAATTTAATTTTTTGAGTACTTAATATCATCAACAGCCACGTCGTAAGCCTTAACGTCCAGCAGAGAACCAATACTAATCATCAGGGTTTGAAGTTTACAGAGTTTGGCTCTAATTGAATCTCGCAGTTTGTTCAAAATGTTATCCAACTCAGTCGTGTCCTGAAAAAATCAAGAATTGATGTCAAAATTTGCAACAAATTCTGTACCTGTCTCAGTGGTTTTGTTAGTTGACGTGCAAGGACCAGAAATCTTGATTTATCTACAATATATTACAGAATTAGGAATTTACAATCATGTAATGTAAATTTAACATAATTAATAAAAGAAAGTTTACTAATATACATATATTTACCAGAATTTGTCTAGGTTGATCTAGTCTAAATGCTTTCACGCTCAACATGTGCTCGAAAACAGATAACATCTCAACATGTAAAAGGCTCTTCCGAACATCTCATGTACTTTTAAAGGTCTCTTCAACTTCTGAAAAGGGTTCAGCATAATTTTGAAGAAACTTCAATTTTTCCTTCTGTGCGTCTAAAGTTAAAAACATCACATGGTATTCGCACTCCATTTTTAATACAGAACGGTATGAAATATGTAGCAGCAGATTCACCTACAAAATTATTTTCGATATTCGATGAAAGCCGTTTCCAACGTTCACTTGGAATACTGCACAAAATAAATAAAAATTCGAGTTTAAGAGTTGTTTGAAAGAATAGCGGTTAGGAGGACACTTCTTTAATTAACATTATTTTGGGTCTTATTTTGAAAAAATTTGCATTTCAGAAAACATCAGAGTCGTTTTGCAAGTTCGTCAATAAATCCCAACACATGTCAATAAACATACGATGGGAAATGTAACAAATGTGTCACTTACGGAATGTACTTATGTTGCAAATATAACTATTTAATTTTAAAAAGTTCGAACATTTCTTAGCATACCTGATTTTATTTTTCTGACGGTGGTTTTAGGGAGCATTCATGAATTACGTTACGCGTTTTTCTTTTATTTATATCATTGTATTCTTTTCCTCTTCATGGAAATTATGTTCGCATCTTTATTCAAACAAAAGAAAAAAGCGTAACGTAATTTATGAATGATCCGTTAACACAGCGTGAATTGACAAAAGCCAATCTCACGGATTCCTACTAGAAATGGGACTCTTGTCTACATACACAATCTCGTTATTTTCCAGTATTGGCCTGGTATCTCCTTTTGGCTCAGTAGGTGCAGTTACTACCTTGAAGGGCTGATCGTCAATATTTTTAATAACACTTTATTATCTGATGAGAATGCGAATTTTTAGTCAATACTTATTTAGGAAATTTTTTGTGTAAGAATAAATTGCTTGTTCGTGTGGGTGATTCAAAACCAATCTATTTAGATTATTAAATTTTCTAAATAGGAAAAGAAAACAATTTAAAATATTTTAATAAATTTCCAAAAATTTTCTAAAATTCACTACATTCTTTTTTAGAAAAAAAAGATTTCTTACAATAAAATTGAGGTAAAACTATGTAAACTCAATTTGAAGAAATCTTTAATTATTCATAAGCAAACCCTGCAGATTGGAAAGGATCGTGAGTTTAGTGTCTATTTAAAACATTTTTTGTCTCTAATGAGCCGAAAAGTGAGGTTGCTTGTGAATTTCATTTTTTAATCATGAATCTTTTCCCTGCTTATTTTGCAAAAATTATCAATGATAAAATTTAATTCTTCTCAATCTTAATTTAAAATTTATTGTAATTTTAATAAATTTACACATTAAGTTATCAACTTCATTTTCAAATCCTGAATCAAATAATTTTTCACAACTTTTGTATTAAAAAATGATCACTTCAAAATTTATTTATCAGGACCAATTTCTTCGCTAAGTAGATTACTTGTTCTAGTCCAGGAGGACATTGATCGTGTGATCACTCTTAATCCAGCAAAACTCAGGCAATTGTTGTTGGACCTACTTCATCTCCGCCACTTGAAACTTTTGCATCATTTCCACCACTTTGTATCAAGAATATCGCTATCCTTTTCTCGGAAGCAGTTAAAGATCTGGGATATTTCCACAACCGTACATTCTCCTGGAAGGAACAGGTACAGAGCATCTCGAGAAAAACATACAGTATTCTACAGCAACTATATCGGAGTAAGGAATCTTTACTTACCGCTACTAGGATACTTTTGGTTACGAGTCTAATCCTGCTCCACTTTGGCTAAGGTTGTTTGATATACGATGGTTTGTCCGATGATTTACATTTAAAGCTCGAGCGTGCGTTAACCGCCTGCGTTCGTTTTATCTACAACTCGCCTGAATACGAACACATAACTTAATACAGACATAGGGCTGGTCTGCTCAATGTTGCCAAGAGAGGACAATTTTTATGGGTAATTTGCTCTATACTCTTTTTTAGAACAAAGCTCACGAGTATCTATTTAACCTCTTCCGATTTTTAGACAGAGATCTTCCAGCACAGTCTAAGCTTTGTAAAAGACATAAAATCCTCAAGATTCCTCTTCACAGAGCATGTCTTTAGCCAGGCGTTTGCCAGTGGTGCAGGCAGGAATTGCCCTAATTTAAGAACCCTGGTTCTACAGGGAAAGAATTCGTGGCTTTCCAGGATGTGGCTCTATGTTTAGGGGATCGCGAGTAAAAGCGCCAAGGGCATGTATAGCCGTCAAGGTTATGGATACGATCTTGGTGCCTAATTTCTGCTGAATAGCGGTGAAAGCTCTAATTCGGCAGTGTCAAGAGAACAAGATTCCCCTGCCATTGGGCTGTGATGCCAACTCTCACCAGACGGTGTGGGGAAGCACAAACATCAATAACACACGAAGAGATTTAATTGAATAAATAGCGGACACAGAGCTGAAGCTTCTGAATCGGGGTTATACTTCGAAATTCCAGACTCAAAACACAAATATATAGTGTTTCGGTTAACTCTAGAAAAACCAATTGTTTCCAGGACCAGAACCCCCAGAAATACACTTTAGGACTCATTGGTGAGTTAGATCACGTCACGGATTTTCTGCGAAGGACTCTGAATACATCATATGAGACCAATTGTCCTACAAGCACAATTAAGTGTGAGAATGTAGCAGAATGGTGGCATAAATACCTCGAGAAACTACGTAAAAGGACAAGCATGTAGTTCAATAGGGCGAACGGAACTAAATTGCCGTCAGACTAAGACGTATATAAGACAACCCGGTATGAAAACCAGAAAAGTATAAGAAAGTACAGATAGGAGGATTGGAAGGGCTTCTGTAAAGAATCAAAAGACATTCCGGAAACAGTGAGGTTCCAAAAGATACTGGCGAAAAATGCGAAAGCCGGCGGCGGACTGATAAAATTCGATAATGGTGCGTTTGCCGAAGACGAAGAAGCAATGCTGAGTCACCTGATTAAAGTTCACTTCCCGGGATTCAGCGAATTTGAACCGACCAAGAGAATGAAGGCTGGAGTCAAGAGGTGGAGAGGGCCGACTGGAATTTCGCCACTATGGTAGTTGACTACAGAAAGGTGGAATCGGCCGTAAGGTCCTTCTGACCCTCACGAAATTCTTTGGGGCATGTATGGACCTTGAACACGTGCCATCGGCACAAAAACATGGCAAAGTGCCCTTTATTCCCAAGCCTGGCATAGAGGATTACACTGCTGCTCAAAATTTTCGACCTATCAGCTCACGTCTTTTATTCTAAAGATATTGGAGAAGTTGGTTGAGAGAAACATTAGGGTTGAGGTGCTCTTGACATTTCCGCTGCATAGAGGGCAGCATACATTTCAGGCAGACTGCTCGGTAGAAACTGCGCTTAATGCTGTTGTGGCAAAATCGGAGCAGCAGTTGGAACAAAACAGGTATGCTGTGGGCAATTCTTTTATATAGAGTGTGTTTTCAGCAATACTCATCCAGTAGTTATCTGTCGAGAGGCTTTGTAATGGGGCGTTTCAGACCAGCTAGTATGATGAACAGAAAGCATGCTACGCTGGAGGAAACAAAAGTGAAGGCCTAGTAAGGGAAATAGCTCCACATGATAGTTCTCCACAGGAGGTTGTCCTGACCCTCCTCCTGTGCTGCACTGTAGTGGACGGCCTCCCTAAAAGGAAAATGAAGAGGGTTATTATACTCAGGGATAAGCGGATGACTGTGTAATCCTAGTCAGGGGGGCTCATCTTGAAACGTTGAATGGTCTTACGAGGTCAGCGCTGAGCATCATAGAGCTCTGGTGCGATAGTCCAGGGCTCTCCGTGAATCCGGAAAAGATCAACCAGATCATTTTCACGAGAAATTATAAAGTGCCGATAGTTGACGCTCATGTATTTTGTGGCTAAAAGCTGTCGTTTTCGGATTCAGTTATATATGTGGTAGTAATCCTAAGTAGCAAGAAGCTTAACTGGGTAAAGCACCTAGAGATCCAGTGCAGGTGTTTTTTCATGACTTTTTGGATGTGCAGGAGATCCTTTGAATTGACGTAAGATCTAGAGCCTAAAATGCTTGCATGGCTCTACTCTCATGCCCTAAAACCACGAATTCTACATGCAGCCGTGGTCTGGTAGCCACAGACAGATCTTAAAACAATGCAGGACAGGCTGCGACGATTACAAACGCTAGCATTTAGTGGTTTGACTGAAGAAATGAGGACTACGCCCATCGCATCGATAGGATTCATGCTCTGTGAAGAATCCCTACATGTTGCGATAACTGCTAGGACCGCAAACGCGATAGGCAGTCTGGCAAGAGCAAATAGATGGACTCGGGGGACTAGGCACACAAGGCTCCCGAATGACATCAGCGCACTGCCGATGCTAGAGATGAGGCTAGATAAAATAACGAAACGCTTCAACTTTGCCAAAGCTTTCTGCGCTTGCATTCCAAGCTGGAATTGGTGAAAAGCAAATGGTAACCCGCTCCTCCAACGGGAAATCTGGTAAACGGACGGCTTCAGGTGACAGGGAGGGTCAGGATCAGCAGTCGATGACAGAAAGCAAGGGAGGGGGATAGGGATCTCACTTGGGCTACATGCTACTGTCTTTCAGGCGGAGGTCCTGGATATCCTTCGCTGTGCTGGAGCTCTAATAGAAGAAAACGTTGCTGACAGACAGATCACGATCTGCTCGGACAGACAAGCCACACTAATTGGAATGGGAAACCTGACAGAAGATCAGAATTAGTTTAAGAATGCAAAAAGGTATTAAATTAACTTGCAAAAAGAAACAATGGGACTCTCATATACGTCCCTGGACTCACATGGATCAAGGGCAACATAGAGGCTTATCAGTTGACAAAATGCGGCGCAGTGTGTGAATATAAAGCACCGGAACCGGTACTGGGAAAAGCGTCTTGCTGTGTCGGTAGGGTCAATGAAAGCTGGATACGAATAAAACACCGGGAATACTAGGGACAAAGCCAGGGTTGCCGTCAGGCAAAATCAAGCCAGGGTTGTACCTATAGGGTGGACAGAGCCAGGAAACTATTGGCTTTTACCCAAGAAAGATATGAGCATAGTATTATGGATCCTAATGAGTCACAGTGGTCGACATACAGGACTTCCCGCCGTCTTAAATCTAACTTACTAATTAAATTACCTTTCACTATTGGATAAAAATTCTTACATTATATACAATAACATTTGGTGACCGATGTTCCAAATATGATATGGAACTTTCGCGGCTTGATGGTCGAAAATGTTTATTTCTGATCCATGACGTATCATCGACGTTTCAGATTTGTACCAAACCCTCTTTAGGGACACAAAGGAATAATTATACAGGGTTAGAAACAAGCATTTTGATGTAACAGCTGCGAAAGGTCAAATATAATGTCATTTTTTTAGATGACAGTTACTCCCAGTGGGACCCTGCGGTGGTTGTTAACCTTTAGTTTTTATATATAATTATTTTTTACGTTATTTTTTACGATCTGGTCTCTTGTGTGGTTTTTTTCCAAAAATTAAATTTTTTATTTCCAATACTATTTTTTACGAACAAAAACAAAAACAATGCGTCCTAGCAAGAAGTGATTGATAACAAATTTGTAGATCTTTTTTGAATGCACAATTTTTGCCTATCATTTTTTTCGTATCAGACAGTCTTATAGGTTGTTCAAAAAACAACGTTTTTGTTTTCATGATTTTTTATCTTATTGTGCGTTTTTTGGCTTAAAATGTTCATTTTCGATTGGTTCCTCGGGTTGCGGATAAAGAGTCCCTGTAACAAGGGCTTCGGCTGAATATGGTTACAATAATTGATAAGCAGTCACGGACAGCTGTGAGCAGAGCAATGATAACACGAAACATAGTTGTAGCAAGTGTGGCTCAAAAAAATCGAACGCTCAGGGCTCCCGACAATTAGACGTACAATAATGCCGATCACCCTAGAGATGGGGGAGCCCATCAAGACGGAGTCAATGCGATGGACCGGCGGAATCTCGGGAGTTTTAGGTGGACAGGTTGACTCGATAACGACTTGCTAGAATGCTACGATACCAGCATGGTTCCTGAACAAGAAGGTCATATGGCACGACTGCATGCTCTACGGTACGAGAAACACCCAGAGCTCTGGCACTTTTCGCATCAACGTCTGCGTAACCATGCAGAAAAACTCCAGTTAAGAGGCTATGTAAGCGGAACGCCAACTCGACCGCAGCCAGAACAAGCCGGCAACACAGAAAGAGAAGCGACACTGAGACCAACCACGAGAAGGAATTCAATAGAGGAAGAGCGATACTTCAGGACCCAGAGAAACATCAACATCCAGGTTTCTCTCAAGCCCAAAGATCTGGCTGAACTGCATGACGAGCTTCGTGAAGATTTTTCTAAAGAATCCGACCTTTGACCAATCAATTGTGGCGTCTATAATGCAGCGAGAGCATTGGCGGATGCAAACCGTAAAACAAAACCAACGGCTGATCATAAGACCAAAAGACGAATGCATCAACTCACTACAATGATAGCCTGGGCGAGACATTACCCGTCCCGCATTCAGTGTGTGATTGACTACATAACATTTGGCAGGAATTTCAACGCCAAAGTTCGACAGTTCGCGCGCGAACTGCGGATGCGTTATCACACACTTAACAAGTCAAAGCTGCTGAACATCAGGCAGCATACTGTTGACAGAATACGGGTACTATCTGATGGTAGGAGAAGTCTAGAGCGGAGGGAGAGGTGAGTCAGAGTAAATGAACAGTTCTTCTCTGACCCTTCTCGTCTCTTCTAAAATTCTCCAGTAACTGTCGACCATCCGCCCAAACTATAGGAGGTCGAAGCATTTTGGAGAGGAGTCTATGAAGTCCTACATCTCGTGAAAGAAGACTCAAAGAACATGAATAGCTTCAAGGAGCTGTGCATTTCCCTTACAAAATCTGAGGAAGAATGCCCACCTGTCACTACCGAGGAGAGATTTTTTGGTGAAAGAAGTTTCCTTCAACCCAACAGCATCTGGCCTGCATTTTCATCTCATATCTAAAATAGGAAGAGCCTATTCCGGAGTAGTTGGTTGAAGGGCGCACGATACCCCTGCCAAAGATGGGCAACTTAGCTGACCCGAAGAATTACAGGCCAATCACTTGTCTGAACACACTGTATAAGATGTCCACAGCTATCCTAAATCATAAAATTGTTCCGACAATCGGACCTGTGTGACAAGAAATGTACGAACAACACGGTTTAAAGAAAGACGTAGCAGGGTGTCCGGAGAACCTGCTCATCGAACCTTTCGATTCAACCTCCCATAGACTTATCATCTGCCTGTCGGAAAGCTTGAAGGTTCATCCATACAACGTGAGGTGCATAGAGAGATTGATGCCGCTTTGGAAAACCAGATTTACTATCTCATCTGAAAGACATCGTGAAAAAACTAACAACGTCAACTTTCAGAGAGGTGTCTTCTAGGACAACACCATTAGCCCGCTCCTCTTTTCACTCAAATTATTGCCACTATCTCTCGCAATTCTCCATTCCGAAGGGTACTTTTGCGGCAAACCTGGAAATCGAAAGCATAAGGTCACTTATGTATTTTACATGGATGATCTTGAGATCTATGCTAAATATAAAGAGCAATTGCACCTAGCATCAAGGATTGTCCAAGAATACTCTGTGGTGATTGGAATAGAGCTGGAGCTAGGGAAATGCGCCAAAGTTTATTTGAATCAAGGAAAACTTAATGGCATCACCGAAGACCCTGAGCTTGTCGACAGAAGCGTTATACGAAACCTTGGTGCAGTAGACACCTATACATTCCTGGGCGTGTCATAGAGCCGTATTTAGGACGTGATATCTATAAAGGATAATCTCTGGAGCAGATACAAACCTCTCATGCGACAGATTTGGTCGTCCGAACTGTTCGCGAGGAACAAAGTATCTCCAACTAACGTGCTTGTCGTACCGTTTGTACTCTATTCATTTGGAGAGGCTCCATGGACGAGGGACGAGCTTAGATCTCTTGATATCGGGACAAGATAGGTTATGCACATGAAAAAAAGCATGCACCTCAAGTCTTCTGTTCCGCGACTCTACATCTCACGCCGCCAAGGTGGTCGCGGAATACTGAATCTTGAATGTCTTTACAACAGGATTATTCTGGGTACAGCATATATAGTTGCAAATGGGCGAAACCCTCTTTCAAAAATTGTCAGGAAGCACGAAGAAGTGGGCAAAGGAGCGTTTCTGTACAAAGCAGCGGAGGAGGCTGCTGAAACACTCGATCTTGATTTGAATATCAGGGGTGAACCAGTTGCATCAAATCTTATCCATCTCGGTTTTCTTTCCTTTAATAAGCTGGACTGAAGTCGGGCACGGAGGGTTTAATTCTGGCATGTCAAGACGGTGTCATTTCCACTTTAGCATACCGTCGCCACATTTTGAGCCAAGGCATTCCCGATGATAGCTGCAGGACGTCTCATGCACTAGGGAAATAAAGTCAATTGTCGAGACTGAGAAGTACCGCAACTACTGGAACTTTATATTCTTAAAAATTGTTTCTGTTGCGCACTCAAGGCCTGACATAGTTCTCCTTGACTTCGAGAAACGGACCATGTTCGTTATCGAATTTTCGGCACCAGCTGACAAAAACATCATAGCCAAGGAGAATGAAAAGAAAGAGAGGTACAAATCTGATCTTCACGAATGATCTTAACAATATTAGGTTTGTTTATAATATGATTTTGACAATAATAATTGGATATGATCTTTCAGCTTGTTGTTTTATTATTGGATATAAGTGTTATGCAGTTATAATCTATTGAATGTAATTAGTTATTATTATTATAAAAGTCGCAGGACGTGAGGATACATTACTTATTTAGATTCAGGAAATTTATGAAAACGGACTTCTTGGTCTTTGCAAACTTTACTGGAGCACCCAAACACAGAACAGAACTTATGTTTTATTGTATTATTGTTCTTTTATTTCATTGTATTATATTTTATTGCATTATATTTGAATTGTTAACCACCATATAAATTTTATAATTTTTTTTTTATGGTTAAAGTGAGAGTGGAGGGGACTTCACTATACATCTAGCTATATGTCTGAATTTCGAAAACAATATGCAAAGGCTTTTTTGTTATGTAGTGAAATTGGAGGAGATAAGAACAATGTTTAAATTAGAATTTTTAAATTTTGAAAAATTTATTTGCATTCTATTGTATTCGAAGAACGTCATCTGATTGTCATTTGTGATAAATTGTTGTTCAATAATTGTTTGAATAAATAATAAAAACAATATATTTGTTTAAATAATATTTTTTTGCATGTTTAAAAAAACTCCTGGAGATATTGCCAAATATTGAAACACATATTTAAAGGATTTTTCGAGTGAGAGTGGAGGGGATAAAAACAATGTTTAATTGATGAATTATTCACTATTAGTGGTTTGTTAAAGTCGACAGTAGTATTATCTTTATTTAGTGTTAGTTTAACTTATTGTATATTAAACAATTGAAAAAATAAAAAAATTATAAACATTGTATTTGTTTAAACGATTATTTTTTCGCAGTGATTAAAAAAACTCCTGGGGGTATTTTATTGAAGTATATACTAATGTGCTTGAAACTATTTTCATTTTTTTAATAGGACAATTATTTTGGTATAAATAAATTTCCCAATTTTCAAATCTGTAATATAAACATTTGAAAAATATTTTTTATTCATACTCTTTTTGAAATTTTTAAGAAGTTGGTATCCTTCATTTTAGGATAAAATGAGTAATCCATTTGTAATCGAAAGTAATCCAGTTGTAATCTGAATAAATTGCATTGTAATCAAATCAATTCAAAGTAATTCTGGTATTTTTCGAGTTACATAAAGTAATCCACTTTTAATCCGCCGTAAAATGCTTGTAATCTGGATTAATCCATTTGTAATCTAAAGTAAACAATTTCTAATCAGATAATCCACGATAATCCACGTGCGATCCAAAGTAATCCACTTTTTATTCGACGTCTTCTTCTTTTCATCAGCGGTAATCCATTTGTGATCCAGAGTAATTCACTACCAATAAAAAGTAATCCACTTGTAATCCACAGTAATCATTCTATAATCCAGAGTAATCCCTTTGTTATCCGGTTTAATCCAGTTGTGATACGAAGTAATCCATTTGTAATCCAGAGTAGTCAAGCTCTAATCTGAAGCAATTCACTTGTAACCCAATCAATTCGGAGTACTTCAGATAATCTACTTGTAATCCACGGTAATCCTTCCATATTCCAAGGTAATCCGCTGTGATACAGCATAATCTAGGTATAATCTGCCGTAATCCATTTGCAATGCGCCGGTAATCTTCTTGTATCCAGTGTAATCTATTTGTAATCCAGCGTAATCCACTTCTGTACTGGATTAATCCACTTGTAATCTAAATAATTCAGAGTTTTCAGGTAATCCACTTGTAATACAAAGTAATCCACCTACAAATCAGTTTTAATCCGATATAATCTATCAGTAATCCATAGTTATAGTTATCCAGGTAATCCACTTGTAATCCGGCAAATTCCAACCATAATCCATGTAATTCACTTATAAGCAGGCGGAATCCACCTTTAATGCGACATAATCCCCTTTAAATTCCGGGTAATCTGCTTGTAATCAATTTGTATTCCAGAGTAATCCACTTCTAATCTGAAGTAATCCACTTGTAATCCAGATAACTTGGATAAAATCAGGTAATCCACATGTAATCCGGGGTAATCCAGCCATAATCTAGATAATCCACTTGTAAGCATGCGTAATCCACCTCCAATGCGACATAATCCACTTTCAATCCAGTGTAATCTGCTTATAATCAATTTTTATTCCAGAGTAATCCACTTCTAATCCGAAGTAATCCACTTGTAATCCAGATAACTTGGCTAAATCAGGTAATCCACTTGTAATACGAGGTAATCCAGCCATAATCTAGATAATCCACTTGTGAGCAGGCGTAATCCACCTTTAATGTGACATAATCCACTTTTAATGCGGAAAAATCTGCTTATAATCAATTTTGGTATTCCAGAGTAATCCACTTCTAATTTGAAGTAATCCACTTGTAAACCAGAAAACGCGGAGTTATTCAGGAAATCCACTCGTAATCCGCGATAATCCAGCCATAATTCAGCCATAATCCAGATGAGCCACTCGTAAGCAGGCGTAATCCACCTTTTATGCGAAGTAATCCACTTTTAATCAGGCGTAATCTGCTTATAATCAATTTGTATTTCAGAGTATTCCACTTCGAAAATGAAGTAATCCACTTGTAATCCAAATAACAAGAGTAATTCCGGTAATCCACTTGTAATCCAGGGTAATCCAGCCGTAATCCAGATAAGCCACTCGTAGGCAGGCGTAATCCACTTTTAATCCGAAGTTATCTGCTTATAATCAATTTGTATTCCAGAGTAATCCACTTCTAAAATGAAGTAATCCACTTGTAATCCAAATAACAAGAGTAATTCCGGTAATCCACTTGTAATCCAGGGTATTCCAGTTGTAATCCAGATAAGCCACTCGTAAGCAGGCGTAATCCACCTTTAATTCGGAGTAATCGTCTTATAATCAATTTGTATTCCAGAGTAATCCACTTCTAAAATGAAGTATTCCACTAGTAATCCAGATAACTCGGAGTAATGCAGGTAATCCACTTGTAATCCGCTGTAATCCAGCCATAATCCACTCGTAATCAGGCATAATCCACCTTTAATGCGACGTAATCCACTTTTAATCCGCGGTAATCTGCTTGTAATCAATTTGTATTCCAGAGTAATCCACTTCTAAAATGAAGTTCTCCACTTGCAATCCAAATAACAAGAGTCATTCCGGTAATCCACTTGTAATCCAGGGTAATCCAGTTGTAATCCAGATAAGCCACTCGTAAGCAGGCGTAATCCACCTTTAATTCGGAGTAATCGTCTTATAATCAAATATATATATATATATATATATATAATTTTCAATAAATAGAAATATCAATTTTCTACGAAAAAAGACGAACTTTCAATCAAATAGTTGAATTTTTAGTTTAAATAAGATTACTTTTTAACCAAAACTGTAATAAATAAATTTCAATTGAAAAACAATAATCTTCAATTAAGAAAAGCGAATTTTTTACAAAACATTTGAATTTTCTACCAAATAGTTTAATTTTCTACCGACTCATTAAATCTTCAGGCCGAAGTAATGAATTTTCTACAAAACAGTCGAATTTTCAACCCAAAAATATGAATTTTCAACAAAGAAAGTTGAATTTTCGACCAGATAGTTGAATTTTCCACCGAGGAGTTGAACTTTCAACTGATGATTTAAATTTTCAACCTCAAAAGGTGAATTTTTAACAAAAACTGTACACCGTGTAAGAAAACATAAAAATCATTGCTCTGCCCCCCTTCCCCCAAAAAAACAGCGCAATTTATGCACGGCCCCAAGTATACACATGCTTTCAGGTTTTTTATGAATGTGAACACTTTAATCGAAAAGTATAAATAAAGTGGAATTTATCGCCTTATTATATTCAATTTGAAAAGTTCTTTTAAATCATTGAGGGTGCTCCCCCCGCCCCCTTTTACATACATTCGTTGAAGATTCGTCCGAGATTTGAGAGACATTTCGTTAAACCAATTTTTTTTTAGGTAGAAAATGGTGTTAGACAAAAAATCGTTTGACTAGCGCGCCTGTTTGTTTTTTACGTTTACTAAAAAAGCTTCTAAAAAGTGCTTTGAAAGTTCCCGCTCACGGTGAGCTTAAACCAAATCTAACCGAAGGATCCTTGAAGTTAAATGACGTGGATTGGAAACTGTTTTATGTTGCCATAAAAGTACTTTTAAAAAAAATCCCAATACTAAATTTGTTCCACCATTTTTTTCCAAATTTTAAGCTTTTATTATTTTTATTAATTTTTTATATTTTTAAAATCATGCCAGCATCATTTAATCACCACCTAAGATAAACTGGTAATAAAAACAGTGTTTCAACAACTTTTGCTGTAATAAAACGTTTTTTTCAAAATGCAAAAACCTCTGTAGATTATACAGTTCTCAATTTAAAACCTTATTTCATGATAATTTTTTACTCAGCTGTTAAGCCGAAAGAAGCCTATTCTATTTAAAGGCCAGAAATAAAAAAGGAAGAATGAAAATTGTTTTTTGGAAAAAGCGCTCCCACGATTTTTCTAATCGCATACGAAAAATATCAATACATCATCCGAGGAAAAGATTCTGCAAAAAAAAGTCCAGTTATATAATTTTAATAACCTTTTGCACTAATAGAATATATAACCCTTTGTAGATTCAACAGTTATAATTTCACAAAAAAAGTTCTTTGTAGAACTCTTTTGACTATATTCAATGTATAGCAATCCATGAGTAAAAAATGTTGTCATTGAAATTATTTGTTTTGATAATAAAAATGTTAATTTTTGAAAAAAGCGCTCCCACGATTATTTTATTTTTTTTGCGCAAAATATGCGCATACTATATAAGAATAATATTCCACAAAGAAACTTCTCGTAATATATTTTTTAGGTTAAAGTTGGTTGAGGCTCACCGTGTATTTAGTATATCATATTACAATTCAATATATGTATCTGATCTGAAAAAAAACACACACAATAGAGCTGTTTAGCGAAGATTTGCTTGAGGTTAACATATTCTTAAGGAGATTAAGTGGAGGGGTCGTTGTAGAAGTTGTTTCTGATAAATCGGGTGTTTCAGAAATCTTATGGGGTCGCCGCGACTTGAACTAAACGCATAAATGAGCAGATGACCCTAAAGATGAAAGTTGCATTGTGATAAATATCTTCCCCACATCTGCTACGAGTAAACTCTCAACACGAGATAGAGATAAATGTAACAGCAGGGAGGCGGCCACAGACGCGACCGAGAATCTTGAGTCAGGGGTCGAAGAAAACTTATGGATATTAGCGGATAGAAGATTATGTGAATATGTTGCTGGTAGATGTGACCATATATCAAGCGGAAAACCGAGCTGAGCAGACTAGAGAGTCTCACTTTTATCCAGAATGACACATTTGCTGGAGAAAATTGAAATTGACTAAATTCTGCCCCGAGACACCTTAGACGTTAAGTGCAACTTCAATATACTGAACAGATGCTTATTAGAATTTGAAGAGGCTTTAGAGTACCCCAGAATTCAGAATTAGAGTCAAAAAACATCATACCGTTGCGAAGTACTATGCATGTATTCACTGTGGGTGCAATCATTTGTGCTCATTTTATGAGCATTTTGCTTTCTTTTAGGTTTCAAATAAATTTGCTTCCTGATAGAGGAAGGTTTTTCTCTAAAAAAATATTTATAAGTGGATACTTTCAATATTCTTCAAGCTTATATTTCGGTCTTGCCGAAAATCTCATTTTCAGATAATCAGAGAGCCCCGTCAAGATTTCAATCGAAGTGTTCTGTTTCCATCAAAAAAACTTTTTAACACACGGTAGTGTTATATCCAAATTAAAAATAAAGTATTCTTCATATAAACAATGAAAATTTTTTTTTTAAACACTCAAGTCGCAATTGGTTGATCATGAATTATCATCGAAAGTTCGTCAATAGGTCAATCCACGTGTCTTGAAGATGCAAACGATGACGTCAAATACAATGATCTTATATTCCCAATGTTTAAAAATTCTTCTTGAAAACAAAGTAAATCATTTTGTCAAGAAATTTAAAAACGATATTGGTAGGTTATGGTAGATCATGGAAGGTTTTTCAATTGGGCAATCGATGCGTCTCGAAGACGCGAACAAATATATCATATATGTATATTACTGTTGTATTCCCAATATTAAAAAAGTTTTCCCTATATCAAGAAGAGAAGCAATATTTTTTTAAATTTATAAATCGTTACTGCATAATCATAAGAGGTGCTAGGAAGTTCGTCAACAGGTCGTTCGACGTGTCTCGAAGACGCGAACGAACATGTTAGATACATTACTGTAGTATTCCTTATATGAACAAAGTTTTTCTCATATAAACAGAATACTCACATTTTTTGGAAACTTCATAAATCGGTACTGGTTGGTCATAAAAGGTTAAAAAATAGGTCAATAGATGCATCTCGAGAACGCTAACATATGCAAGGTGTCATTTTTTTTTTCAAAGTTCCAGTCTTAAGATTTGGACATGATTATTATTATTATTATTATATCATTAAGCCGTTTCCCTTTCGGGGTAGGCGTGAATTGCTCGGTTGGATAGTAGCATGTGTATACCAAATTTCAAACAGTTTCAATCATATTTGTTTGAGTAAAGACGATTTATGCTTTAAAAAATAATTGAATTTGGGAACAATTTTTTCCCGCTTTTTCAATTTTATTATTAAAAATATACATCAGGAAGAAAAACTTTATATAGAAAAAAGTTCCATTTTAATATTCTCTACAAATCAATATTTTTTTTAATTTAATTTTTTTAACTTTAAAATTTGGATATCACAAGACACTTGGACAATTCTTTTTCACGTTTTCGAGCGCTCGCCCGGTTCCTGCATCCCGGCCTTCAATTTTACGTTAGTTAAATTTCCGTCTAGTTGAGAAGTTTACACTTTCGTGTATAATTTTCAAAATTTCTATTGCAATTTCACGTCGAATGCTTCCCCCTCCAGCACACCGTCCCGTTCCGCGTGAGATATGGAATCACTCCTTCTGAGTAATACCGCTTGAAACACAGGCATCGCTGCTCTGCCGCGAGCATCAAATTCACGTGAATAATTCCAATTATAAATATAGATAAACCTACGTACCAATTAATTATTCTTAAAATTGTTTTTAACCAAAATTAAACAAGTTTCCTGTGTTGTTCATGAAAAAAAAAAACAACAACAAGGGGGAATTCTGGCTGTACATAAAAGCGTACAACAATATTGGAATAAAAAGCAGTTTTAGCGTTCTGGGGGATCAAAACCTAATTTATTTAAAGATATCGTGAATTCTATGAAATTCCGTAAAAAACTTACCTCGATTTTTTAAAAGAGAAACCGAGAGAAAAGAACTTTTGGCTGTTTTACACTTGCTGTGAGCACACCAGTTTTCCGTTGTTTTTTTGTGGCACTACTCAGAAAGAGCGAAAAAAAACTCGTCGAAGGGAAACGCGGAGCTAGAGTGGGGGAATAGCTCGACAGCAGCAGTTACTCCCCTGATGCGGTCTTACTCAGAAAGAGTACTGTATACACTCAACTCCCGAGATAAGCACGGTTTCGGACATGGCTGGCATTGGCCTTCAGCATATCCCAGGGTGAATCCAAACGTAAACAGGCAGGGCCGCATGAATACTTTCTGTTCGATTTGGACGCATGACATAACCTGATGCAACTAACGCGCTGAGTGTGCGGCCCTCGAGCTGTTTGTCACACTTGGCTGAGCAGCGCCTCTCTTTCGATCCCGCGCTCCCCGCATCTCCGAATTCCGAGGCCTCAAGTTCTAGGAATAGCGTAAACTGAGGGTGCTTATCTCGGGATTCGGTTGGACAAAAAATCTCGGAAGTAAATTAATTTGAACTTGGTATAATTTCGAAAAAAGTGGTTTATCTCTATTCTTGACATTAAAAATTGTCTCTTGCATCAGCAAATACAGTCGCGCTTCTCAATAAGAGGGTTCTCATTAAGAACGCTTCCCCTATTCCGTGATCATAAGCACCCCCACTACCCTTCTTGTTTTGAATGCCGACGGATTCATTTCAAGGCTTCTCAATAAGAGCGTTCGGTGAAGTTTGGTTTTAATGACTTTCTCGTTTTCGTAACGCGGAGATTTAAAAAAAAATTATTAAAAGTGTTTTATTCGAAAAATTAAGGAGTTTTCGAATTAAAAGCGATTCCACTATTTTCCGGTTTATCCCAAATTCATAATAATTTTCTTTAAATTCTTAATGATTAATATTACATTTTATATTCCATAACGCACCAAATATTTGCATGCATACATGCAAAAATGTAACGTTTTGAAAATTCAAGTCACTTATTAAATTTGATATACAAAATCATAAAATAAATCGCAAGGTATGGAGTGTATCAGTCTTCCACCGTGCGTTTTTTTTTCTTTCAATAAAATTATCATAAATTACCATTGATTAACAATTCTTTCTCTAATCGATTCATCTCGACGGCAGAAATTTATAATGCCTTTTCTAATTTATTTAACATTATTTCAACATTTTTCATTTTAAAAGACGCAAAAGAAAGATTGGTGCCTTATTTAATTTTAGAGTGATTTTTAATTTAATATTTACCTCGTTTTTCAATTAACCCGTAAAATTGCTTTGCCCCGGGAAAACTTGAAGCCATACGAAATCGAGCGTCGCAGAAAAGCGTCGCCGTAGATTTTCCATCGATTCGATGCGGGTTAGGTTATGTTCAAAAATATTCAATCTCCTTTTTTCTTAGCTCGACTAGAATTTTGTCTGAAAACGAAATCATTTTCGGGAGATGAGGGAGGGTCAATGGGTAAATGTCAGAAGTTTTGTTTTCAGTTGATCTGAAATAAAACTAGGTGGTTAGGTTCGTTTGGCTGGCGCGCCGTAGTCGTTCGCTTGCCCGTCGAACGGATAGCCACCCCCTTCCTTGTATTCCTTCCCGTTCATTGCGAGTATAAAACATCTAAAATAGTGGTGTGCATAATAATTCGACTCGACTCAAACCGACATCTGGACGTGAGTCATAAATAGAATTTTTCGACATCGATTCAGCTGAGAATTGAGTCGAATTTTATTGAATCGGCACATAAGGGAAATAAGAAATAAATCGGGTTTTGGGATCGACACATTGACGTAACCTCAAATTGAAAAACGGTTTATAAAAACAGAAAAAAATATAACGGCAATCAATTGCAATGCTTTTTAAAAGAGGCAGCAATATATATTTAATAAAGAGTTTCTTTTAACCAACATTATTTTTAGAACAATAGTTATTTACATTTGATGTTTTTTTTAATCCTCTTTATAACATATCTTAATTTGTATCCAATCTCAATAAACAATGGCTCATTTTGTTCTTCGAAACATTCTTTACAATTTTACTTGTTGCGTCCTGTTAAAAATAAGACATTGTTTATTTGCATTGAATAAAACTTTTATTTATTGAATATGATTGTTGCATGATTTACAATAATAGAATTTTTCAATAATATATTATCTGCTATTGAGACTAGTGAATAAAAAATCGATTTTAAATACTTTATTTCTGAGAAAATTGAAAAAATAAATAATAATATATCTTTATTATTATTTTTAACCAAAACTTTTGTTCCATGAATTTAGATATACTTAATATTTTGATGAATGATACAATTTTTTGTAAAGTTTAGGCTCCCGGGTAGAAATTAAAACTTGGTTCTTAATAAGCCCTGTCTAGATTTCCTATTTTCTATCGAGGCCCTAAAATGGCAATCTATCGAGGACGCAATCGGAATCATCACGCTTAGCTAGCGAGGTCATGAGTAGGCAACACAACGAGGGCCTATTAATAGGGTCTTCTTAGAATCTAGATAGTCCCTCACCCATAACAGACCCCCCACTCCACATTCTCCATAGTACACACCATGGCGGACCCCCCCACTCCAAATTCTCCATAGTACACAAAATGGCGGACCCCCGACTCCAAATTCTCCATAGTGAACCTTATCTACTCATGCATTCTACATACCGGTCAACAAGTCCTTGCTTTTTCCCATTGGTATATTTTTCACTGCATTTCAACCACCTTATTTTTAACTCTCAAACAGTGTTTTCTTCCACCTTTTTATGCTATAATTCAGCACCTTCCACATCGTTTTCATTCAATGTTACATTAAAATTTGCTATCACAGTGTACATTTTAACGAAAATATGTCCGAAGCCTTTAAATGCACGCTCAGTATCATGGCGGCACCTACGCTTCCACTCTTAAATGAAAAGGTCTATCTTAGCACACAGTTTCTTCTCCTTACTATTGCTTCGTGGCTTATGCCTTACGCTAACGTTTTCTGCGCACATGGGAGTACACCTTTATTCTCCAGTAACATGAATTAGAAGAAAATTACTAAAATATTACTAGATTTATCGGAGGTTGGAATGACTGTTTTCCAAATGCATTCGTACGCACACGGGGGTGACGCCTCGTGATAAAAATTGGAAACAAATATTTCCAAATGTGGCCGCCAGTGATGGGTAAGTAAAATATCCCAGGTAATTTACGTGGTTTTTAACGGTAAATTACTAGGTATTTTACGATTTACGTGACTAGTTTCTTACACGATGTAAATTACGCGTATCTGGGACTTTATTACTTTACGTTCTGCGCCCGCGGTTCCCGTTTCGCTCCACAAGCATAACCTTTAAAACTTGTGATTATCTAGACCATCTAGATATTATTTTTATCATTTGTATTAAAAAGATATGAGCACGAGTAAAGGCGGTAGGCCAAAACATGATAGCTACAGTGAATTAGCTTTCATGTTTAAAAAAAAAATGGAAAAAGTGTGGCCGAGTGCAAGGGTTGCCACAATGTATAGGATGGGAATCTATATCGGTTCTTATTATGGGTTTTTGTGAAGGTTCCTGCATGGATGGGTTTGCAATTAATATTTAAGGAGTACGCAGTAGTTTTCTATGAAAGCTACGGCTGCGCAGCATTTTTTGGGGATTTCTAAGATTGCCGACTCTGCACCCAAAATTTCCAAAACATATTTAATTTTTAAAAAGTTATAATCCCATGTGGGATTTCATGTAGGAGCAATTCATAGGTTTCCATAACGGCAGGGTGACCAGATGCCTGCATTTTTCCAAAGTTTAAGTGGACAGGAGGACAAGCAAGCAAAAAGTAGGACATGTCCTCCTAAATGAGGACGTCTGGTCACCCTACATAACGATATTCATATAAGAAACCATGTGGAAACCCACAAAATATTTCTCATCCTATCTCAGATCGTAATTTGAGACAGGAATTAAAAAAAGGATCTCATATGGGTTTCCACATATGTTCCCATGTAGGCTTTTTCAGTAGGGACGATATTCATGAAATAGTTAAATAATGTGTGTGTGTGTGTGTGTGTGTCGAAAGTATTTAGGATCGAGAATCAAGTTTTGGCTAAAAAAAACTTCCCAAAATTCCTGCCAGTGGGCACCGGTACATCCTAAGGACGTCCTCAGAATGTACCTCTATGTCATGCTATTTGAAGTCCTTAAGACATCCTTTGGATCATTTCATGTCTTTAAAAGGTCCTCAGGACGTCCTCAAGCCTAGCGTGACCATCCGCCCGGATTTCCCCGGACATTTCCTCATTTTAGGGCTTGCGTGAGTTGTCCTACAGGATTTTTTACTTTGTCCGGGGTTTCGTCCAGATTTTTCAAATGATGAATTTTTATTTTTTAATCAACTTTTGGACCTTTTTTTTGTACAAAATTTTATCATTCAATGCCATCTTACCATCGGCATATAGTACTGGACCGCTAGCTACCGCCGCCCGTCAGAAGTGGAATAGGGAATAGAAAGAGAGTGAAAATCGAGAAAGTTGCCCTGTCTTTTTCTAAGGATGATAATTGGTTCTACTCATCTTCCATCTGCTTTCATAGAAAAGGATCAATTCAACAATCGCCATCGTTAGAAAAGGACAGATCGACTTCCTAGATTTCCCGTCTCTACTCCCTATTTCACGTCCGATGGCCGTAGCTAGCGGTCCAGTACTATATGTCGATGGCCAATATTTTTAGATAATATTGGCCGGATTTCTAATTATATATAAAGTGGCCATTCGTCCTGTATTTCGCAGGACAGTCCCGCATTTGAGCCATGTGTCCTTCGAAGGTAAATGTCCTGAAAACGTCCTGTAAACGACGATTTTTTTCCAAACGTCCCGCAAAAGTGCTTTTTTCTGTTTCGAGGCTTCTGAGTTTCTCTCTAGGTTCTCGACCAATCAAGTTTGAGATTTCAACATTGCGAGTAATATACATATATTTGAATAAATGTGTTTAATGACTCAAGACTTTCTTAGTGTAAACATATTGAATCTAACCCCCCACCTCCTTAAGCAGTGGCGTAACTAGAAAATGGAGGCCCCCTCGCAACAAATTTTTAAGAGGCCCCTTTGAAGAAAAAAGAAACAGTGCTTCATATATCAATTATTTATAGATTAAACATACATATATTAAGCATGCATACCTATATTGTAACACGTCTTGCTTTAATTTTGTCAAACTTATTGGTCTGAAATACATAGTGAAATTGATTTTTTTCTACTCAGTCTAAGGTGTCCCTCGGAGGCCCCTCGCAGGAGGAGGCCTCACCGCAACGCGGGGTTTCGATGCTACACACTTACGCCTCTGTCCTTAAGCCTACTTTAGCGTCCTGCATTTCAGCGTTTCAAATATGGTCACTTTAATTATATATATACTCTTTTTTCAAACTTTTCTGTCCTACCTTGTCCTCTTTTTTAAATAAATTTTTGTCCAACTTTGTCCTCATTTTTCAAAGCTTTTTGTCCTACTTTTCAAAAATCAATAATGGTCACCCTATTTTTAAGACGAAAATATCGATAAAAAAGCTAGTTATAGTTAATCTGCCAGAGGTCCAAAAAAAAAGTGTTTTGCGGTGCGCATCGTAACTCATGACTGTATCATTTGAAACGAAAAAATACAATAGGAATAGTAAAAAAACGATATTCCCTTGCACTAAAACGAAGAATTGAGTCAAAATTTCAATTCTCAAGAAAATGGCGGATGTGTAAATACAACATTTTTCAAGAAAAATAAAAATTTTGTGTTTACACATCCGCCATTTTCTTGAAAATTAAAATTTTGACTTAATTCTTCTGAGAGGTCGCCCGGTATCCCAGAGTCACCGTTTGAGACACCTCACCCAGATGCCATTCAGCTTTCGGCACGGTTGCTACGCCTCCGCTTATGGGTTATTCCTTCAGGACTATCCGTGGACAATTGTCCGCGACTGTTTATTCATTATTGTAATCATATTCAGCAGAAACCCTTGGTTTCTGCTGGTGTCTCACAACCGTGAGACAGGTGGTTCCAGGACACGACGAAATTACAATGATGGGCCGGCAAAACCCTCGTGCCTTTTAAGGAAGCGTAGCGACCCAAGAAAGACAGATTTCTGTATCCATCTCGCAAGTGCCTTGGAATATTTTTGGCATGCAAATATGGATTCAGGGTAACAAACGAGTGATAGTTTCCCACCTTCGAGAGCAACTATCACAACGACAATTACTTGCACCGAAAACTTTAGGTACAGTTTTTGAAGCTCCATGTGAAGGTCTTGATACCTATCCTTGTTCTCTTGCTGCTTGTCAGTGATGTTGTATTTGGATGAAACCGAGGATATGATCACGAATCTAGTTCGTTTCTCAAAGTCTTGGAGAACGAAGTCAGGCCTCGAGTGTGCAATGGAGACTGCTGTCTGTAAATCGTCGTTCCAGAAAATTTGGCACTCCTTGTTTTGGACCATTGACTACATCTTCCTTGGAGCGTCCGGCAGGGCAGCGTCACGCCCAACACCAGGAGAGCGACAAAGATGGTAATAAAGCACTCGTATGACCGCATTATGTCTGTAGATATACGTTGTTTCCGCGTGGGTGAGACACCCTGATAGTATGTGTTCCAGGTATTTAGCGTATTCATATCACGCTCTGAACCTATCGCTGGGAAAGTCTCGACATAGAATGCGGTTACATTATGCTGAGATGGAAATCACGCCGTCCTGCTATGCAAAAATAAAACCCTTTGTACCTGAATTGCGCTCTGATGATCTGAGAAAAGCTTTATTTTTTTCCTGTGACAAGGAATGTTCTTCCACATTTTCTTCAAAATTTTCTAGCATTTTGTTTCCAGTAGCTGTTGGTGAAATGTTTCAAACTCTGCTTTCTTAACTTCGGCTTTTAGAAGTGAATCACATAAATAGAGAAATGCACTTTTCTCATATCTGATGTTAAAATTCAGGCCAAAGGTCTTGGCCTCTTGCTCCGCGGCTCTGTAAAGGGACGCTTCTGTACCCATCATGTCGTGGTTCCTGACTATTTTTAGGAGAGGATCTTCTCAATTTGCAACGATGTAAGCTGTACTCAAAACAATTCGGTTAGGAAGACACTGGAGATTCAGAAGTCCGCGTCTGCCTAGACGGCGTGAAATGTATAATCGCAGAACTGACGAATTGATATGCAAGCTTTTATGCATATGCATGATCTTACGTGTGGTGACATCAAGGGCCCTAAGTACTTTCTTTTTTCATTAAACTACCTCAAACGAGTAGTGTAGAACCGGGACGGCAAGCATGGTACTTGCAGATACCTTGTTCAACGCCGACATATTGGAAGGTCAAATCTGTCGCAGTGGATGCTTGTATGTTCTTCGTAGATTATCAAATTCAAAGGCCATACCAATCTCTCCTGTGTACTATTTGATGACATTCATGGCAGTTTGAAGTTTGCTTTTACCAGAAGCATAGATCTTCAGGTCATCGATATAAAATAGATGAGTGACCTCACGCTCGCGCTGGCTAGTGTCACCACAGAGGTATACAGAAGAATTCGTTAGTGAGAAGGATAAAGGCAGAAGAAAATAGTAAATCTAGTTTTTCAAAGAGGCATTGATCTCTATGCATCTCACTATGTTTGGATGAACCTTCAAGCTTTCCAATAGACGGGTGACAAGTCTATGAGAGGTTGGATCAAAAGCTTTTCGGTAGTCAAAGTAGGCGATTGGCAGGGCGCGTTGAGGGGATGCAGCGTCTCTACAGACACACCTGTCAATTAGCAGGTTCTCTCGACATCCTGCTACACATTCTTGCGAGTTACGTTGTTCGTACATCTCTCGCCACACAGACTCAATTCTTCGAAAAATCCTGTTCTTCAGGATATCTGTAGAGATCTTATACAGTGTGTTCAAAGGAGATTTTGTTGTGCGACTTTTTCAATTTATATAAAATAAATTCGACCCATTGAAGAGAAGTGCGACACAACAACTCTTTCAGTTTTCTCATCAGTTTGTAATTTAGTATTAATTATAATGGGCATCTCCAACTTTGAATATCATATGCATATGCATGTTAACTGTTGGTGTGTTGAAGTAAGCTTCTTCCACCAGAAGTTCTTGGTCCTCACTTCTTTGGCAGTGATTGATGAACATTGCTCCTTAGATTTTATGAGGTTGTCGCGAAGTACCTTGGAGTGAATGACATTGTCAGTATCCTCTTTGAAAATATATGTTTTCGGAATAATGTATACATCTCTCCAAAAAGCCTTGATCTCGCTGGGCTTGGGTTAACTTTTTGACAGGAACAGGTTGATCACTGAAGAGACAATATGGGTCAGCGAGAATATTTCGATTCTCCCTAATCCATCTCTCCTTGTTCTGTATTCTACTCCTGGCGTCAGATAACACCCGCATTTTGTCAACAATATGCTGCTTGATTATTATCAGCAGCTTTGACTTGTTCTTTGTGTGGTTCAAGATCGTCGGTTCTTGGACGAACTTTCGAACCTCTTCCGTGAACGGTCTACCAGATGTCACGTAGTCAATCACACATTGAACACGGGATTCGTTCTGTCTTGCACATCTAATTTTCCTGTTCAGTTGATGCAGCGTCTTTTTGTCTTTTCATCCATTGTCGGTTTGAGCCTTTGACTTGAATCAGCCAAAGCCCTCGCAGCACCATAATGGATGGAGGCATTCATTTCAGCCAAATCTTGGGGCTCAGAAGGAACTTGCATGTTAATGTTCCTTCTGTTCCGGGAATCGTAATCATCTCTGAAAAGGTTCCTGCTTTTCGCGGTTGATCTCCATGTCTCTTTCTCATCTTCGGCTGCTGCTTCATCAAGCAGAGGTTGGAGCAGCGCTCCGTCGTTGTTTTCCCATTCAAGTCATTTTCAGCACCCTTAACTCCGGGATGGTCGGCATTGTTCGCCGACCTATGGTCGGGTGCTCTGCGCGTTCGATCGTTTTGAACCGCATCTACAACTTTTTAGTGTTTTGTTGATGTCATTGTTGTTCCCACGACCATCTAGGAAACGAGTTCGTCCATCCTTGTAGAGCCCCGCGTGCAAGGATAAGGCTGCATACTCTGAGAGGTCGCCCGGTATCCCAGAGTCCTGCTTGGTCTCAAATTAAATGTTTTTAAATTCAACTATCAGGATGAGAAATCATTTTTCTTGATAGATAATTCATCCTTTCGGGTTTAAGGGTCGATAGATTTTTCTAAAAACATCGATTTTATAGCTTGCTAATTCAGCTCTTAACTGTTTCTTATTGAATTGAATTAAACTGAAGTAATTCTAAAAGATATGTAAATTTGAAAACGTAATAAATTGATAGTGTAACCGAATTTTCGAGGATGTACTAAACGACGAAAAAGTTAAAACTTAGCGAAATTTTCTCTTTTTTAATAATAATCTCGTCAAGTTGTAATTTTTCCCCTTTTAATAGATTTCAAATTTTTCTGTTATTTCATCAATTGAATACAATAAAAAATTTAGATATCTTGAAGAATTACCAGGCAAACATTGATTCATATATTTTTACAGGGTATTAGTAGAAGGACAGAGACAAAAGCCTATTAAGCGGAGTTTTCGATGTAGACAGTTTGTTCTGTCTTATAAGATTTTCTATTGCTTTTGCCACGTACACCACACCCACACATTCGACTATTTCGTCATTCTAATTTATTTTACTGGTATATATAGGGGTGGAAATGATGCAAATTTATCAGTTATCTTTCACGAAACCTTACAAGATAACATGAAGCTCCTTCTGGGAACTCTGTTTCTTGCCTTCGCGGTATTCGTCAATTTTGGTGGTAAGTTTCTACACTATAATACAAATTTTGGAAGGAGCTGCTGAAGGACTGTGTGAAAGGACGGGAATAATAGTGAATTAGGGAAGCTGGGGTGAAGGATAGTGGAAAATGAAGGGGCAGTAGAGGTTTGAGGGAAAGCTGTGAAAGGATGAAAGGAGATGGCAGATTGGAAAGGGAAGCGATTGAAAAGGTTTTGGAACTTTATTTCTTAAAGTTTTATAGCTTTATTTATCAGTTCTGAACAAATAAAACACTTTTCATAGTTCCGGTCGAGAGTGAGCATGCCCGTCGTACTTTTTTCCTGGGAGGATTGTGAAAGGGAGGGGAGGGTATGGGTTGGTGTGGGTAAGCGGGAAAGAAGGGTCAGAAGTAAAGGAGCGATAGGAAAGGAGGAGAGAGGTGAAAAATGATGGTTCAAAAGTTAGTGAAATGAGGAGAAGTGGAGTGAATAAAAGGGTAGGGATGGTAAAGTGTTGTAGAGCTATAGTGGAAAGAAATGGAGTTATTAGGAAAGGAGGAAGGGGTCGAGAAGGACTATGCAAAAGAAAGGGAAAGGATCAGAAAGAAGGGAATGGGGTTCTGAGGAAAGGAGGGGAAATTATGGTAAGAGAGCGAAGGAAAGAGAAAGATTAGTTATAGTGGGCAAGGATGCACATGGAGTTGGATGATGAGAAAGGTTGGGAGGGATGGAGAAAGATGGTGGAAAAAGAAGCTAAAGAAAGCGAAAGGAGGGCGCGGCGCGGCGTGGTGGGAAAGAGGATAATAGGATAGAGTAATGTTTAGGAAATAAGGGAATTAGCTAAAGGAGGATGAAGGAAAATGTGGTGAGAGGAGTGAAGGGGAGTGAGAGGGTCGGATGGGGAAGCTATGATGTGAAACTGTCCTTTTTTCAAGAAATCTGTAAGTTTGAAGCATTATTTTCAGTAGATTTTAACATGATTTATAAATTGTCCTAATGAAATTTTTTATTGGACACAAATTAAAAATTTTCTAGCTTAATTAATAATAGTAGAGTCGTCTTAGAACTGAAGTTTGAACAAACGGAGTCAAAGTCTACAGCTTAATGTCTCTGTTTGAGTTTTTATAAAAATAGGTGTTTGTTTATTAACATTGTATTAAAAAACATACCTACTTCTTATATGCTGTTCAATTTTTTCTTCATTTTTAGGAATTTATTGTAATTTACGGAAATTTATATTAGGCCTAGACTCTCAAAATATAGTTACGTCATAGAAATTTGAAAGCTTCGATTGTTTTGAATATGGACTGACTTTCGGATTACATTTGGTCTCTCTTTATTTTGGACCCATAGCAAATTTTTGGCGTTGGTTGAAAAAATTCTTTAATAAAAATCCCTATATTATATCTTACAGCTGGAAGTGATCAGCGGTCAGCTAGAGGTAGAGATCGAGAACAAAGAGAGCGCAGGAGACGGACTGAACAACGTTAGTATATAATAATTTTTTTGAAATCACACAAAATTACTGGGATTCATAAAAAAGCATTTATGGAAATTCATGGAAATATGCAAGTGACTTCAAATAACACAAACCGATAAAATGACATCTTTGTTGTACCCAAAGACCGGACTACGTGACCCCGAAGGATTTTGGTATCCTAAAACCAAATCCGTTATCCAAATTTTTTCTATAAGGTTTTTGAGATATCCTAACCTAAATGAGCAAAAATTGCTATTTTATTTTTACCTGAAATGAAAAATTCTTTAATTTTGAAGATTTTCTATTTAAAACTGTTCAATGTTGAAGATTTACAACTAAAAGCTGTTTAATTTAAAAAAATGTAATAATAAAAATTCCTGAATGATTTTGAAGATCATACGTCAAGAGCTTTCAATTTTGAATCTTCCTTGTTCTGGGTGTGTTATGAGAGGAATTTTGGGGTCACCGAATACAAATTTTTAGGGCCCCGAGTAAAAATGCTTCGACTTGAGCCCGACTTGGTGATGTCTTGGGTTAAACTCCAAGACATCGATGTCTGTCTGCGTCTCAAAACTGGGACGAGACATAACATAATGTCTCACCCTTTACCAACTTATAGATATTTCGTAGAAAATTCTATCTCTTTTAAAGATCATGTTTCTAATTTCAAAATTCCAGATAATCATATCATGGTATCTCTTGATGGAAATTCTTTATTTACGAACATTCCTTCGAACTTGGTTTTAAAGAGTATTGAAGATCGATTGTGTTTTATTTTTCGTAATACGAATGTACCATTAGATGAATTTGAAAAGGGAATTTTATTATTACTAGATTCTACTGTTTTCGAATTTGATAATCTTCTTTATAAACAATCATTTGGAACCCCTATGGGGTCTCCCGTATCTCCTATGTTAGCTGAATTGGTAATGCAAGATTTGGAATCCCATGCTTTTTCTGAATTTGATATTGAATTTTTTCATATGCGCGTTAAGTTGAGGATACCTTTTGATCATTCCATTTGATAAACTCGATTAATTACTTCCTACTTTTAACTTTTTTCATCTAAGATTAAAATTCACATTTGAAACTGAAGAAAATAATACCATTATTTTTCAGATCATCCTATACATCACAAAGTTGGTAAAATACGTGGTTGACAAAATTTATGTATTTTGTTAAAAATGATTCTTTCTTAGTATAAAATTGCTCTTTTTGCTCAAATTTCATTTCTTTGCTTGATCTTTTTTTATTGAAAATTCATTTTTTCACTAATAATTTAATTACATTTTATGTCAAAAACTTTCTTTATAGACATTTAATCTTTTTGGTTGAAAATTCATCTGTTTCGTTGAAAATTTATCTATTTCGTTGAAAATTTATTTTATTTGGTTAAAAACTTATTTCTCTGACTTAAAATTAAACTAATTAATTTTTAGCTGAAAATTTATCCATTTTCGTTGAAAACTTATCTATTTTGTTGAAAATTTGTCTTTTCAGTAAAAAATTCATCTTTTGCGTTGAAAATTAAACTGATCAGTTAAAAACTTTTTTTTTTATTGAAGATGCATAATTTTAGTTAAAACTTCACTTCTTTGGTTAGAAATTTAACAAATTTTGTTGACGATTCATTTTTTTTAAATAAATTTTTTTCTAAAAATGTAGTTATTCAATTTTTGCTAGAAAATTGATTTTTTTTTAGTTGAAAATTCACTTATTTTGTTGAAAACTCGTCTTTTTTCAATTGAAAATTCAATTATTATGGTAGAAGATGCATATTTTTTCTTTCTTGGTTGAAAATCTAACTTATCTAATAAAAATTGGTATTTTTTGGTTGAATTTAATAGTTGTTTATTGAAAATGAAAATATTTTTTGTGAAAATATCAACTATTACACTTTTTGTTGAGAATTCATTTTTTTATCAAAGATTCATCAGTTTAGTTAATAATTTAACTATTTTGTTGAAATTTTCCTTTTTCATTGTTAAAAATCATCATTTCAACTAAAAATATAATAATATAATTTTACATTAATAAATCTTAAATTTTTGTCAGTTCTATTATACACACAAATGTGACATTCTTTGTAACTGCCCTTCAACTATTTTTTAGAGAAACAATTATTATAATTTTTAGCATTATTTTTTTAGTATTATTCAAAGACAATATTATTAAAAATAATACTAAATTGTTTAAAAAATTATGTTTTCAAGAATTTTAATATAAGTTGAAAAATTCGGGAGAAACCGCGACTATCTAGCATTACCATAAGAGAAAATATTTAAAAAGAATAATAATTTGTGTAAACAATTAGGTTTTTTATATTGCATTAATTATTACAAAGCTCTGAGTAGAAAGTGAACAAAATGTTCAATATTTCAGAAAAAAATGGAAAATTTTTATTATTATTCAAAGACAATATTATTATAAATATTACTAAATTGTTTAAACAATCATATTTGTTAACTTGAATAATTTTTACCTCACTCTAATTGAAAAGTTCAAAATAAGTTGAAAACTTCGGAAAAACCGCGACTTTCTAATTCTACTATAAGACAAAATGGCTAATAACAATAATAAATTGTCTAAACGATATGATAAACAATTTTTACTAAAAGAACCGCAAAAAATCCTAATTAACGCCTAAAACTCGCAAAAACCAATTTTTTTATTTAAATAATTTATTTAACAATAAGGCGCGTGGGCAGGTTTTTTAAAATTGAAATGTTTAAAATATTACTTGTAATTGTTTACAACTTTGTCAGAATAATATTTTTAAATTGTATGAGATTTAAAACTACTAAGACCTAACGCTAACGTTTAAATTTTTTTATTGAAAAAATCTTAACTGAATTTGTAGAATTACAAAATAACAATTTAAAAATTTAATTTTTTATTTTTACAATATTTATAAATTTTTGTCCTATCTTCATTTAGGACATCATCATTCCAATAATGTGTTATTTATAGTTCTATAATTATTTATGGTAATCAATAATTATGATATTATTTACCAACTATAATTAATTTTGCTTTAAAAATGAAAAACAAGTAGATGTACTGTTTCTTCATCAATAATTCTCAAAACTCGCTGTTCATATGCTAATCAAGACCTAATTATCTCGAGAATTAATTATAATTTTTAATAATGATTATCATAGTTAAACCGATGGCATTAGCTGCGTGGTGAACCTCGATTCGGGAAGAGCCCAGATGTCAATCCATTTCGAGCGCGGACAGGAGTCGGATGGATGACCATCAGCGGGAGGTTGTTTTCTGCAGTTTTCATCTCCCCTGGCTAAACGCCCAGAAAAATGCGAGTACTGTTTCGCCGGGATTTTAGAATAAAAGCCATAGTACAATATATTTTTGACCGCAGTGCTATGGGACTTAATTGGACCAGCCCAACAAGACAATAATAATAGCACAGTTAAATATTTTCATAACAAATTGAACGTTATGAAAAACTCTTTTTTAATAAAAATGCAGTTGTATAGTTTCATACGGCAATATTATAAGTCCCATAAAGCTGTCTCTAAGATCCATTTACGGTTAGCAGATACATAGTTTCAACAAATCTGAATATTCTTCTCTTTCCCATGAATGCACAACACCATAAGGGCGAACAATAAAGACTGTATGCTAATGAATAAGTTTATAATCTTATGTCTCGAAATATTCCAAATTATAGTAATTTACTGTCTTGCATGCCCATTATTATGCAGTAAACTAAGTAATTACAAGCAATAACTGTAAATAATATATGAAAATAATAATAGTTTGGAATAATGAGTGCTAATTGTGATGTAAGAAATATAATTGTGACTTTGATGAGTTGTTGCATCAACCTCAGAATTGAAGTACATCTGAAATCTGCAATGAAACTTTTTACTCGAAAGGATGATGAATTATTTAAAAACATATGAATTGTGGGATGTGAGTGAGACATTCTTGAGGTGAAGTCGGTTGATAAAATTAACACCGGTTCTCCAAATTACATAAGCCATTAAGTGACTTTGATTGAAGGCGAAATTGGAGAAACTCAATTGCCTCAAATTTTGAACTCACACGAACAATGTGAATTGTGAACACCACAACGTACGCAACTCTTATGCTTCACGCTAAATTATGTTCTGACGTGATTCCTCCGCGGAGAAGAGTACCTTTCTTATCCTATCCTATTCTATCCTATCCAATCCAATTATTGAAAAGCGCATGGTGCCATTTTTGATTATTTCTCGAGACCATCTCGAAATTATTCGAAACAATTTGAAACGATTGTTGTCCGGAAACTCGTATTTATGATTGGTTGGAGCTGTCGTTCTTTTTCCCTGTTTAAAATAAAGAAGGAAAAATAGAGATAGAAAATTAGGGCTCTCTAATGACATTCCAATCCTTATATTATAAAGCGCATGGCGCCATTTTCGATTAATTTTCGTTTTACATTTTGTTTACATGTACTATTCTAAAACACTTCGATATTGGTTGTAAGGAGCTTATGGGAATTTCGCCGAATTCATGTCGATTATGTTCGACACCAGCGCCGCTATACATGTATATTTGCACTCGTCTTAGCGAGATAGTACTTGAATACATTCCACGAAGAAATGTATTATTACGCTCCAATATTGCCCGAATGTCACCAATGGGCGTTTCTAAAACAAGTCGCTCTTCGGTTGGCGTAGGCTTAGGGACACCGCGTGCTCCTCTAGAATAATTTGGTTTATCGGTAGTAAAAGTGTACAGGCGAATTTCATATACACGGTCCGAATTAATGTGCGGAATGAGTTGAAGAAATATAAGTCATTCAGGGGAATGTCCAAGTATGAGTGGATGACAACGCATGGCAGGAAGAGTCCTGGGTCTGGCAGGATGAGACCTAGACCTGGCACGAGAAGGTGGCTCAGCAGTAGACGCAGACCTGTCAGGAGAACGATTTCTGCCAGATAAATAAGAAATATTAGCACGAGGAAAGCCAGGAAGAGGGTCGCCACTAGGTAGACATTCAAAGTGTGAACTCAACTCTGCAAAAATAAACAGAATATTAATTTTTTCTTGAATTGAGTACACGTATGTCAGTATCGAATGTGTGCTTTTTCTCAATGGGAATTTAGAAATGGCTGACAGAGCGTGAGAAATTTATCACATTCCAAGTGCTGTAGTTCCTTAAATTTTAACTTGGTCGAAAAAATTATAATGGAAACTTCTGGTAAAACACTTCTTCGAAAAACAAGACTTTAACCCAAACTCTTGAGACTCTCAAAATTAAAAAGTTCAAACAATTTATGTATTCTTCAAAGTGTTGTAGTTTTTTGAATTTAGACTTTAATAAAAGTCTGAGACGACTACTTTGGAGAACTCTTCTGGCAGGGATCAGAACTCCGAATTGAACTTTTGGATCTCTGAACAAAAAATTCGTAAAAATGTTTCAATTTTCAACAAAAAGAATTATTCAGTTTTTGAAAAGTCATTCACTGCCAATTTTCTTTGTCAAATTGTCCGAAACATTCTTTCGAAACTATGAGGATCCATAAAGCAATACCAAATTTAAAAAATATTAATAGTAAAACAGTAATTCGTTCTCTATGAAATATGTGATAGATAAACCAATGTATTAATCTTCAACCAAGCAGTTGCCTTTTTGGCCGAAAGGGATGCATTTTGAAGCAGAATAAATCAATTTTCAGCCAGAGAAGAACAATTTCTAACAAATAACATTTAATTTTGACCCAAAAATGAAACAGTAGAGAAAATTATTTCTCAACAAAATAAAAAAAAATTTCAGCAAAATTGTTAAACTTTCGAACAATTTAATGCATTTTTAACTGAAATAATGAATATTAAAGAAAAAGTCTTGCCAAGAAAAGACTTCATCGTTCAATCATAAAGTTGAATTTTCAATCAAAGTTGATGTTTTAAGTATGAAGATTATTTTTTTTACAAAAAAGTACGAATTGTTACCAAAATAGATGCATTTACAACAAAATGATTATATTTCCTACCAAGAGAATGAATTCCCTAGAGATCATTGTAATTGAGGGTGAATGGAGTGAGGATAACTTGGGGATGTGAGAAAAAATGAGCGGAGGGGAATTATGGGAAGTAAGAACAAATGAGCGGAGACGTAGTGGAAGTTATGGAAATAAGGGCAAGTAAAAAGAAATGAGAAGTGGGAAATCAGTGGAAGTGAGTGGGAATGAGGAGTGGCGAAATGTGAGAAGTGAGGAATAATGAGGGGAAGGTAAGAATAAGAAATAGAGGAAAATGAGGAGATGCGAAGTATGGGAAATTATGGATGGAATCAAATGGGATATGAGAGATGATGAGAACAGGTGGAGAAGATGAAGTGATAGGAAATAAGGGTAGGGTTATTATAGGACGTGAATGGAAATAAGGGAAAGCGAAGAACGAGAAATAAGGGTAATGAGAGGATGGGATGTAGGGAAATTGAAGGAAGGATAGTGGAGGACAGGTAGAGGAACCAGCAAAAGTGAGGGAATGGAATTCAAGGGAAATAAGAATAGGCGAAATAAGGGAAATAAAGGATGAGGAAGTAGAGAAAGTGGAGAAAGTGATGAAAAATGAGATGTAGGGAAGTATAGGAATAAAGGGAAAATTAAGGAGAGAAATTAGATGAAATATTGAAAGTCAGGGACGGTAGTGAGGGAAAGTAAGGGGAAGGCCAATAGGTGGTGCAGGTGAGTACGGGCGGTGAAGTGAGGACTGAAAAAAAGAATTGGGGGTGTCTTAGCTGGGGAAGCTAGGAGAGAAACAAGTATGAAAGGAAGAAGATGGTAAAGGTAGGAAAAGTAAGGGTTGCGGCAAGGGAAGATTTGAACGGGAAGACATTGTTAGCAATTGAGTAATAATTTTTTTATAAAATATTCTCGTACGAAAATCAAAATAAACTTTTGTTTACCTGTTTTCGAAGAAAAAATGGGACACTAAAGAAAAATGTAAGCACGGAAAACAATAATAAATTGAGTTTTTATTGAAACTACAAGTTATTTGTAGGATTTTTAACTGATTTGGAATCAAAAACAATATTATATTTTACTTGTACATTTTCTTAAACTAAATTGCGTTGTTTCGAATTTTGTTTACATGTAGTTTAAATTTACTATTCTAAAAACCTTTGAGATTGGGGATGTTTTGCCTATGGGAACATCATCGAATTCATGTCGATCATATTCAGCAACAGCGCCGCTATACATGTTTATTTGCGCCCGTTTTCTCATTGTACGATTTGAATATATTCCACGAAGGATCGTATTATTATTCTCTAATATTGCGAGGATGTCACCAGTGGACGTGGCTAAAACAAGTCGCTCTTCGGTTGGCATAGGCATAGGGACACCGCGTGCTCCTCTAATATAAATTGGTTTATCAGCAGGAAATGTGTACCTGTGAATTTCATATGCACGGTCCGGATTATTGTGGGGAATAAGCCGAAGAGATCTAATATTTTCAGTAGAATGTCCAAGTATGAATGAATCACGACGCATGGCAGAAGGAGGGATAGAGCTGGCAGGAGGCGACCGAGACCTGGCACGATAAGAATGCTCGGCAGTAGAAGCAGACCTGTCAGGAGAACGATTTCCGTCAGAAGCATCGGAAGTGTTGGTACGAGGAACGCTAGGAAGAGGGTCACCATTAGGTAGACACTCAAAGTGTGAACTCAACTCTGCAACAAGAAATAGAGTATTATTTTTTCTTGAAGTTAAACAATGGGAATAAACTAGCTTCTATCCCAATAGCGCACTCTACAACATTGGATGAAAATTATGTGAACATGGAGTATTTGCTTCGTAAAATAAATTACGAGACATACCAATGGAAAGTTTGCACCATGCAAAGTCGTAACCATCTTTCTGGGATAACAAAGTGGTTTTACGAAGTATCCTTGTTATCTATGTGAATGGAATAGTAGAGATCGAAATGCCCATTACAAAAAAGGTCTGGCCATCAAGGAATAATTTGGTTGTGGGAGAGAAAAATGTTATCAAACAAAATTTGGTAGATCCGGCTAATATAATACTGCCTCATCTACATATAAAATTGGCCTAATATCTATTTGTGAAGTTCCCAAAGCTGTCAGAAGCAAAAATTAAAAAAGGAGTTTTTGATGGCCCACCAATAAAAGAATTGATCAAGGTTGTTGAAGTTCATTGCACGGATTTTCCTGAATTAGACCTTCAAATTACCTTGAATCTGAAGCGGTGGAGGTAATAGACCTCGGATTTTGATTCAGCGACTCAAAAACATATGTTAAAGGTTTTTGAAGTTTACTGCATGGCTTTTCGAGCATTTGACCTTGAAGTGACCTTGAATCTGACGTGATGGAGGTAAAACGATCTCGGATTCATATTTAGCGCGTCAAAGTACATAAGGATAAAGTGTTCTTCTCAAATAGTCTTCACCTTTTTTTTTGTAAATCAGTGAATTAAAAAACAATTAATAAAGTTTTTGAAAGATCCTATTTTTGGGTTGAAATTTTAACTATTGTGCAGAAAATTCGCTTTTTTGACATGAAAATTTCACAATTTGGTTATCATTTATTTTATCCTTTGATATAAAATCTCTGCTTTAGTTGAAAATTCGTATTTTGTTAACAGTTTACTACCACACTATAATTTATAAACATTCTTAAATTTTCAAAGAGGTAAGAAAAATTGAATTGTGGGCAAAATCTTATTTTGAAGAATTCGAAAACAAATGAAAAGCTTTTTAATAATTATGAAAGATTTGAGATTATATATGTTTTTCTCAAGATTTTTGGAAACATTTTAAACGGTTTAGATTTGATTTTGAGTTGATGATTTCAAGTTTTGAAGATTTCGAAACGTGTGGAAAAAGAACGGATTGTAAGGTTTCACGAAAATTAAAAAAAAATTTGAAAAAAATGTAAAATTATTTTTAGGAGATTATTTAAAAAGATTTCAAAATATTTCAAAAATTGTCAAGGAGGAATCTGTAAGATTTGAAGGATTTCTCTTTCAATTTTGCACAATTTGCAGTAAATTCACCAAAAATTTGAATAATTTTGGAAGATTCGGTGGTTTAGAAAATCTGAAAAATTAAAAAAAGAATTATCTTGAGATTCGTGTTATAATTCTAAGTGATTTTTTATTTGGAAAAATGAACTTTAAGAGAAAATTAAAAAAGATCTTCGAACATATTAAACGATTTCCTCAATTTCCTCAAAATTGCAGAGACCCAAAAGGAATTAAAAATGTTTTCAAAATTTTATAAATTTAGATTCTTTAAGATTTGAAACATAATCTTTTGAAGCTTTGAAAAAATTTCGAAAGGTTTCGAGAGAATAAAGCAATTTTTTTTCAATTCCTGGGAAAATTTCGAAGATTATAAGTCAATTTATTTACATGTTGAATGATTTTTCCTAACTTACCGAGAAATTCGAGTAAGTTAAAAATATTTTTCGAAAATTAAGGCGCTTTAAATGGATTGTAAATATATTTAAAAACTTGGAAACATTTCCGAAAATCTATGAAATATTTCTTGATTTCTTCTAAATTTCTAAATGTCTTGAACATTTTCAAAAAGGCTTGAATTTTTCGTAATATTTTGTAAAATCCCAATAAATAAAAATAATTAAAAATTTTCTAGGCTCTTTTTTGACGCATCTGAAAAATTCAAAAATATTTTGTAATATTCCCAAGAATCTTGGAAAAGTTATATTTATGTAAATTCAAAAACAAAATGAAAATATCTATTTTCTTGTTATCATTTCTCAGAATATGATTTCAGTTCAAATTTAGGTGTTCGAAAACGTTTAACAAATAAATAGTTATTTGAAATTTTCAAATTTTCGTATTACGAGTATAATTTTGCACTCTTTCTGGTATTGAAAAAAAGTTTTAAATTTGTGAATTTCAATTCGTACTCGCATGAAGTGACTTCAATATTTGTATGACTAAGAAAAATATTGAAAAAACATTCAGTGTTGCATTAAAATATTGCTTTATTTTTTCTAGACAATACCCTAAGTTCTTGGAAATAACTAGAAGTCCCATAAAATCTCTTGAATCTTGTGGAATTCTTTGAAATACTTTAAAATCCTTGGAAATACTGAAAAATTCTTTGAAATTCCATGACATTTTTTCAATCTCTCATAAGTATTTGGAATTATTTTAAATAATTCAAAATCTTGGGAAACACCAAAATACTCGCAAATCCTTTAAAGGAATTGAATATCCTATAAAATGCTTGAATTTTGAAAAATTCTAGAAAATACCTTAAAATTTATGAAAGTTCTATAAAGTTCTTTGACATTCCTTGCCATTTTTTAATCTGTTCAAATATCTTAAAATCATTTGAAATCATTTGAAATCTATTCATGAAGGCTTTCTAAAACAAAACCTTCAAATTGTTAGAATTTGTTGAATTCCCTCGAGATGTTGTAATTCCTCAGAGATTGAATAATATCTTTTGAATATTGTGACATTCCTCGAAATATCTTAAAATCCCCTAAAATTTCCTTCAATTTCAAATTTTTTTATAAAGTTTTTTAAAATTCATCTCTTTGGTTGAAAGGTAAGCTGTTTTTTGAAAATTAGTTTTTCTGTCTTCTTAGTTAAATTAAACAAATTGAGATATAAAATTTTGTTGTTGAAAATTGACTTTCTGGTAAAAAGTTCATCTATTTGTTTGAGGATTCAAATATGTTGTCGAAATTTTTGTTTTTGTTTTGTGGACGGTGCTATGACCTTTCAAAGTTAAGACTAATGTGTCATAGTTCAGCGTGTTAGTATCACTTTTTAGAATTAATTTTTACTAAATATCAAAGAGAGGCATGCACGCCGATATTATAATATTGTTTTAATAATTTGTTTTATTCAGCAACAAAGTTGACCATTTATTGCATACATTAAAAAGAGATTAGTTTATATTAAGATATATTTTAATTCGTCTGTTATCAATGCCGGAATTCTACAAGACATATTCTTCAATGAGAATAGGCCTCAGTACCTGAACTTCGCTGCGTTTGGTTTTTAAAGATTTCGAAGAAAACAGTTTTTAAAAAGTTTTGAAAGGTTTCAAAGGAATAAAAAAGTGTTCTTTTAAAGATTCTTGGGAATACTGAAATAAATCTTATTTAGAAAAATTTATTTTAAGATGAAATTGTAAAACATTTTCAAACATTTCAAAAGATTTACAAAATTGTCAGAAAAGTTTTTGGAAGATTTTAAGGCAATTTTTTCATTTTGCAGCATTTTGAAAAAAAAAATATAAAAAATTATAATCATTTAAAGAGATGTTAAGAAGTTTAGAAGAAATTTCAAAAATAATTTAAAACCTGGAACGATTTCAAGAAATATAAAACAAAGTGTAGATCCTGGAATATTTTAAAGAAAGAAGGTTTTTAAGAATTTTGAAAGATTTCAATAGAATAAAAAAGTTATGGTAAGATTCCTCGGAAAATTTAAATCATATATAATTTTGAAAAATTAATTTTAAGATAAAATTGAAAAAAATTGAAAATACTTGGAAAGGTTTCGAAAATTGTCGAAAAACAATTTGGAAGATTTAAAAGCAATTTTTTCATTGTTAGCAGCATTTAGAAAACCATTTTAACTTGAAACAATTTCATTCATTATAAATG
>JAABKJ010075445.1:32528947-32604357 GCA_011634705.1 Andricus grossulariae
GAACTTTTTAAGAATTTCGAAAGGTCTCAAGAAAATCAAAAAGTTTTTCCTTCAAGATTCCTGAGAAAATTGAAATGATTTTTTATTTGGAAAAATTAATTTTAAGATAAAATTGAAAATTATTTCAAAATATTTATAACGAAACAAAATTATTTTTTTCTAGCTTTAAAAAAATATATCAATTTTTATAATTTAGTTCAATTAACCGTTAATTTCAATTTTCAGGAATCATTATAAATGTCAATAAAGATGAAATTCAATTGAAATTTACTATTTTTATAGTTTACAATATTTAAATATGCCAATGCTAAAAATGTAATGTTCACTTTGTAGAATTATTACTGGTACTTTGTGGAAAGTGTATTCGTATTTAATCAACAAAATAATGTTATCTTCACTTTTCATTAGTACTTTTTAATTTATTGGATATTTAATATGCTACAAAATGTTTTTCCGAAATAAATATATGCAAAAAACGTAGTTCAACAATTAAAATAAATTAAATTTGTATTTATTCCACAGCCGACCGAAAATCCTACCTTTTGCCCGTGATAAGCGGGGCGAAAGTAATTTATTTTTTCCGAAAACTAGTTTTGCGGGGCAAAAGTAAAATGAGCGAGGCAAAAGTAAAATTAGCGGGGCAAAAATAAAATTAGCGGGTAAAAAGTAAAATTAGCGGGGCAAATCATCTTTCAATCTATCCAGTTTTCTTAATCTTAAATAATATTTCTTCGGATATCTCTAATCTAATAGCATATCCAGCAGTATTTTGTGGAACATGCAGCATTCTCTTATGAAAAGTGGTTTGAACTTTTTCTATAAAACTTAAATCCCTGAGACACCATACATGTGTCAACTAAATAGTTGTACTTTTAACAACATCAAAATAATTATCAACCAAACAGTTTCCTTCACAACAAAATAGTTAATCTGTCAAGGAAAAGGGACAATTTTTCAACAGAATAGTTAAGTTCTTAAACAAATAGTTCAATTTTTGACCAGACAGTTGGAATTTCCATCAAATAGTTGAATTTTCGAAAACAACAAAATAATTATGAATTGAACAGTTGCATATTTTTAGTTTTTAGTACACTGAAAGGGGAGAACAAAGAAAGGAAGGTAAGGGGAAATTATAGGAAAATGGTAGAAAAGGAGAGATTGAGAGCGAACAGCGGGAAGAGGGAAAGCAGTGAAGAAAAGGAAGATGAAGTGAAGAAGAAGGGTCAAGCTTGAAAAATCCAAAAATGTTTAGATCGCCGCCGGCAAAACATAGTTTTGTAGAGAAGAATGAGAACAATAAGGAGAAAGAAGGAGACAGAGTTGAGGCTAAAGGTCCGATTGAAGAGGAAAGATTGAAAGAAACGCGCGAAATTATGATAGAAGTAATGGGGATATGTGAAGAAAAGTAGGAGAAGAGGGGAGAGGAAATAAAGAAAGAAATCAGTCGGGAAATGGCTGAACTCGGGAAAGAAATGAGAAAATGGGAAGAAGTCAGGGAAAAGCTAGAGAAAAGAATGCAGAGGTTGGAACAAAGGTTAGAAAAGCAGTAAGAAACTAATAAAAAGGTAGGGTAGTTGGAAGGTAGGATAAAAAAATAGAAAGCTTAAACCGGGAGTTTGATGGTGGAGTAAGCGGAAATAAGGAGAAGGAAAGGCTGAGAAAAATTGAATAAAGAATAGAAAAGAAAGAGAGATAAGAAAATAAGAAACATAGTGATAAAGGGTATAAGATTATAGGGAAGGATCTAAAGAAAGGAGTCGAAGAAGTACTAAAAAGGATTCATGCTGAAACAGAGATGAAGGAAGTGCGAAGTGTAGGAAGGAAAGAGCGAAGAGGGGAGAGAATGGTTCTAGTGAAACTAAAGAAATAAGAACATAAGAGGGAAGTGATGACAAAGAAGAGAGTGTTATATGGAATTTCGAAAAGAATGGAGGATGATTTGACATGGGTGGAAAGGAATATGCAAGATAAGTTGAGAGTAATAGCGGAAGAGGAAAGAAAAAAGGGAAGAAGAACATGGGTTCAGTATGGGAAAATACAGATAGAAGGTGTATGGTGGGATTGGATCGAGGACAGGGAAGAGTTTGTAAACAATGAGGCGTCGGGATACTAAAAGAGAAAGGAACGAGTGATATAGAAATAAGAAATGGTAGGAAACAAAAAAAACAAGAAACGAAAGTAGAGAACATTGGAGGATATGCTACTGGAATATAGCAGGCTCGAAAAGAAAGGATAGGGAGTTTATGAGAAATTTGGCACAATGGGATATATTAGTAGTGATGAAGACGTGGCTAGATGAAAAGGAATGGAAAAGAGAAAGGGAAAGATTACTAACAGGTTACAAATGGCAGGTTCAGAATGAAAATATGAAGAGTAAAAGAGGCAGATCAATGGGAGGAATGATGATGGGAGTAAGGAACGAAAGTATAACAGAGAAGGATAAAACAGAGATGAAAAAATAAAAAAAAGGATTAATAGTAGAAGAGATAAATATGGGAGGAGAGAGGTGGAAGATAATGCAGGTTTTTGTGGACGGTGATATGCAGGAGAAATCAGAGGAGATACTGAATAGGGATGGATCACTTTTCCATAATAGTGACATTAGAGGAAGAAGATTGTCATAACAATAAGGCTAAAAAGGAAGCAAAAGTAAAAAGAGCAGGATTTTCAAAATAACCTACAATATTTTTAGTTCTTTGAAACTTCAAATAAAATATTTATAATCCTTTAAAATTACTTGAAACTTTTTAAAGCTCTTGAAAATTACTTGGAATTTTTTTAAATACCCTAAAATTTTCTTATCCTTCGAAATCCTTTGAAATTTTTTAAAAATCTCTCAAATTCTTAGGGTATTTTGAAAAATTCCAAAGAAATTCTTCAAAATAACCTGAAGTAATTTCTTAGTTTTTTAAAATTTCTTGAAAATTTTCATAAAATATTTCTAGTCCTTTGAAATCCCTTGAAACTTTTTAAAGCTCTTGAGAATGATTTGGAATTTTTTTAAATACTCTAAAATTGTTCTTATCCTTTGAAATCCTTTGAAAATTTAAAATTTTTAAACTTTATAAAGCTTTTGAAAATTACTTGGAATTTTTTAAAATATCCTAAAATATTTCTAATTCTTTTAAATTCCTTGAAATATTATCGAGCTCTTGAAAATTACTTGGAATTTTCTAAAATACCCTAAAAATTTTCTTATCCTTTGAAATCCTTTGAAAAATTTTAAAGCTCTTGACAATTCTTAGGGTATTTTGAAAAATTCCAAAAAAATTTTTTGAAATACCCTAAAAAATTTTGTCAGTTCTTTGAAATTCCTTGAACTTTTTCATAAAATATTTCTAATTCTTTGAAATTTGTTGAAACTTTTTAAAGCTCTTGAAACTTACTTAGAACTTTTTTTAATTACCCTAAAAAATGGTTAGTTTCTTGAAAAGTTATATAAAATATTTTTCATCCTTTGAAACTCTTTAAAGCTCTTGAAAATTACTTGGAATTTTTTTAAATACCCTAAAATTTTTCTTATCCTTTGAAATCCTTTGAAAATTTTTAAAGCTGGTTATTTTTAAAAATTCCAAGGAAATTTTTCAAAATACCCAAAAATATTTTTTTAGTTCTTTGAAATTCCTTTAAACTTTATAAAGCTTTTGAAAATTACTTGGAATTTTTGGAAAATATACTAAAATATTTCTAATTCTTTGAAATTCCATGAAATTTTATCAAGCTCTTGAAAATTACTTGTAATTTTTCAAAATAACCTACAATATTTTTAGTTCTTTGAAACTTCAAATAAAATATTTATAATCCTTTAAAATTACTTGATACTTTTTAAAGCTCTTGAAAATTACTTGGAATTTTTTTAAATACCCTAAAATTGTTCTTATCCTTTGAAATCCTTTGAAAAATTTTAAAGCTCTTGACAATTCTTAGGCTATTTTTAAAAATTCCAAGGAAATTCTTCAAAATACCCAAAAACATTTTTTTAGTTCTTTGAAATTCCTTTAAACTTTATAAAGCTTTTGAAAATTACTTGGAATTTTTGAAAAATATCCTAAAATATTTCTAATTCTTTGAAATTCCTTGAAATTTTATCGAGCTCTTGAAAATAACTTGGAATTTTTCAAAATAACCTACAATATTTTTAGTTCTTTGGAAATTTAAATAAAATATTTATAATCTTTTTAAATTCTTTGAATCTCTTTAAAGTTCTTGAAAATTACTTGGAATTTTTTTAAATACCCTAAAAATTTTCTTATCCTTCGAAAAATTTTAAAGCTGTTGACAATTCTAAGGGTATTTTGAAAAATTCCAAGAAAATTTTTTGAAATACCCTAAAAAATTTGGTTAGTTCTTTGAAATTCCTTGAACTTTTTCATAAGATATTTCTAATTCTTTGAAATTTGTTGAAACTTTTTAAAGCTCTTGAAAATTACTTGGAACTTTTTTTAATTACCCTAAAAAATGGTTAGTTTCTTGAAAAGTTAAATAAAATATTTTTCATCCTTTGAAACTCTTTAAAGGTCTTGAAAATTACTTGGAATTTTTTTCAATACCCTAAAATTTTTCTTATCCTTTGAAATCCTTTAAAAATTTGTAGAGCTTATTAAAGTTCTTGAAAATTACTTGGAATTTTTTTTAATTACCCTTAATCATGTTTAATTCTTTAAAATTCCTTGAAACTTTTAATAAAATATTTAAAATCCTTTGAAATTCCTTGAAACTTTTTAAAGCTCTTGAAAATTACTTGGAATTTTTTTAAATGCCCTAAAATTTTCTTATCCTTTGACATCCTTTGAACATTTCTAAAGCTGCTGAGAATTTTTAGGGTATTTTTTTAGTTCTTTGAAATTCCTTGAAACTTTTCATAAAATATTTCTAATCCTTTGAAATTCCTTGAAACTTTTTAAAGCACTTGAAAATTATTTGGGCATTTCTCAAAATACCCTAAAATATTTTTAATTCTTTGAAATTCCTTGAAACTTTTATCAATTATTTCCAATCCTTTGAAATTCTTCGACATTTTATCAAGCTCTTGAAAATTACTTGGAATTTTTCAAAATAACTTGCAATATTTTTAATTTTTTGAAACTTAGATAAAATATTGCTAATCTTTTAAAATTCCTTGAAAATTTTTAAAGCTCTTGAAAATTACTTGAAATTTTACAAAATAACCTAAGATATTTTTTGTTCTTTGAAAATTTAAATAAAATATTTATAATCTTTTTAAATTCTTTGAAACTCTTTAAAGTTCTTGAAAATTACTTGGAATTTTTTTTAAATACCCTAAAATTGTTCTTATCCTTAGAAATCCTTAGAAAATTTGTAAAGCTCTTGATAAATCTTAGGGTATTTTGAAAAATTTCAAGGAAATTTCTCAAAATACCCTAAAATTTTGTTAATTCTTTCAAATTCCCTGAAACTTTTAATAAAATATTTATAATCCTTTGAAACTTTTTAAAGCTTTTGAAAATTATTTGGAATTTTTTTAAATACCCTAAAATTTTTCTTATCATTTGAAATACTTTTGAACATTTTTAAAGCTCTTGACAATTCTTAGGGGATTTTGAAAAATTCCATGGAAATTTTTCAAAATACCCTAAAATATTATTTTAATTCTTTGAAATTCCTTGAAACTTTATAAATCTCTTGAAATTTTTGAAAAATATCCTCAAATATTTATAATCCTTTAAAATTCCTTGAAATTTTATCAAGCTCTTGAATTTACTTGGAATTTTTCAAAATAACTTGCAATATTTTTAATTTTTTGAAACTTTAGATAAAATATTGCTAATCTTTTAAAATTCCTTGAAACTTTTTAAAGCTCTTGAAAATTACTTGAAATTTTTTTAATTACCCTAAAATATTTTTAATTCTTTAAAATTCCTTGAAACTTTATAAAGCTCTTAAAAATTACTTGGAATTTTTGAAAAATATCCTAAAATATTTCTAATTCTTATTTTTACTTAAAATTCAACTGTCCAATTTTTGATTTTCAATCAATATTATTTAGTTGAAAATTAGACTATTCGACTAAAAATTAAAGGATTTTGCTAAAAATGAGCCTTTCTTGATAGAAAATTAATTTTCTTAGTTAAAAATTAATTCTTTGTTGAAAGTGTATGATTTTGAATAAAATTTCATCTCCTTGGTTGAAAATTAAAATATGATGCTAATTTTTTTTTGTGAAAACTTAATTTTTTAAATTGCAAATAAGATTATTCCAGGTTTCGTTGAAAATTGATCTTTTTTAGTTGGAAATTCAACAACTTGGTTAAAAACTCAAGGATTTTGTTGAAAATTCAACAATTTTGTGTGAAACTAATTTTTCGCCTCAAAATTCAACTAATTTCGTTGAAAATTCAACTATTTGGTTAAAAATTAATGTTTTTTTTTGTTTGAAGAATCATCATTTTGATTAAAAGTTCATTTCTTTGTTCAAAAATTTAATAAATTTTTTTCAAAATCAGTTTTTTCATTTTACGAATTTTTTTACTAAGAATGTAGTTATTCTATTTTTGCTTGAAAATTTACTTATTTTGTTGAAACACGTATTTTTGGTTTAATTTAACAGTTTTTTATTGAGAATTAAAATATTTTTTGTCAAAAAAAAACAAGCATCACACTTTTTGTTGGTAATTTATTTTTTGTCAAAAATTCATCAGTTTGGATGAAAATTTAACTATTTTTTTTTAAATTCCCTTTTTCTTAGTTGAAAATTATTTTAACTAAAAATGTAATAATAAAATGTTATATAAATTAATCTTAAATTTTTGTCTGTTCTATTATGCACAATTTGTAGAGAAAATGTATCCAAGTTTTCATTTTTTCCCTCTTTTGATACATTTTCTAAAATTTCTGTAATTTTTTCAATTCAATAAATAAGAAATTTAAATATTTTTCAAAATTACTTGGCAATTTTTTATTTTACAAACTACGGTGATTGAGAAAAAAACTATTTTGGTGAGATAAATATGATTTATATTTTCAGAATCCTCAGAAATGAATTATAAAACAGATAAATAATAAAATGTCTCTTAATATGCATAGTCGGATATAACAGCGTGGGCATTCAATTTCGAAATAAACGACCACTCTGACCTAAAGATTTGGCCCCCAATATCAGACGAATTAATTTTTAACAGACATCACTATGGCGCCAGAAAGCCAATTTCGTTGACTAATCTACTTCAATAAAAATGATCTGTAATAAGGTTTACAGGCTAATTCGATTTTGAATTGAATGGAAAAAATGAGAAAAGAATTTTCAATTAAAAAAAAAAAAAAATTCAAGAAAAATTAATTTTTGACAAAGTAGTGGAACTTTCAACCAAACAGTTGAATTTTCAAGCAAAGACTAGTTTTTTCGAAGACAGTTGCATTTTAACCCGAAAAGTTGAATTTTAAAGCAAAAAAATTAAATTTGATAAAAGAAAAATGTCTTTTCTACCATAAAAGAAAAATTTGCTACCAAAAGACGAATTTTCAATCAGAATTTCTATCAGAACGAAAAAAAGTAACTTTCAAAAAAATATTCAAATCTTCAACCAAAATAGTGAATTTTAATTTAATAATTCTATAAAAAATAGTTGAATTTTCAAGTAAAATAGATATTTTTTAAATCAAAAATGGAATCGTTAAATTTTTAGTTGAAAAAATTAGTTTTGAACAAAAAAAGTGAATTTTTAATGAGATGAATAAAAATTAAGAAAAAGAAATTTTAACCAAGTAGTTGTATTTAAAAAAAAAATATATGAACAAACAAGTTTGATTTTTTAACCAAAAGGACCAATTTTCAACCAGATTATTTAAACAAAAAAAACTAATTTTGAAAAAATAGTTGAATCCTCATCCAAAATGATGAATTTTCATTAAATGAAGATTAGGTTTAGACTAATAGTTGAATTTTCAATCAAAATATATTTTTTTTAACCAAAAATGGAATCGTTGATTTTCTAGGCCAACAAATTATTATTCAACAAAAAAATTCAATTTTCAATCAGTTTAATTGAAACAAAGAAGATTAATTTTTAACCATATAGTTGAATCCTGAACCAAAAATATGAATTTTGAACAAACATGATTGATTTTTTAACGAAAAGGAAAGATTTTCAACCAGATTATTTAAACAAAAGATAAACAAAAAAATTTTAACAAAATAGTTGAATCCTCAACCAAAATGATGAATTTTCATTGTATGAAGATTAATTTTAAACCAATAGTTGCATTTTCAGCCAAAATATTTTTTTTCAGTCAAAAATGGAATCGTCAATTTTCTATTTCAACAAATTATTATTCAACAAAAATATTCAATTTTGAATCAGTTTAATTGAAACAAAGAAGATTAATTTTTAACCATATAGTTGAATCCTCAACCAAAAAGATGAATTTTGAACGAACACGATTGATTTTTTAACCAAAAGGACAAATTTTCAACCAGATTATTAAAAAGAAAAAACTCATTTTTAACAAAATAGTTGAATCCTCATCCAAAATGATGAATTTTTATTTTATGAAGATTAATTTTAAACCAATAGTTGAATTTTCAGCCAAAATATTTTTTTTCAATCAAAAATGGAATCGTTAATTTTCTATTTCAACAAATTATTATTCAACAAAAAGATTCAATTTTGAATCAGTTGAATTGAAACAAAGGAAATGAATTTTTAACCATGCAGTTGAATCTTCTGCCAAAAATATAAATTTTGAACTAAAAAGATTAATTTTCTAACCAAAAGGAAAAATTTTCAACCAGATAATTTCAAAAAAAAAAAAAAAAAAAAACTAATTTTTAACAACATAGTTGAATCCTCAACCAAAATGATAAATTTTCATTAAATGAAGATTAATTTTAGACCAATAGTTGTATTTTCAACCAAAATATTTTTTTAACCAAAAATGGAATTGTTAATTTTCTATTTCAACAAATTATTATTCAACAAAAAATTCAATTTTCAATCAATTGAATTGAAATAAAGAAGATGAATTTTTAAACAAGTAGTTGAATGTTCAGTTAAAAAATATGATTTTTGACCAAAAAAGATTAATTTTCTAGCCAAAAGGAAAAATTTTCAACCAGATTATTTAAACAAAAAAAGATAAACTAATTTTCAACAAAATAGTTGAATCCTCAATAAAAATGATGAATTTTCATTCAATGAATATTAATTTTAGACCAATAGTTGAATTTTCAACCAAAATATATTTTTTATTATTCAATAAAAATATTCAATTTTCAATCAGTTGACGTTCATTTCGCGACCTACCTGAAAAAAACACATGTTTAAGCAAACTAAAATTGTTTAAACAATTTAAAATAAGCTAAAAAATGACTGGGTAAGCTTACATTACCGAATAATGATCGTATGCTTTCTGCTCAGTATACCCTGAAATACTATCCTAGTTCATGCGTTGTTCCCTCTACTGGGTTTGATTGCGGGTGCCGAAGGCTTGAGAAGTTGGATTTGACTTCAAGTTCAGCTAACGATTAGTCCACACTGGTGAAGTGAACTGCGTACCGTGGTCCGTAATTACCCTTATTACAAGCTTTTGTGTTCTCTTTTTTCATTGTGTAAAAAGTTACGAGTTTTAAGAAAACGTCTTTTGCTACCAAAATGTATTTCTCCACACCCCTTAACTGTGGTGATGGTTCGTGAAAGTGCAGTGATACTAGTATATTAGGCTTATCGGGAATGATGGATGTGAGCATTTCTTTACCGCGCTTGCAACTTCTCGGCTTATGATTTGATTATACATGATTGCTATGTTGAATGTTTGATCGCAGCTTTTATCATCCGAAGGGTGAAATACACGGCTGAGTGAGTTGGCTGGTATGTTGCCTTTTCCCTTACAGTGTACAATTTTAAAATTATATTGGGAAGTAGCGGAAATATATTGGGATCGCGAATAGCTCTAATTTGGGTACTGTTTAATTCATCTGATGCATGTTCAGGTATCTAATGTACATGGCGATGATTCTTTTGTTACGTCCATTCGGAAATAGAATTTATTTATGTATTTCGCATGCTCCTTACTGCATTTTATGTATTACCTAAAAGAAACCTTACGCGCTTTGTAACTCTTTTCGGCTTTTAGGTGATCGTTTTTTTTTAGTTATCGTCTTGGATGGCAGTTTTCAAAATTAATTGTGAATCCTGCTATGGCGAACAGCTGTAAGTAGACATCTAAGTGCTGAATTTGTTTATCCAGGTCACAAACCAGTGATAGTTTCTCACCTACGAGATCATCAATCACGAGTACAGTTATTTTAACCGAATATTTTGGGTACAGTCGTTGCAGCTTCCTTTCAAGGTCTTCAAAACTGTCTTTTTTCTTATGCTTGGCAGTGATGTTGTAGTCGGCCAGAGCCGAGAATTCGATCACGAATATGTTTCGTTTCTCGAAGTCCCGGAGAACGAAATCGGGCCTCGAGTGTCCAATGGAGACTGCTGTCCGAAACCGTAGGTCTAGAATATATGGCACTACTGGTTTTGGAGAAGTGACTTTATCTTTTTTGGAGTGTTCGTGTCGATTAAACCACCCCAAAAGAGTAGAGTAGAACCGGGACATTAATCATGTTAGTCGCATATACCTTGTTTTACGCCTATTCAATAAGTTTTCAATTAACTTAATTGAAAAAAAAATTATTTCTCAATATTTTCCGGTATGCGACACCGTGCCGTGTCCTTGGCCTCTCATGCTTCAAAAAATATTTTGTCAATGTGCACTGTTTTTGCATATCAAATGATGTCTACTCATACACCTCACTCCCTACAAAGAATACAAAATGCTTTCAGAATTCATGTATTTCATGTAAATTTTCAGGTTTTATAGGTTCCTCTTAATTTTATAATTTCCAGTCTATTATAAAAGAAAGACTGGAATAAGTAGGAAAAGGACAACAAATATAGAAAATGTAGTATAATAAAATCGACCACCACTATGGCCAGGTCGCCTGACCCAAGAGATCAAGTCGACCAATATGATATGACCAAATCGACCCTTTATGATGAGCGATTCGATCCTTTATAATGATCAGTTTCCCTTCTGCGATGATCGGTTCAACTCTCTGTGACGCTTGAGTCGACCGTTCAAGATGACATCAAGTCGACACCCTTAGATGATCGATTTGAACCTCTTGTTTTAACCTTCTAGAGATATTCGGTTTAGCCATCTTCAAGAGCTGTCCTATAGTTGACCCCGCAATATAGTCTGTCCGCACATCTAGATGGCCCAACTGACCTTTCATTTTTCTTCGTGCTGCTGTCGTGAGTTTGATAATTCAGTAAACAATAAAACTATATACCACTAAAAACTGCTCGCGTACTAAAAATTTTTTTTTTCATATCTTCCGTCCTTATTGAAAATTTAAAAATACAAATAAAAATGTTACGAACTTGTTTTTGAAATAATTTGAGCCTCCACCAAAGTCATGAGTATGATAATTCAGTAAGCAATGGAACTATATACCTCTATAAAATGTATGCGTACAAAAAGATATTTCTTAATATTTCTCGGTGTTATTAAAAAGTTACCAAATCAAGTTAAAAAAACTCTATGTAATCGATTTTGAAAACTTTCAAAACTCTACGCTAAAGACGTGAGTTTGATAAATAAATGATCAATAAAAGTATATACCTCTCAGAAATACATTCGTACTAAAAAACATTTTGAAATATTTTCTGGCGTAATTGTAAAGCTAACTGTTTCAATGAAAACGACAACTTTATGAAGTCATTTTTCGAAAATTAAAACCTCCACCGAAATCATAAGTTTGGTAATTCAGTTAAACTATATTCCAACAAAAATGTATGCATACAGCTGAAAAGTTCTGCACAGGAACCTCGGGGGATCCTGAATATATTCCTGGACACGAACCTGCACACGAACCTTTGCACGAACCAAGAGTAGAAAGAAATTTGCTGAAAAATTTTTGATGATAAAATTGTTGGCCTATAATTAGATAAAAAAATTTTCCCTTGACTTCCTTTTTTTGGGACGCGCACTTTCTTTAATTATAAAAACAAGACAATAGAAACACGTACGTTTCAATATTACTGCATATGTTTCAATATTACTGCATATTCGGAATAACATACATAAATTGTAAATAAATTGAAAATTTAAATTAGATATCTGAATAAGCAATCCCATACCGAGAGACAGAAGCTAATAAGTATACCTTTAATATAACGGAGTTGAAAATCACACAGAAATTTTCGGCTCTAGAACAGACTTTAATCAAGTGCAAAGCACGAGATACGTGATGAAAATGTGTTTCTTAAAGCCGAAAGAGCTTTAAAGAAAGACAATTCACAATCAGCAAATTACAGTTGTCGATGCTTTGAATTTTCATTTTATATAGTCTATGCATGAATATGAGGGAAGTGCAAAGACCGAGAAGGAAGCGCAAGATAAATTTATGATCGAGCCTTAGTAACCATCATACGCTGACTTTTTATTATTATTATTTGAAAGTAGAAGCTTGACAATTTTACGTAATTAAGTTATTGGTTTGAAAGATTGTGGCTTATTGACATATTGACATATTTCACCTACTATCTTTTCAGGTAACCAGTGCTGGATTAACAAGTAGGCCAAGGTAGGCCATAGCCTAGGGGCCCTCAGACTTTTGTAACTTTTTCTTGAAAAAAAGTCAATTGGATTTCAAAATTACACTACAGTAAAACCTGGATTTAGCTCCCCTGGATTTTGCCCTTCCGAGCATTGACGCCGCGCCGTGGGGCTGTGTGAGAAGCGTTTGCGGGGGGATGTGCGTTGTGCACTCAGGCGTAAAAAAACAGAGAGAGAGAAACAGGATAGAGATAAAACACGAGAGAGACAAAATAGTTCCTACAGACTTTTGTAACTTTTAGTTTCACAAAAAAGCGTGAATAAAATTTCAAAATTATGCTATGGACAATTAGGGGCCCAGTAAGCCCCTTGCATTTTTGTAACTTTGTCTCTAAAGAAAAAGCTTTAATTGAATTTTAAAAGAATATCATACTATCGTAAAATATGAGCACAGTGGGCCCCTCAGAATTTTTTCTTAAAAAAAAAGTCAATTGAATTTCAAATTTTACCATCGGGAATTGGGGGCCCAGTAGGCTTTCAAAAGTTTGTAACTTTTTTTTCACAAAAAAGCGTTAATTAAATTTCATAATCATGCTATCGGGAATAAGGGGCCCAGTGGGCTCCTTAGACTTTCGTAACTTTTTCTTCTAAAAATAGCGTAAATCTAATTTCAAAATTATACTGTCGGGAATTAGGGGCCCCTCAAACTTTTGAAACTTTTTTTTTTTACAAAAAGGCGTCAATTAAATTGTAACATTATGCTATCGGGAATTAGGCTAGAAACGCATTTAAATTAGGATACACCCTACTTTACTTTACTTTAATTTAATTTGGTAATCCGGCACTGCAAGTAACAAGCCAAATTTCTAATTTGAAAGCTTAAATTTTCAATGACAACTTAAGATTATTATTTCGTGTGTATTATTCTTTTTATGGGTGATTTTATGATGAATTACTATGTTTTAATATATTGTCAATTCATAAGAAAATACCATTTCTACAACATTTGCGTTTATTCGTAGAATATTCGAGCTATTACAACTTAACTTTTGGGGGTCCAGTAAATTGTGAAAAATTATTTAATTTAAAAAAAAATCTAGAATTTTGTATTCTTAAAATTTATCTTCGATCTGGCGCAAATATCGTTAGAAACGAAGAAATGATTGGCCAAATATTTAAAATAGGTATTTGCAGCATAAAAATAAAATTAAATATATTTCCATTTATTTTTATCATTATTTATTAAAAGCAGATTTCGTTTTTAAATGTTTTTTTTTTCTCAAATTTCAAATACGAACGTATATCTTATCTCCGTATTATTTACTGACCACAACATTGACATTGACGTTTGAATATTGTACGACACATTTGAAACTTACACAGCCGCATGTAATTCAAAGAAAAAAAAGTACTTCCTTCAAATATATTTTACCTAGCAATATCAATTGCGCGCTACGTGAGCGTTTACTTTTTCTATTTAAAGGAAAAATAAATTTGAATACTAGTTCAAAATGATAAATAAATTATGATAAAATCATTACGGACCTATACATAAACTACAGATAATATTTTATTTTACAAAATCAATATTATGAATGATTTGCACACGAATAATTTTTATTAATGGTCAAATTATAAATATGTCAATGTTTCCAGGACACCACTAAATATAAAAATATAAAATTCTTGGCCATTTCCCGGTTTAAACATTGAAATCCGAAAAATGTTTCACTTAAGTTTTCAAAACTAAACAACACATTAAATCAATAAAACCAAAATTTTTTCGAATTCTAATATTCTAAAATTAAATATTCAAGATTTTTTAATTTTTCAACTATGAAATTCAATTTAATCCTACAATTTATTACTAATTGGAAGCTTTATAATTTGAATACATTTACTTTTAAGGGCTTTCAATTTAAACACAATTTAAATAAATTATTTAATTTTAACAATTTCATAGTGGTAGCCTTTAAAATGAAATAAATTAGAATTTAACGTTTCAATTCTAATTTGAATTGTTACTTTTTTCAATTTTAAAATCATACAGCTTAGAATGCGTAATTCACAAATCTTTTACTTTTAAATTTGCCATTTCAGGCCCTGATTTTTAAGCGTGCATTTTCAATTAGAGGAAATTAAGAATGCACCTTTTTAGTCTTAAGCAACTAAACTGTACTTTTTGTATTAAAAATTAAACAATAATTGATTTTGCATGACAATTCTGAATGTGTTCAAAATGTAACAATTTACTAATTTTAATGTTAAAAATTGAACTTCTTCAATTCGAAAATCATAGGTCCGTCTTTCTTCATTTTTGAAAGATTTAAAAATGTGTCAACAAGGAACTTTGTACGCATTCTTTTATCTGCTAGAATCTTGGATAAAAATCTCTAAAACTCTTTTATGCCTATCATTCAAATTAAGAAATTACAACTTTAAAGACGCAAGAACACTCTACATTACAAACTGAAAATAAAGCATAAAAAGCAGAACTCTTTCAAATTTCAAGCATTTGAAATGGAAAATTAATACACTCTAAATTTTATTACAGCTATAATTTCTTACTAATAGTAAGTCTTCTAATTTTAAAAGGTGTTACTCTAAGGGCCTCAAAATAAGACACTATCTTTAAATTAGGATTGCGAGTTTGTGACATGTATTTGTTAAATTTACTTTAAATTTTGCATTATATTTAATTTTAAACAATTAGAGTTCAAAACAATAAAATATAAAACTTTCAGTATGAAAATCTTTTGGCTTTTCTTTCACAGTCAAATGTTAAATTTTAAGTAGTCGCGACTTTAAAAATTTTATAATAAAATTCTTTATACATATTTCAAGAACTCGCACTTTTAACTGATAAATTAATAATTGTTTAAAATTTGTATGTTATATTATTCGATTTGGAACATTTTTTAGAACATGTAACACATTTTCATTATTTAATTTTTCAATTAAATATACCTTTTTGCCAATTTGAGCTATATTTTACATAATTGATTGCACTATTCATCTATTTTTCTCTTTTATTCAACTGCATAAGCATCAGACATTTGTAATAAATGAAAAAAATAACAATTCCGCAAATGCATCTAACCCTTAAATCCAAACTTTTTTAAATCCATTGAATTAGATATTGAACGAGATAAAATTGAATATATTTTAATCGATTTCACAGCAGAAAAATGTGATGAAACGTAACCTCAAGTGAAATTAAAAAAAGATTTGCATTCGGCCATTATACATATATATATATATATATACATATATATATATATATATATATATATATGTATATATATACTAATACGAGTTGAAAGTCTTTAATTTGATTTAAAGAAGTTTTTTTGGAGAATTTATTTCCATTTTTTCGTGTTGGTCGACATTGAAAGCAACTAAAACTGTCAATATTCAATTCAGCCGCTCAAACTGTAAAACTTAAGTATAGACGTTCCCGATGCATGTACTGTAGTAGGCAGAAATCGGTTATATTCTATCACCCTCATTTGAGTCACTGAAAAGTGTGTCACTTGATAAAAAAAGAACAGTTTTTATTGAAAAATCAGTGCATTTAACTCATTATTTGTGACGTTCCGCAAAGAAATGGCCCACGTTGTCGGTATAGAGGCACATAGCCGGATAACTTCCGAACATTGTGAGCCTAGGACGAAGTTGGCGAGTGCCATAAGCGCACGTATTTAATTTTTCCTTCAAACATAAAATTTACCCACTTCTGGTCACTTCCGGGACATAAGTATAGTAGCACGAGATAGAGCATAGATTGAAATGTGATTTCCCATCGAAACACTAAAATCTCTAATTGTGACGTTTGTTCATAAAAATGGGAATATCACCTGCACTTCGATCGACAAAGTAGTCCATTTTCTTGAGGGACGTCACATAAATTAATTGCGGGTGGAAATTCACGCGAAATTCGCGTGTCGTTTTTGGAACACTAAATCCCAAAGTATGATTTTTTTATCTGATATTGGATCAAATCTCTGCATAATTGAAACAATTTGGAAATCTATGTGTCAAGACATGGAATTCAGTAGTAATTTCCAATGTAGCATTTATGTTGTTGCCAATTGTTTCTTCATTGTGCAACTTTTTTATTCAGTGTTGGGTACAAAAATGATCAAAAAACGATTTAAGATTAAAAATTAAGAAATGATATTCAGAATAAATCAAATATTAAATTCCTGTTCAATTCCTTCTTCAATAATCTCTCTCTGACCCCTTTTATGTGCCAATAAGCGCCAATATAGATTTAATTTATAAACAACTATTTATCATCCCTTGAAATGTGAGCGACTTTACCCCACAATGTGGAGCTAAGTCGCTCACTCAGAAAAAGTAAAGGAAAGGGCTTGAGAGGAAAACTTCACAGAAAAAGTAATTATTCATAAGTTTTCTAATCAATTTAAAACAAATAAAGTCACTCAAACTTATGGAAACGTTAAATCATCTGCTTAGTGTCACTTAGAACATAACCAGATTCACAAGTGCGGATTGAAAAATCCATATATACTCAGCGTAATGGCACCCCTAGTGCGTATCGAGATTATTTTCAGTCAGCAGCATCTCTAGGAGAAACATACAGCAAGTTTCAGCCAGATCCGTCTATTACTCTGTTTGGCGTCCATTTGAATGAAGAAAGACGAGGGATTTCCAAAAAATAAATGAAAGAGAATTTCGTGTCGCGATCAAACATTATGTTATGAAAGGCTTATCGCCTCAGGAGACTAAAGTGAAGCTTGATAAACATTATGGTGAATGTGTACCTTCGATTAGAATGGTTTACACCCACGTGAAAAGAAAGACCAATTTAATACCAATTCAAGACCAGTTTCAAACCACGTTTGGTCTTTTTCTGGTCTGTAACCTTCAGCCTATACCTGCATCATTTTAGGGCATTGAAATAGACATCACTCTGTCTCTCTCTCTCTCTCTGAAATAAGGATAGCTGGCTGGGACAAAAAGACTGTGGTCTTCTGGGGACCAGAAAAGATCAGTTTAAGACCACTTTAAGACAGCCCTATACCTGCCTATACTGTAGTTTTAAGTTGGTCTTTCTTTTCACGAGGGCATGTGGTTTAAACATTTTCAGAGTGGCCATATAAGCACAAGTGACGCTAGATATTTTGGACATTTGGACCAAGAACAAAATCGTGTGCCCCTAAACAAGAAGGTTACATGTTGCGACTGCATGCTCTGTGATGCGAGAAACACCCACAGCTCTTGCAATTTTCGCATCAACTTCTGCGAAACTGCTCCAATGTCCTCCGGAAAGAAGTTATATAAGCGGAGCGTCTACTCTATAGCAGCCAGAATGAACCGGCATCCAATAGAGGAAGAGCGATGCTTTAGGGCCAGGAGAAACATCAACATCCAGGTTTCTCTCAAGACTAAAGATCTGGCTGAACTGGATGATGTGCTTCGAAGAGATTTTTCCGAAGAGTGTGACCTCTGGATCATTAATTGTATTGTGTATGATGCAGTGAGAAGTTTGGCGGATGTAAACCGTAAAAAAAAACAATGGCTGGTCATACGAACAAAAGACGAATGCAGCAACTCAGCACAAAAATAGGCCGGACAAAACATTACGCGTCCTGTATTCAGTGTGTGATTGGCCACATAACCCCTGGCAGGAATTTCACTGCAAAAGTCTGACAGTTCGCGCGCAAACTTCGAATCCGTCATCACACAGTCAACAAGTCAAAGTTTCTGACCATCAGGCAGCATATTTTTGACAGAAAACGGGTACTATCTGACGCTAGGAGAAGTGTAGAGCGGAGGGAGAGGTGGATCAGAGAAAATGCACAGATTTTCTCTGATTCATCTCAACTCTTTCAAGACCTTCCAGTTACTGTAGACCACCTGCCCAACCCAGAGGAGTTCGAGGCATTTTGGAAAGAATTCTACGAAGTCCATCATCCACTGAATGAAGACAGAAAGAACATAAATAGCTTCAAAGAACTGTACACTGTGTAAAGTGCCCTCATAACACCTAAGGAGGAATGCCCACCTATCTCTGCCGAAAAGGCGAAAAAATTATTAAGAGGAATGAAGTGCTATTCCGCTCCGACACTAGATGGTATCAACCTCTTCTCGTGGAAGAAGTTTTCTTCAACCCAGAAGCATCTGACCCACATTTTCACCTCATATCTAAAGTCGGAAGGGCCTATTCCGGAGTGGTTGGTAAAAGGACGCACAGTGCTCCTCCTGAAGATGGGCAAATTGTCTGACCCAAAGAATTACAGGCCAATAACTTGCCTAAACACGTTGTATAAGATCTTCACAGCTATCGTAAATCATAGAATTCTTCGGACAATTGGACCTATGTGGCGAAAGATGTACGAACAACGCGGCTAAAAAAAAAGCGTAGCAGGATGACGGGAGAACCTGCTCATCGATAGATGTGTCTGTAAAGACGCAGCATTCTATCAGCGTCACCTATCGATGGCCTGGATTGATTACCGGAAAGCTTTTGATTCAACCTCCCATAGACTTATCATCTGTCTGTTGGAATAAAGATCCGTTAAAAACCAGAGATCGCAAATTTGGACGATTACATTACACTCTCATGAATGAGAATGTAAAAATTTGCACTTCAAAGGACTCCGCACAACATGTATGGAAAATGTCGTAAAGTTGTTCTTCCAAGCACGTTTGTTCACTTTTTTTATGAGTGAGTGACTTACCCCACGTCATCGGGTAATGTTTCTCACACTTCACGGAATGTAAGTCAGTGTTAATGAGTAAAATGTATGTACTTTACAGTACAAAAGAGTCAAATAGTGATTATATATTGAAAGCGCCAATACCTAATCTAACTTCCTTGCTTTTCTTTATTGTAAAAAGAAGCCGAAAAAAACAAACCGCTCAGACCCATTTTACCGTACCTCAGTCATTTCTTTTTTCTTTTAAGAAAATAAAAAAGTTGGTTCTCAGGGTCTAGCAATCTTCTTATTGAAAAACAAAACAATTTTCAACTGTATTTCCTGTAAAGTTATCGAAACCCAAAATGGAACCCTCTTATTCTGGGCCCTCGATCTGTATATAATTTTTCGTTTTCTTTTAACACAAAAATAAGTAGGTAAAAAAATCAAATAAATTGTAAAGCAAAGTTCAGTTTTAATATTTTAGTATAATGAACTCTTGCAACTCCTATTAAATTGGTCGTACTGATTACTTTAGTGGACTAGAAAAAATTTTGTGTCACCCTATGCCCTTACGATTTTCTAACAGAACGTTGTTAAAGTTGTTATACAGTAGAAGAATTTTACAAACAGTAGAATGATCAAGAAAATGTTTGGAATCTTCCTGGCAGTAACAATTTGCAGTTCTCATTGCGAACGAGTTAAAAATCCTCACGAAAGTCAAACTGGAGTTCAGAAATTACCTGGAGGAATGAGGAGTGATTCTAGGGATCAACTAAGCATAAAATTCACCTCCTCCATCAATTGCTTGGTGAGGAGCTAAAACAGGGAGAGAGTTCGCAGCCTTCCTCATCTGGTAATTGAATAATACAAGTAAAATTTCAATTAACATTCAATATCTTGATTCTTGTTGTATAAGAATGATGAATATCTACAGCCTTATCAGCAAGTTCTGCTGGACCTGGATCAGCTTTACCAGCTGGTAAATCAAATTAGCGACTGCACCATAGAAAGCCAACTAAGAAGAAAAACCACGCTGAGAGTAATTCATGTCGAGAATGTAATCATTGTTTTCTCAGATAATTGTAATAAATCTTATATGTCAAGCGTTCAGGATGCAATAAATAGAAGAATCGTAAAATATTGGATTACAATTTTGTTGCCTATTTGTATAACTGCCTTCAAAAAAATGAGAGATTAAGCAATTTGGTATAAGAGGATTACACGTCACTGCTAAGTTACATGAAGTATTCTTGCTACTATTATGCTAAAGAAATGATAGAAAAATCAGGATTGTTCTTCCAAAAAAGTGCAAGAGGCTAGCTGCATTCTTCATGGTAGTTTAAAAAGTTTCGGACTATGAAGAGGGTGTTAAATAAAATTGCCTTTTGGACAGCACCAAACACACCCTATAAACTCTTACCTCCTCCAGACGACTCTTTAGCCTCGCATGAATGTTCCCCGTAGGTAAAATCACTAGAGAAATAATTGTTATCTTTTTGAAATGTCATACGGAGACATGGCTTCCTGAATAAAACGCCCGCATCAAAGAAGAAGAAAGAAGAAGAAATGTTATACTCTCATGACTTCTTGCCTTGAATGGTTTATTTTGATCTTTCTTGACGTTGGGTATCTCTGAAACAGAGCAGTAAGGACAATAAGATTCTACCGGAAGTAGTCAATCACTACGCCCAGCGTCGCGTCTCATGTAGGTGGAATATTACGTGAACGAAGGATATCTTCCACGTGACGAGTCAACATGTGGGTTCAGTTGCTTACCCGCCCCGCCTGTATTGCTTCAACAGAGCTGAAACACCTGAGTGTTAAGGTGTCCAATTAGCACAAATAAGGAGCTTGTAATATGATCTACCTCTCGAAATTCCAGTGGAGTGCGTTCGAAGTTCTCCTCGGAACGCTTGTATTTGTCTGAGACGTTTGTGTTGTTCGTGGTAGTCTTTATGGGTCTCAAACTTGTCGATGTTCTGCCTTGTGTATTTTCACAAAAAGATTAACTCCACTGGTCTGTTCGTCTCATTCTGCAACTTCAACAGTTTTCTCTTCAGCCGAAGCATCAAGAGTGTCTCTGATAGGGGCAAGTTAGTGGTGGACTTGTCTCCCTATGGCCTGGGTTTCAACATCAGACAGCAGTTTTCCAAAAAGATTGAGCGTCTGTGGAGTAAGTGTAGACTCTTACGGCCCTAGTGTCATTATACTGCTGGGAAAGATAAGGGTAACGAAAAGTATGCCTAGAACAAGAGATAAATTCCAGATCAGTCTGGGATTCGCGTGACGGCTATTTAAGTAGTCAAGGGGTCGGTTTAATTATGAATGAAAAAGCAAGACAGCATCTCAAAGATCATGGTTTTGTAACTCCCAGATTGTTGTGGGCTAGAATGAAGATAGGAATTAGAAGATTATTCATCGTAGCGTGCTATGCCCCAGTAGATAGTGACCCGAGGAAAGTCAAAGACGCCTTCTGGGACACTTTAAATGATACAATTAGTACTTGCGATCAACGTAAAAGAATAGTTTTTCTAGGAGATATGAACGGATGGGTCGGCGTCCAACGTCAAGATACAGATACAGAAAGGGTTCTAGGTAAATTTGAGGATCCAAGAAGAAATTACAACGGGAAAAAGTTAGTTAGCTTATGCTTAGAAAAGGGCCTATTCAATACAAATACTTGGTTTCTACATCAAATCATCCACACGTACACCTGGTGTGAAGGAAATAATCGCAGTATAATCGACTTCGTTATTGTGGATGAAAGACTAAGGAAACTAGTTAAAGATACAAGAGTCATGAGGGGATCCGAATGCAAAACTGATCATTACCTTTCAGTCTCCAAAATAAACTTAGGGCGGGGATGAAGGAGAAAGAAAACAACAAAAACGAAAAAAACGCGAATCAAGATTGAAAGTTTACAGAAACCGGAAGTGCGTATAGATTTTCAGAATAAGATAAACAAATGCATAGATGAGGCAACTTGGAAGGCGCTTAGAAGCGATATAGATATAGAGAGCGCGTGGACTATGTTACGGGATATCATTGTTAAAACTGCGTTTGAAGTATGTGGTATGGCGGTTGTAGGAAGAAAATCTGGTTGTGCATGGTGGAATGATGAAATTAAAGCAGCCCAAAAAGAAAAGAAAAAAGAATGTAACATAGAATAAAATAATAAAGTCATGACTTCTAATTTCAAAGGAGATAAACTTACAACAAATTTTCAGGAAGGTTTTTTCTAACCGCAATGTAAGAACTACAATCGCAATTTGCTCGTGACTGGATAATGTAAACGCCTAACAGAGATATTTTTGACTTCTTGAAGAGGTTTACTTTACTTGAAGAGGTTTTTTTTACTTTTTTTTTTACTACTTGAAGAGGTTACACGTCAGAAGTTGAAGAGAAATGCAAGAATTTCTCAAATTTTGTACCTCGACTTCAACTTTTGGCATGAACTTAGAAAAGTTGTAGCAAAACTCTGAAATTCATAGCACATTTTTTAAAATCAATAAAACTGTTTAACTTCGTTGCTATCTTCTTTCTGTTCCAGAAGCACAGTTATTGCAACTGGTTCATCCTTTTGCTTGTCTCTATCTTCGACCAGTTCGGTTTCTTCTATCTCGTGGTACCGACCAGTTTCATGAGGCATATCTTCATAAGACAATTCTTTCAAAATCTTTGGGAAAAAAAGTATTTAACTTTTGGCGGTTCTTGACCAAAATTCGTCTCCTTTTCACTTTTTTCCTTAGCTTTTTTTCTACACTGAGCACTACTAAGTTTACTAAACATTTTTCAGCCTATGCAAGGTATACTTGTACAGGAATTCACTCTACACACATTCACTAACTTAGAAAACCAAAAAAATAATTGAATAATTTTTTGGCGATTGGGTACGTCGAAAAGTAAAATTGCACGCTCGGATAACGGAATAATTTATTCTCCGAGCAGAGGACGACAGTTGAACTGCTTCAGTGGGGATAAGCGGAGCTGAGGCCCAACTCTGGAGCATGCGAGGGAGTAGAGAGCAAGCGTCCAGTCTCTCTCCCTCTCATGCACCAAGGTTACGTGTCAGTTACGCTTATCCCCACTCTGCCCCCACTTAAGCAGTTTAAGCCTGCGAATAGCGTACGGTGTAAGGAGGCTCATTGGTAATTCCGTGAAGCCGATTTTTGATCATCTATCTCGGGATTACCAATCCAAAGTGGCATGCAATTTGTGAGGGACATTTTACCTAAAATACGACTAATTTAAATGCTGCTTTGTTTAAATTCATGACTGGCGCCCCTGGAAACAACCTGCCCGAAATCCCCCCCCCCACAATGCCACGCCCCTAGAATTTTGCCTAAATTATCCTATTGGAAAGACCGGCCCTAGTATGGACTCTAATTGTATATACGCATATTGCCATGCTGACAGTTTATTAAGGAGAGCGAATAAAACGTATAACTGTTTTATTTTTTAGAGATAAGTTTATAAATGTAAAAATTGGTAATTCTGCATTCATATTCAGACAATAGATGTTTAAAATTCTAAGCTTCCAATCACACAAAACATTAATTATTAAAATGAATCTTACCTGTTTTGCAGTCGTTTTTGGTGCTTTACTAGGTGCACTGGATACTGCAAGTTTCTCTTGAGTGTTTTCAGCCGATGGAGACATAAGTACTGTCACTGGAGACTGAAAAAGTATATAAATTTGATTTCAAATTATTTTATTATAACAGCTAAATTGGTCTTATACAAATTTTACAACTTGCAAACAGTAAATAGGGTAGGCCGAGGTGGTTTTTTTAGTTTAACGTTCATTACCCCATAAAATTAAGAATAAGAGATTATTAGATATTTTTTTAAGAAGCACTAACTATTAAAGATCACATCTTTATATTCATATAAAATGATTTGTGAGTATGCGTCTACCTTCATTTAAGGTGATTTTGAGTTATTATTTCACAATAGGACATAATAGACGATTCTGCATCGCTTGTTAAAATATTAGACAATCATAAGAAGTAATAAGGGAGCGAAAAGGAGAATATAAGCAAGATTTTCTTTAATTTACGTACATTATATTGATATATTATATTAATTTACTATTTTCATTCTGAAAGAAGGTCGACAAACTAAGTTAAATTAATTAATTTGAGAATGAATGTGAATAATCGTCAGAAAATAAAGTTATTTCAAAATGGAACATAGGTTTATTTCATATAATTTAGTTTAAGAATCATGGTTAAAATGTTAATACCCACAACAATTATACTGTCTTATCATTAAATAAGAAGTATCGTTAGCCACACCTTGTATGTTGAGCGCTCGCAGCACGAGTCGGAGGCGCGCAGAAGACGAGTATTTAAACTTTACCATTTCATTAATTTTCTTAACATTTTTCAAATAATTGTATAATAGAATAGTGGATACATCTACATAATTTAAAAACGCACTTTACGAATTTATCTATCTCAATTTGGTTCATTTTTTTCAATTGAGGGGTGGATATGCATAAGGAGTCAAACCCCAATTTTTCAGAAACGGGTTTATTTGCTCAAAAAATTAGAAAAAATCGAAAAAAAATCCCTGCCAAAGGTTTTTTTACGGGTTGCAGTTTTTTTTAAGTGAACCATTTTTTTCCCTTCATTGCCCTGAATTAATCACTTTCTTAAAATAATATTATTAATATTTTATTATTATACCAATAAGTCAAATCCCTTTCGGAGTAAGCGTAATTCGTTCGGTTCTAGCCTTCTTATACTACTGGCGTACAAGGAATTTATATGGTAAGTGTAAGTAAGGGATTGGTAGGAGAAGGGATAGATTTTAGATCAATCTAGAGATCGCGCCTTGCTTATTCAAACAACATACTCGTCCCACAACATCGCTCCGATACGGGTTTCTGATCAATCTCTCTAGCAAATCATCCTAGGTGAAGAGCTTCGCAAAGTCATCGTGATCACGGTTCACACACAAATTCAAAAAGTGACTAATAATCCCACAAGAAGATCCATCTCTATCCCAACTACATCCACTAAGCAAAGCTCTCCATGAGGGCCCATGAGTATCCAAAATCTTTCGTTTCAGACACTTCCTATAAACAATTTTCTTCGACTTAACCCTGTCCTGGAATACATATTTTACTCCTTTTACATCCACACATCTGTTCATGCAGGCTTTAGTGTCACTGTTTTTCTACACCACATTCTTAGAGAACCCACTCATCACTGACTTTGTCCATTATCATTTTTTCGCATGCATTCCGCAGGAATTGTATGCCAACCTCGTTCACTTTACTCATATCCTTTTCTTGGTACGTCCAGATCTCGCTACCATACAGCACAATGGGTCCAAGCACAGAATTATATGTAATACAATGTAACATAGAATAAAATAATAAAGTCATGACTTCTAATTTCAAAGGAGATAAACTTACAACAAATTTTCAGGAATTCACCATGAAAATCGCTTAGTCGCCAATTTTCACTATCATATTCGTAATCAGCGCGTCAAAATACATAAGTATACGAAGTTTTATTAAAATCGGAAAATTCAGCTATTCGGAACTGCACCCAATTTTTGTTCCTGATTTGTTCTAGAACACATTCATAAAAGCGTTTTAGTACGTCTACATAACACCGTTACGGTACATTTCTGGAACAAGCTTGGAACAAATGCTATAGAACGTCTGTCATCAGTTTGTTCTACAAGAGTTCCGTCATAATAGTGTAACAATGTTCTAGAAAACGATTATCTTTTTGTCCTAGAACAGTTCTGTCATCAAATTGTAGGAATTCTTATACAACACTGTTCCTTTTATGAACTAGAACAGTTACAGCTTATTTCTGCTGATCAGCTGTCAATGTGCGCGCACGTGGATCAGATAGAAAGAAGCTGCGTTTCTAAATCCTGTCTGCTTGCTTGCATCATATTTCTCGCGTGATTGGAAATATTATTCTTTGAAAAGTTATATATTTTACACTAAATTAAAAAAAAATGAAAATGTTTGTATTATATTCGTATTATATTTGTCTACACGTCTTTAGTTCCTAACCTAACTGGTCAAATCCGCGTTTTCATGTAACAATTAAAAGTGTGGCAGTTTCACTCGTTTTCTAAGGGAACACATGCAACAGATACGGCTTTCAATTGACAATATTTACCTTCACAGAATTGATGTCCAATTAAAAATTACAAGGTTGTTACATAATTATCTCGTCTCTACATTTTGAAAATTCAAGTATTTGGTAGAATAAGATTAGATTTTCATTTCTGCCCATTTTGTTATTTTTCTTGCTAGGCCAATCTGTACATTGCCTCCTAGTATATATGTGCACTAGGAAAAAGTGAAAAAAATTCTAGTCAGTTAATATCTACGTCCTAATGGTTTAAAAATTATGGCGAATTCTTTATATGTAGAGTTTTTACTAGTGAAAAACAACAATAGATTAAATCCATGATACAAAAAAGTAATAGCAAAACATTTAATAGAATTTCATAATGGTGATTCAACTTATATTGATTGATACAGTATTGAAATATTACACCAAGATCCTGATTACTATAAAAGATGTTTTGCTGAAATCATATTCATTAAAAAAGGAGACAATAGTTAAAATAAAATTACGGATTTGGAACAATATAATGTAGCATACAATAGATTACTTGCATTTCTTTCGTAACTTTATATGCCAAAAATAATTATAACAAAAGATGATTGACGATTATTATTCTTAAAAACAGTTATTTCTTTCATCTCTAAAAAAAGAATATGATTTATGATGGATCCGAGACAAAAACTTATACCAGCTGGTATCATATATGTGACCGTCCGCAAAGAAAGGGACCTAATGCGTCAAAGCTGAATTTTACAGGACGGGCGATTGCAGCAGAGCCCGCAAGTCAGCATTTGAGTAGTGGGGATGCGTCTACGAAAATCAATCCCTCCACTTGCCACTACACTTTTAGACACGAGCCAGTGGAGCTCACGGGCACGTCACGAACAGTTATGTGGTAAGTGGTGGGGCTGGCTTCCGTAGGTCTCTCCTTCGATCTCCGCGTACACTTATCATGCCTATGTTTGTAGCTTATTAACAACAAAAGTAATTAACTGGGAAAATTTCTGATTATTGGAAATGAAAGAGTAACTCAGAAACTATCGATTAGCGTCAGAAAATGAAAATCGATTTTTTCCGCATTAGGTCCGTTTCTTCGCGGACTTTCTTCGTGGCCATGAGTCGGATTTACCGCGGTCCTACTGGGATCCGGTGTCATTTTTAGATGGCAGTTGCTCTCAGTGCGACTCTGCGGTGGTTTTTAACCTTATTTTTTAATTATATATATATGTTAAACGATATTTCTTGGGTCCGAGAAAACATCGAAATTTAATTATAGATATCGGTAGAGGACATCTTTCTGAGTAATATGATAAAATATTTGACCAAAATATGTAATACACTGCGCGTGGGAGGACAAATTAATAAAGTGATGTTTATTGGGTCGACTCATTTAATTTTAACAAATGATATCAAAAACGTAATGCAGAACTCTGAAACTTTTTGACTGAAAAGAACTAAAGCTCACGGATCTTTTCGTCGTCTGAACTAAACGCATAATTACTAATATGAGGATCTGGATAACTTTAAAGTTTTAAGCAATGGAACGATATTTATTAGGTAAAGACAAAAATTAGTTTAGTGTAGTTTATTGGGTCCTCATAATTTAAACCTCATTTAGTGTGTCAAACAATAATCATTCACAACATAGTGAATAATATATAGTTTACTTTCATTCTTTTGAATCATTTAAAAGCATTTCTTAACCAGACTAAGGTCTTCTGACAAATAAATAGACCAAATATTAAGGACCCAATAAGAATCTCTTTGTATCTCATTTCATCGCACCTGATAAAGATACTTTGAATACTTTCCGATATTTATCGGATACGTAAAATAATCTTACTTTCTGCATTTAGATCGATAGAAGCCACCTTTCTCAGAAATATGACAAAATATTTCACCATAATATGCAATATTCTGTGCGGAGGAGGAAAAATGGATAAAGCGATTTTTATTGGGTCGACTCATTTAACTTTAACAAATGATATCAAAAACATAATGCAGAACTCCGAAACTTTTTGACTAGAAAGAACTAAAGCTCGCGGATCTTATAGACTTCTTAACTAATCATATAATTGATAATATGAGGATCTGGATAAATTTAAAGTTTTGAGCAATGAAATTATATTTATTGGGTATAGAAAAAAATATTTCTAGCGTAGCTTATTGGGTCCTCATAATTTAAACCTCATTAAGTGCGTCCAACAATAACTATTCACAGCATAGTGAATACGATATAGTTTACTTTCATTCTTTTCAAAAATATAAAAGCTTTTCCTAACTAAACTTAGGTTTTCTGACAAATAAATAGGCCGAATATTAAGGGCCTAATAAGAATTGCCCTATATCTAGTTTTATCGGACCCGATAAAGACCATTTGAATACCTTCCGATATATATCGAGTTCGTAAAATAATAGTGCTTTCTGCATTTAAATCGATAGAGGACATATTTCTGAGTAATATGACAAAACATTTAACTATAATATGCAATATTCCGTGCGTGGGAGAAAACATAGTAATACGAAAAGCGGATAGCAGATTTATCACTCATCTCGCGGTTGTGAGACGTGGCCATGAATGGGATTTACCGCGGTCCTACTGGGAGCCGATGTCATTTTTTACGAGATGGTTGGCAAAGGAGCGTTCCTTTACAAAGCCGCGGAGCAGGCAGCTGAGACCCTTGGCCTGAATTTTAACATCATAAATGAGGAAAGTGCAGTAATCCATCTAGATGCCAGGACGCATGCCAGGACGGTGTCATTTCCCCCTTAGTATACCGTGACCGCATTTTATGTCAAGAAGTTCCTAGCGATGGGTGCAGAGCGTGTCATACACACGCTGAGTAGCTAGAACACATACTATCAGAGTTTCCCACCCACGCAGGAACGACGTATATCTACAGACACAATGCGGCCCTAAGAGTGCTTAAGTACCATCTTTGTCGCTCTTACGGTGTTTGCCGCGATCCCGATCTGTTGTTCGCTCCAAAGGAGATAGAGTCAATTGTCCAAAACGAAAAGTGCCAAATTTTCGGGAACTGCGATTTTCGGACAGCAGTCTGTATTACACATTCGAGGCCTGACATCGTTCTCCAAGAATTCGAAAAGCGAACCATATTCGTGATCGACTTCTCGGCTCCGGCCGACTACAACATCACTGCGAAGGAAAAGGAAAAGGAGGAGAGGTATCAAGACCTTAAAAGGGAGCTGCAACGACTGTACTCAGATTATTCGGTTAAAGTAATTGTCCTTGTGATCGGTGTCCTCGGAGGTGCGAAACTATCACTGTTTCGTAACCTCAAATCCATACCCACGTCCCAAAAATATGCCAAGGGATTTGCGAGATGGATGCGGAAAGCTGTTCTCCCCGGGTCGCTTCGTGTGCTCAAGGCACACGGGGGTTTCGCCGGCCAGTCGTTGTGATTTCATCGTGCTTGGTGACCACCCATCTCATGGTCGTGAGACGTGGCCATAAGTGTGATTTACCGCGGTCCTACTTTGAGCCGGTATTATTTTTAGATGACAGTTTATCCCAGTGGGACCCTGCGGTGGTTCCTTAACCCTTATACATATGTTTGTGTGTGTGTAAATAATACATAATAAATAAATATATTTAAAGAATACAATTTTTACATAATAGGCTACCTTCAACCAACATTTGTTATTCTTATAGGCAATTTTGATTTTTAAAAATCGCTTGTAATATGGTCAGTTCTTTGGTTGCCACGAGTTATATTGCTATGAGAACTTATTCATAAACGTAGAAAATTATTTTATTACATATACATAAGAAATCATCTCATCAGCCAAGAGCTGCAACAGTACGCAAATAGAAAATCTCAACATAAACATCAATGTCGAAGAAATTCCGCCACGGTAAGTGTATTGTTTTTCAAACTTATAAAATGTCACGCCTCCTCAGAATCAAGTATTACTTAAAAGAGCAGGCTGAAGTTTGTACCCTAGAAGTCAATAATCAATTGATGTGATTTTTCTCGAAAGGAACAAGTAGTAAGAAGCTTTCTCTGATAAAAACCTTTAATTTTGCGCCTAATGAAAAATTTCCCACGTGATTAATATTGATTGACTTTCGCCTTCCTTTTAGATTTTGAAAAATGTGTGAGACATCAGTTTTTTTAATTCCACGTTTTTGGTGCATTTTACGCAGAACTTCTAGAATGCAAAAAAAAAGTTCCCAAATTTCAAAACAATTAAAAAAAAAAATGTTCTAGCATAAATAGTTCGGAAGCTATGACGTCTTAAAGAGATTCTTAAGTAAAAAACAACGTTAAATATTTTTCTTTTCTAATAATATCTTGTCCCCTATGTATCCTACATGAAAGTTGTATAAAAATGAATTAACGAGGATTACATTATCTTTAAAACTAAAAAAATAATGGATTCCAGCTCTTACAGAGCATCAGTTATAGTCTTTGATAGCAGGCTGATTTTTGTGGAACTTTATTATAGATCGCATTTTTTATTTAGAACTTATTTTGCATGTATTGCATCTGTACTTTTCACTGTTTTCTTCAATGCTTACGCTTCACAGGGTGGACATTGGATGAAAAAATGTTCAAAATAATATACCGGCTAATATTTTTAACCGATTATAAAGTTTTTATTTTTAAATGAAAGCGAAATAAATTCTTAAGATATCTGTATGAGACGATTTTTGAAAAAAATTTATAAATGTTTTTTATTTTAGTATAAACATTGTAAAAATTACCATGCTTAAGTTTCCGATTCATTGACAATGCATAAATTGTTCAGTTTGAGTGACATTACTGTGTAATCGATAAAATCATATTCGCAAAGTACTAATTAAGATTTTATAATGAATTTGTAATTTGTTATCAACAATTGTATTGTTATAAACAGCAGTCTGAGATTTTTTAATGATTTTTAATATTTATGAGGTTACTTTTATCTGTAATCCAGCTTTAAGTCATTTGCAAGCATTATCAAACTAAATGAAAGTTTATTTATCATTATTATAAACAAATAATATAAACAAATGCACAATTGAAGCAATTGTTGAAAGTTTGAGGTCTTTTTTTTTTAAATTTGTTTCAGTTGTTTTGCTAGTTATATTCCAGAGCAGTACATTGACATTTAGTGAATAATGTGATTGTCATGAACAAATGGCATAAAAAAGATAGCTGTTAGTGCAATTTTTTAAAGTTTGAGGTACTTTTTTTAAATTTTTTTGAATTGGTTTGCCAGAGATTCTTTTTTTTTTAATTGTTCGGTTTGTAGGTCCAATTACTAATACCAAAAAGACTTTTCATGACAATAGTTAGTCACTTTGTTAAATAGTAGGTATTATTAAAATATGATAATCATATAATTAGGAATAAATAAAAGCTCGATGCTCGGATATTCGGTGGGAGGCGGTGTGACTGCCCAACTAGTCGTGGAACATTCGGCCCTTCTAGAGGCAGCCATTTAGAGCCCCGAGGCCTCTCCGCCACTCCAAGTTAACGGAAAGAGGGACTCGAGTTGCCTGCGAGGAGCTTGCAAACGAGTCAGGACAGACTCTTTCGAGCAGCAGAACCGTCCAGATTTTTCTTCAAAGCGCTTCCAGGCGGAGGCTTTCCGACTGCAATCAAACACAGACGCTTCCCGACGCGATTGCGAACAGACGTTCCGACGATCTCGGTCCCGTGCTTCGACGTTGCTATTATACATACTTCTTTTTTTACCTTTTTTTACCTTTTTTTTTAATTATTTGAATTCTGTATTACTTGTCGCACCCGAGTGTATCCGATTTCGTTCAGGGACCAGTACCTGAATTAGTGCGCGTACTGACGCGAAATCGTACCTCGTTCCTGGGTCTGTACCACATTGGTGCGCTCTCCGTTGCGTCAACCTTGATATATATATATATATATATATATATATATATATTGAGGATTCTGAATAAGATTTACAAAAACGTCTTTTTTTTTCTTATGGGAAATACATGTTAAACTTCATGGGGCTTGCGGCACCCCTAAATATGATTTTTTTTTTTTCAAATGGATGCTCATGAATAAAACGTCAAAGCAAAACTAAACATTTTAGAAAAAAGGGAACGTTCTAGCATTAATCTAAGAAAATATAGTTATAAACAATAACAATTCTTTGAATGAGCTTGTTTTGTTCACTTGCATTGAATATTACCTCACTAAGTGAAAAATGGACAGAAAGTTAAAATGTCAGAAAAAGCCGCAACTATCTAGCATTGCTATATGAGCAAATACTTATAAACAATATCAATTTGTTTAATCAATTATTTTTGCTAATTTTAATCAAATATTAACTTACTTTAAGTGAAAAGTTGACAAAAATTGGAAAATTTCAGAAAAAACCGCAACTTTCTAGCATTATTAAAATTGAATATTATTAACAAAAATAAAAAATGGCTTGAACAATCAATTTTGTTAACTGTAATAAATTATTAACCTCACTTGAATTGAAAATTGGACAAAAAGTGAACATTTTTTTGAAAAAACCGCGACTTACAATTTGCATTTTAAAAAATGAAAAAAATCATAATTAGCACCAAAAACTCGTAAAATCCATTTTTTCACTTATGGGTTCTTTTTGGGACCCAATAAACCAGACTTATGGGGATGCTATTCAAAAAATCATATCTTGTTCGCATTCTATAGCTGATTGTGAAGAGAAATGTTGAGTTTCAACTCGATTCACCTAATATTCACGATTCTGAATCAAATTTACAAAAACGTAATTTTTTCTTATGGGAAATACGTGTTAAGCTTCATGGCGCTTCAGTCACTTCTAAATATCTTTTTTTTCATAACAAAAAACGAATGAATTTATAAATATTTCTAAATTTCCGGGCGATATGCATGGAAATTCGAGAAAAGAAATTTTAGACCACCCTACTATGCATACAAACAAAATTGAACAATGTCAATTGTTCGAAATATTATTTTATTATTAAAAAAAAATTCAATTAAATTATGTTCAACTAAAAACTACTCAAATAATATTTTTAAGAACTTTAAAAATTCTCTAGGATATTTTCCGATAGTTCAATGAATTTAGATAACATGCTTTGTAGAATTCCTTTCTGGGTTTGCCTAATTATTTCTACGTGACTAAATAATTCGAAAAGATGACAAAGATCAAGGATTAAATAGTTTATTGTGACGCTAATGAACGTCATAGACAATAACGTTTGACTGCATTGTACTTCAAATGATCTTGTAAGAATGAAAGCACCTGATCACAGGGAAGTTGACTCATAAATTGTAAGCTATGTTTATGTTAATGAGAGCTCATTAATAGTTTCTTATCTAAAATTCCTTTTGAAGATTTCGTCAGGTAGTTAATTCTGAGGTGTAAAATCACATTCGAACAAATTTATTGTGTTTTCCATTCATTTTTCAGATGCGCTCACTATCGCTTCTTAACCCTTGTGTTGCTACCCAAAAAAATTCACACCATCTGCCGACCGGGTACCTGGGTACCCCACCCACGAAATTGTTGTTAAAAGTCAATTGTAACTTGAAATAACTATGTGTATTCAATCAATATTTAATTATTCATATTCTAGGAAAATATTTCTACCTGAATATCACAATTTAATTATTCATTAATTATTCGAAAGCCACGAAAAACCAGGAAGTCATGCGTCGACTGCAATAAGCCCGTTTGTGATCAACACACGGCAAAAATAACTAAATGTTTGAATTGTGATAAGTAAATCAATTTTATTTATGTAAAAATAGGAACTAACTTTATTCTATGCATTTTTCTGAACAAAATTTTTATATTATTGTGCAAAAAATGAAAACTCCTTGATTTTTGTTCAACGATTACATCGCACAGTGTAATCGTTATTATTATTATAGACAGTACATTGCAGCAATAAACAATTAAAAATGTATATTTTTAGTTATTATTTATAAAATAATCCATATTTACATTATATATTATTATAACAAACTTTATTTTTATGATATAGTGTACGAAAATCATGCTTTTTCTGTAGGGGTACCCGGGTACCCGGTTGTCTCAGCCGTGCTCTTTTTTCAATTGCAAAATATTTCAAGCTGAACAATTTCTAAAAATATGTGCAATGCAAATTTCGATAGAGAATCGGTTCAATCATGTAGATTCGAGAAGTATACGGCCGATTTTTATTAGAAAAAAAGTTATTCAATAAAACGTATGCCGATGGGCAACCGGGTACCCGGGTGGCAACACAAAGGTTAAATTACATGTTTTCAGGAATTTTTTTTTTATTACTAATTACAGCTGCTCTTATTGTTACTGAAAACTATGTTCTTCTTTTATATTCATAAAAAGTATTAAGTTTTGAATGAATTTTAGTGATTTTGCTTTACATAACAATGCAAAAACAGACCTATCTGTCGGATTTATTTGAACTACGATACCCCTCTGGATGCTAAGAGAACAGAAAGAGTGGGGGCGATGCATAGGGCTGAGAAGAAGTTTATGGCCGCATATACGAAGCTTTTATAAAGCAGTTATAGCACCTACGAAGAAGAAGTCAAGTATAATACGTTACCTTACGCAGAAAACTAGGGACGTGTATACGTCATAATAGACCTTTTCATTTGAGAAAACGATGCTGCGCTTCCCACAATAAAATGTCTGATTTACAGAATAAAATCCATTGAAAAGAAAGGTTGGTGCGACTAAGAAGTGCTGTTTTGGAAATTGTAAAAGTGACAGTCGCGGCGCAAGTCGTACTTGGAATATAACTATTATTTCATTTCATTTCCAAAACCCTGTTTGATATTTCGAAAAATATTTCCCGATGATGCACTTAAAATGCATATTCAAAATTGCGCGGAATGCAGTAAAATTAATATATGGGTGAGGTGTGCGCGCAGAGAAGTGTCTTTGTTTACATTCTTTATGCAGGAAAAATATTTGTCGACAAGTATTTTTCCAGTATAAAGAAAGTAAACAAAGACATTTTTTTTTAAATTAAGATTAAAAAGAAATCCATTTTATCATGAATAATTTTTGCAGAATAAGCAACGAATTGATTCACAATTAAAAAATAAAGTTCCAAATAACCTCACTTTTCGGCTCATTAGAGAGCGCAAGAATAACACAATGAAAAAAGAGGGACAAAAAGGGAAAAAGTCAACCAAAAACCAACCTCTCACTTTTTCCTTTCTCCGTCCTTTTTATACTACGAGGGGACCACAAATACTACCCCAAATACCTTAGTAGCCATGCAATATAGTAGCATATGGTTTTGTGTTTACAATAGGGTCTTATAGTACAAAAATTTATTTATTTATTTGCAATTTACGTAACTGAAAATTCATTTATGATAACCCTTTTTATTCCATTTTTTAGCTGATGAACGTCTTGAATTTTCTTTTACAGGATAATGGTGTAGCTTTATCATAATATAATCCACAGATATTTGAAAACCATGAAATTCACAGAATAATGTAGATGTAATTTAAAATCTTGATCTACTATCACCTTACAGAGATTACTCAAGACTTAAAGGTGATTTAAAAAGATTCGAAAATTCATACTTTTCTTTCACTTTTTAAAGTTTTAGAATATTCCAAACATTTGTACTTACCAGCTTTAAGGTCATCTAAGGAAGGGACGTGTAGGGGTACGGGTTTAATGTCCAACTTAACTTTCCCCGAAATCGCCCCAGAACTCTAATTATAAATCAATAAAAAAAATTATGATGATAAATATGAATATTAGACACACTTTGAAAACATGAAATCATTGTGAATTTTGTATTTCGAAATGATTTGCCTCCAACAATTTTTTGATAGGATTCGTTGTGAGGCTAACGATGCGAGTTACGTACAAATGCCTAGAAATTTCTCTAGGAATTTTCAGAGATACGTAGCTAACGATTCATGCAGTAAATAAACTCGCTTGCTTCATTTTCTATAACAACTTTTATCACTAAAACCCTCAATTAATAGGATTAATTCTTTCAAAAAAATGTATTAATATTTGACACAAAGTAAAACTTTTTACTCTCGTGACATTTGCTCGTACAACGAGCCATTATTTAGTCACAGCCTTATAAGCAATATATTTGTCATAACTCTACGCTCCCCTACAAGCCAAAATTTTCAAGTTAATTGTTTTCTGTCCATAAAACGTTCCGAAAGACACTTCGTATGGATGTGTCCAAAAAACGTCCAAATGTCGTTCCTGGAAACCTGTATACGAACATTATAAAATTTGAAAAAAGACAAAAATTTACATTCATATAATGATTCATTCATAGATTTAGAAAATCCAAGTTTTATGTTCATTCTCTGGATATTAAAATACCTACTCACGTATATGTTTCATAATATACGTGTTGCATCCTCTAATGAAAAGTTTATACTGAAAAAGCACTCAATGTATTTTATAACTGAGAAGTAATTAATAAAACTTTCAGCGCTTGTAGATATTCAAAACGTACGAATTATGACCATTTTGATTTAGGACTTCCTTTTATAAAAAATTAAAAGAATTCGCTGCACGAAAAAATTTTTTTTTTATGTAAATATATGCTACACAATAAAATAATATACACGTTGTCCCATTTTAATCTATCACCCCAAATATCTTCTAAAATACTTTATCTACGAGAAAATGGTTCGGACAAAGGTTAACCAGGACCGAGGGGGACAGAGGACCGTACCATTAATTTTGACTTTAAGGGCAATTTTGCAGGTCATCTGAGGGTCAAGATGACTTTTTAAAATGGAAACCCCTTTTTTGACTCCGGATTTGAAAACAGCGGAAAATTTTACGTCAAAAATATCTTATGAGAAATTTGCTTTTGTGACCTTAGAAAGGTCAAATATCAAGGTAAAGTGTTTAAAAAACGGTCATATGCCCTTTTTGAAATTAATTGATGTTCTGAGAATAGCAAACCTTTAAGATGCTTTTAACAAGTCGATAGAATGTAAAAATGTGAACCACCTTGACCATCTCGACCTGCAGGTAGATTTTCAAGGTTACTTAAAAGTTAAAAGTAAAAAAAAGTCTTTTGAAGAGAAGTCAAATGAAGGACAACTGTTTAAAAAGCTCTTAGAACCCTACTTTTAGTGTAGACGGTTTTGAAAGACATCTACGTTTGTGTCTTGAAGCTAATGGAGAGCATTTTGAACATGTCATCCGTGGCTGATTGTAACACAGGTAGCAATGGTGAGAGGCAAGGGGACTTACGGTAAACAAGCACCCCAAACGTGAGAGGCAAGGGGACTCACGTTAAATAAGCACCCCAAAGGAAACAGAACTTACTGCGTCCACGTCGTTGTTTCCGGGTAACGCTAAAAGTAAGGTTCTAAGAGCTTTTCAAACAGTTGCCCTTCATTTGACTTCTCTTCAAACGACTTTTTTTTACTTTTAACCTTTAAATTACTTTGACAATTTACCTGCAGGTCAAGATGGTCCAGGTGGTTCACATTTTTACATTCTATCGACTTGTTAAAAGCATCTTAAAGTTTTGCTATTCTCAGAACATCAATTAATTTAAAAAAAGGGCATATAACCGTTTTCTAAACACTTTACCTTGATATTTGACCTTTCTAAGGTCACAAAAGAAAATTTCTTTTAAGACATTTTTGACGTAAAATTATCCGCTCTTTTCAAATTCGGAGTCAAAAATAGAGGTTTCCATTAAAAAAAGTCATCTTGACCCTCAAATGACCTTCAAAATTGACCTCGAGGTCAAAATTGATGGTACAGTCCTCTGTCATCCTCCGTCCTGGATAACCTTTGACCAAACAATTTTTTCGTAGATAAAGTATTTTAGAAGATATTTGGGGTGATAGATTAAAATATGAGACCGTTTCGCTGCATAAGGAGCAATTAAATTATTAAAAATATTGTTCAACTTTCTGGTTCCACTTGTATATGATATTGCAAATTAAACATTTTCCCATGTATAAAAATTAGAGCAATAACAAATACACTGCATTTTATTCAGTATCAAGGCCAACGATTTCATGCAAATAAATCAATAATTCTAGTGTTTGGAAACACGGCATTAACTCATAGAAGTATTGCGATTAATATGACTTTCACTTTTAATTTAAAGCTGTATCGACGAAGCCACCATAACCTCCAAGCTACATATTCAACAGTGTAGATTGAAAACTTGATGACGAATTTTTTATATTTGTTTTGTCATTGGTAAGCTTCATAATTTCGAGCCGATCATAAAGGCATTTTTTGGGCCACATTCAATCTCCTATTTTTGATAAAATATACTAATAATTTTTTGAATATCGTGGAATTTCACATTTCCAACGCGTAAAGTGATTTTAAGAAAAGGAACAATATAAAGTGTTTTATAGATAATTACAAATAAAAAGTAAGAGAAAAAGCTATCATTAATTAAAATAGGAATAAAGTTTGGAATTTTTAAGGAAAATAGTATATTGTGTATCAAGGGCGTGAAGAAGGCTATTTTGACGAGTGTGAATTTGCTGCCCGAGCGAAGCGAGTGGGAGCCGATGTCATTTTTTAGATGACAGTTGCTCGCAGTGGGACCCTGCGGTGGTTGTTAACCTTTAGTTTTTAATTATATATATATATATGTATGCATATATTTATGAATTATATTTTAATTATATATGTATACATGTATAATTACATTTTATTGAATGAAAGATATCAGAGCAATATAATATATTATAAACAAAACATTGAGAATTGTGCAGTCAGGAGTTACACAAATCTTCGCTACAAATTTCGATATGAGGAAAATCTTGAAATAAAGGTTAAATCTGCAATTATATCTTGTAATATATGCTATTGAATTATATAAACTTGTAATTCACGGTAGTTGAGATTTAATATACATTAAAGTTTGAATAGCTGTACACTTTATATTAAATATAATATACAGGTCGGTGTAGCAGCGTGCTCAAAAACTCAAAGTGCTGTTATTTCTTTAAATCTTATCAAATATTCGCAATTGAAGTAATAATCTAGGACTTGTCGATTGAATTACTTTTTATGATCAAAGTGCATCGTACGTGTGGAACTCTTTCTAAATTTTGCCCTAAATGGTAGAAATTTTATGCGAGTACAGTTGATTCCCAGATAGCAAACGTGCGGGGCACGTTCTTCGCAGCGCGTGCGAGGCACGCCGTGTGTGCGTGGTGCGAGGCATATGCGACGTATTTTGCGAGGGGCACGTAGGTGTGAGGTATATGCGCCGCACTTCGTGATGGGCATGATGTGCGGCGCGCATTCGTCCCCCTTTTTGAGAAAAATTTATAAATGATACATAAAAGGAAGAAGCACATTTTTCAATAATAATAATAATAATGTGCGTTTTGTGAAATGTGCAATAATTTATTATTATTTATTTACCAATTAAAATTAATTTTGATTAATTATAATTAGTTGATTATTATTTATTAATTCATAATAAATAACAATAATGAAAAAAATCAATTTGAATAATGTTTTAATTAAAATTAATTATTTACTATATATATTTCCTCAATTAATCTTACGATGAAATCGAGAAAGTTTTAGTTTATGTAAATAAACAATTTTGACGATACTAATTTAATTCAATTTTCGATTATGATAATTATTAACCTTTTTTTTAAAGGTAATGCTGTAATAATCTTTTGTATTATTTCTATTGTTGCGAAAAATGTTGATTAATAATAAATAATTAAGCTTGAATAATTATTTAATTAACACTTTAATTGAATTAATTAAAATTAATTATTTAGTATTTATTGAAAAAATAATAATACCAATTATTATTATAGCATTATATTAAAAAAAATTATCAATAATTATTATAATTGAAAATTAAATGAAACTAATATCGTCAAAATTGTTTAGTTTCAAAAATTAAAAGTTTCTCGATTTTATCGTAAGAATCAATGAGAAAATTATTAAGAATTATGGAATACATGATTGTAGAATTTTGATGTGCAATGAATTTTATTTATTTTCAAACTATAATTTTAAACTTTGCTAATTTGAATTGGAAATTAATTTCCATAAAAAAAAATTAAATTGTTGGTATAATTTGAACTTGAATTTTTTCTATAACCTAAATTTCTACTTTGAATTTCATGTATAATATTATATTGAAGTTTAAAATCTAATTTAAAATCAGTGTTTAGAAATTTTAATCATGCATCTATAATTTTTTATGAAATTTGATTTTTTTGGTACTATTTTCAAGTGAAAAGAAGAAAGCTGTATTTAAAAACCGCGCGCTGTCGTTGAATAATATCTACGCAGCTGCTGCCGGACGCGCCTTGACTGCGTCGTTGATTCCCCATCCCGTTTCGTGTGTTTTCTCAAATTCGCTCCAGTGCATTTATTTTTTGGCGTCTGCATAATTATATATGCACGATTGAATATTTTCATCTTGTTGAAGAATTAAAATCGTGGAGTACGTACGTATATGCGGTAACGCTTCAACACATCTCTGGCGGTTAGTGAAATATGTATTATATATATATATATATATATATCACTAACCGCCAGAGATGTGTTGAAGTGTTACCGCATATACGTACGTACTCCACGATTTTAAAATGGTCCGGACAAAGATTAACCAGGACTGAGGGGGACAGAGGACTGTACCATCAATTTTGACGTTGAGGTCAATTTTGAAGGTCATTTGAGGGTCAAGATGACTTTTTAAAATGGAAGCCCCTATTGTTGACTCCGGATTTGAAAAGAGCGGAAAATTTTACGTCAAAAATTTCTTATGAGAAATTTTCTTTTGTGATCTTAGAAAGGTCAAATATCAAGGTAAAGTGTTTAAAAAAGGGTCATATACCCATTTTTTGAATTAATTGATGTTCTGAGAATAGCAAACCTTTAAGATGCTTTCAACAAGTCGATAGAATGTAAAAATGTGAAGGATCTTGACCATCTTGACCTGCAGGTAAATTGTCAAGGTCTTTTAAAGGTTAAAAGTAAAAAAAAGTATTTTGAAGAGAAGTCAAATGAAGGGCAACTGTCTGAAAAGTTCTTAGAACCTTACTTTTAGCGTTACCCGGAAACAGCGACGTGGACGTAGTAAGTTCTGTTTCCTCTGGGGTGCTTATTTACCGTGAGTCCCCTTGCCACTCAAGTTTGGGCTGCTTGTTTACCGTTCTAATATAACCCCATAGTACGATGAGTGCAAAATGTGGCGGAGCACCATCTTGTTGAAACCACATTCTTTGTCTTGTTGCTGAGTTAACGTTCTTCAATAGTCCTGGTAAATGGTCCCTTAACAACTCTAAGTATGTATGTCTGTCAACGTTTTCGTAAAAAAGTAGGGTCCAATTAAATAGCCATTTACTATTCCGCACCACACCATAACACTCCACCGATGTTGATGATCCATCGGTCTGTACCAGTGAGGATTTTCGTCCGACCAATAATGACAGTCATGTCTATTGAGCTGTCCATCGCTGCAGAATTGACTTTCATCTGAGAAAAGTACATATCGAAAAAAAAACTAGGATCATTCTGTACCATCTGCAAAGCCGATTGACAAAAATTAAAACGCGCTAAAATCTGATGGGGCCTGAGGGCTTGCGTTAGAGTAATTTGGTGAGCATGATAGTTCAGAGATCTTAAAATTCTTGATACTGTTGTACGTGGTATACTTATCTCTCTTTCAATTTGTCGAGTACTGAATTATGGATTAATATGAACGGGTGCTATAACAGTTAGAGCTGGTGCATCATTTTCGTCGTACTCTGTATGTTGGCGTTCACGAAGAAGAATCCCATTGCGAGCTCTTTCAGTCAAAGTTCGGATTCAATCAAATGTCGACGTTTTGAGGCCCCCTGAGTCAGAAAAAACGGTTTTTACGAAGGCGTCTGTCTGTCTATCCGTCTGTCTGTAGTCTGTAGTATCGTGTAGGCATGATAACTTTCGAAAGATTGATCAGATTGGATTGTGCTTTGGCACACTTTTTGAAGGACTACAAAAAAAGAACGAGTTCATTAACCAGCCATTTTTGACCAACTGTTCTGGTTTTAGCCATCAAAAAAGCTTTTTAAAAAATAAAAAATTCGCTTTTCCGCTCAAACGATGCAAGATGAAAAAAAAATGTTGAAAAGCAAAATTATTCATTTTAACAATGATATACGTATGAAAATACGTATGTTTCAATACCAATGCATATTATAAATTGCAATAATATAAATTTATTGAAATGATACATTTTTCAAGGTTGTTGATTTGTTTTGAAGAGTAAATAATTTCGCTGCAATATTTGCTTATTCTTTCTTTGTTGTTCAAAATGTATTCTCTCAACCTATTATGCATAATAATGCATAGGCCTGTATTTTGAGCGCATAATGCCTGCATAATTTTGAAATTTTCACCGCATAATCACCGCATAAAAGACTTGAATTGAACAATTTTCATAAACAAATTCAGAGTTTGGCTATTTTTTAGCTTACATTACAACATACATGCAGCTATAACCTTTTTAATAATAAGCACAACTTTTCTATCCGATATATAATATTAAAATCAAAACCATTTGAACATTTTTAACAAATTCATTTTTACAAGAAAATATATGCAGAATATATCTAATAAGAGTTAAAAAGCCAGTACAAATTTTAATGATGGTAAACACTTTTCATTAATTTCAGTCTTTTTTTGTTTTGTTAATTGCTTCCAGTACTTTAATAATCTCTGCAATAAAATTATATTGTGCTTTTTTAAGATTTTCTGAAATAATTTTTCACATGCAATATATTTTTCCCTAATTTTTACTGTGATATAATATTAAAACATTTTAATGAATTCATTCTGTGCTTTTTTCAATGTTTTAAAAATTCATATAGCTTTCAACCAAATTAAAAAAAAATTACAATTTCAACTACAAGTTGAAACTTTTCTTATTATAATTGTAAATAATGGAAATTTATGAATATTTAGAAATTCATTTTATTTTTATTTTAATTACATTTTCGACGACTGTGACTTCTTTCAAATTTAAACTATTTTTGAAATATTACGCAATTGAAAATATGATTTCATTCTAGGCTAATTAGTTTTAAAGAGAAAATTACAATTAAGAGATCGGTCATTTTCCAACGAATAGGATAAATAAGTTTAGGGAATCAAGAAAGAATGTATTTCCAATAAATCTGTTCTACGATACTTCGCAAATATACAATAATCATTAATTATTTTAACAATTTTCCTAAACATATTCAGCGTTTGCCTATTTTTCAAGGAATAGGCAGAATTTGTTCACGGAGTCAAATAGGAATGTCTTTTCGATGACTATTTTCTATGATGCTTTGTAAATTTACAAGAATTATTATTTGTAATATCATTATTTTTAACGAATTGTTTTAATTTGTTTACAGAACCAAAAAGAATGTATTAAAAATAAGTCTTTCCTATGTTACTTCGCAAATTTACAATAATTGTTAATTATTTTAAAAACATTCATAAACATATTCAGAGTTTGGATGTTTTTCAACGAATAGACTCAATTTGTTCACGAATTCAACTAAGAATATATTTCCGATGACTAGTCTGCATGTTGCTTTGTAAATTTACAAGAATTTACACTTATTTGAACAATTTCAATTTAAAAACTGAGAGTTTGGCTATTTTTTAACATATAGGCTTCATTTTTTCTAGAATTAAGTAAGAATATTTTTCCAGTGACTTTTTGCTATAAGGCTCTGCAAATTTCAATAAATGAATCATTATTTAAACAATTTTAATAAACCAATCAAGAGTTTTTTTTTAAGAATAGGCTCAATTTGTTTACGGAATCAATAAAAAATGTTTTTCAAATAACTCTTTCCTATGTATGATTCTTTGAAAATTTACATTAATTATTAATTATTTAAACAATGTTTATCAACATAACCAGAACTTAGCTATTTTCCGAGGAATAAGCACAATTTGTTTACGGAGTGAACTAAGTATGTCTTTCCGAAGACTGCTTCTATGTTTCCTTACAAATTCAGATTTTCGCTATTTTCAAAGAATGGGCTAAATTTTTTATAGAATCAACCAAGAATATGTTTCCGATTACTTTTTTCTATGATGATTTGAAAAGTCTTTCCGATGACTATTTTCTATGTTGCTTTGTAAATTTACAAGAATTAATAATAATTTAAACAATTTTCATAAAAAAAATTCAAGTTGGGCTATTTTTTACCAAATAGGCTACATTTTTTTACAGAATTAACTAAGAATATCATTCCGATTACTTTTTTGTATGATGCTTTGCAAATTTCCAAGAATTATTAATTATTTAAACAATATTCATAAACAAATTATGAGCGTCGTCTTTTTCCAACGAATAAGATAAATTAGTTCAGGGTATCAAGAAAGAATGTAATTCTAATAACTATGATACTTTGAAAATGTACAATAATTATTAATTATTTCAACTATTTTCATAAACATATTCAGAGTTTGGTTATTTTTCAAATAATAGGCACAATTTGTTTAAGGAGTCAACTAAGAATATCTTTCCGATGACTCATTTCATATTTTGGCGGTTTTCAATGAATAGGTTAAATTTTATTCATAGAATTAACCAAGAATATCTTTCTGATTAATTTTTCCTATTTTGCTATGAAAAGTCTTTCTGATAACTCCTTTGTATGTTGCTTTGTAAATTTGCAAGAATTAATAATGATTTAAACCATTTTCATTGAAAAATGTAGAATTTGGCTATATTTTAACAAATTGGCTACATTTTTTTACAAAATTAACTAAGCATACGAGGGCTGTTTGATAAGTCAGTGACTTTTCGACTAAATGATTTTTTTTCCGGCAGTTGAGTATTTTACTTTTCAACATAATCTCCTTTTAGCTCGATACATTCAGTCCAGCCTTTTTCCAATTTTTTGTATGCCTTTCAAATAATAGGTTTTCTCAAGGTCCTCAAAATAGGCGTTTGTTTCGGTGATGACCTCTTCATTCGACCCAAATGCACGTCTGCACTCGTGCATTGTCCTGATGGAACAGCACATTTTTTTCGACAAATGCGGTCGTTTTTGCTTCAAATCAATATCGAATCTGTCCAAAAGCTCTGAATAATATTGGCCGACTTCACGTCATTGTTACACTTTTTCACTCTCACTTTTTGATAGTTATCTTATTTTTTTGAAAAACCCAGAGACTTACCCAATCTCCTGCTACCGGTAAGCCCTTCCGGGGTCCAGAACATTTTCAATGTGCCTTTTTACAAACCTTCATCCAGATTTATCGAATCTTAGTGACGAAATTTGAATGCTCCACAGATTTCGCCATTTTCCTGGACACCGTTCCAACAGCCCTAAAAGTTACAAATCGGTAAAATCGATGCTTCTTGCATGAACCCCAAAAAATGAAACCCCTCATCCTCAGTAAATATTTTCCCAAGCAATGACAATTTTTCCCGATAAACCACCATACAATATATAGGACTTCAATAAACAAATTAAAAGACAGCTCAGTACTTATATATAGTGTAAACCTAAATTCAACAACATGAATTTGTATTAAATTTCGAAAAGATTTAAGTTAAATCAACTGATATTCTATACATTTTATTTAACTGCATTAAAATGCACTGAATTTTTATTTCCCCATGATTTTCAGACTTTACTGGAAGTTTTTTCTGAGACTTAAAAGGGGTAATAAAGGACTGTTGGATTATCGCTTGATAAATTGTATTGAAATGAAATAATATAAAATCAATTCAAACAACTGCCGTCGACATGAAGACACTTTAAGTGCCAGATTTGGCCCACACTAGAATGTCAAGACAATAAGAAAAGAAATGATTTTAATAGTGTTAATTTTGTTATTTCTCTATCATTTTTGACATCCTGACAATTTTTTGAAAATGGTGAGAGAAATTTTGTCTGAAATTGTAATTAGATTGATGCTTAGAAATGTATATGTCATGAAAGCTGAGCAGTGCACGATCTGACCCAGATTAGACTGTCAAGATTAGACGGTCTAAACCACGCCAGATCCGACATCAGACTGCTAGAAGATTTTTCCACACGGGTAAGCGTAGTAATTTTATAGGCTTTTCATTTGAAGATATGAAATAATGAAATGGGTCGATTTCCAAGATGTATTAGTAAATTGTTAGTTTTTAATATTTTATTTATATAGTTTTAATTTCAAGGCCCGCTAAATGAGTAAGGGGTTAGACTTGTTATCAAAGTATACCAGTGACGCCATGTGGCGATAGGTTTAACGAGTTATTTATTTCACTGTTTGAAACAGTTTGTATATAAAATTATAAGGCGACTCGACGGCGGCCAGCTTATATCGCGAGTTTACGCGAGTATTTCTTCACTTTTAAAACATCCTTTTAAAATCTCCTGGTTGATTACCAGTGTTTGGTGTTGAAAAAATTGCATTGAATGCAATTAGGTTTTTTTAAAGATGGTCCCATTTCCATGTGCTGTTATTCGTGCCGAAAACCCCCGGCTATTTGTACAGAAAATTCGATACACGTAGCCACCGACTACATTTAAAATGAGTCCAATAGTATTAAAAGATGTTTATTAGTTTAGGTGTTATTTAAAATTTAAGTAAACATTGACATTTGCACTATTTTACAATATTTCCTCAAGAAATTGACAAAAAGAGTTGATCCTAGTACAGAAAATATTAGGGAATTACTTTGATCTTGAAGTTGGGTCAAATTGATTTGAAGCAGAGTAATGCGTATTCAATTAAAATAATCCAGGGCTTAACACGATCTGAAGGTATGACATGATAGGCGCGCGCCTATTAATTTTTTTATGAAACACAATAAACCAAATACAATAACCAAGGGTTGCTTAGGCGCTAGGTATCATGTGGTACCTTCAGATCGCCTTAAGCCTAATCCAGATTTATTATTAAAATTTACTTGGTAGTTACACATAAACATTGAGTTCGTCTTTGTTGAGATCTTTGAAAACACAACGAAACCCCATACACGACTGTCGGTTGCTAGGTTCGTGAAATTGGGCTCCTACTTTTGTTTTAATCTTTAAATTGAATGATTTTGATAATTAATGGAAGATTAAATTGAGCTGCAGCACTTTTCATACCTCAGGATTTACTACGAGGAACTGGAAAAAATACATTATTTAAAAAATAGGAGCGCTAACTTTAGTGTTACGTTTTTATGTTATTTATTAATTCTTTTTGAAATTATTTGGTGGTCAAAATTGTAATTGCTATTGAATTTTCAAGAAAACGCCAGCACTCCACATTTAACAATTTTGAAATTTTCTTTTGTCATTCTATTTTTAAGTTCCAATTCACAGCTATTTATTTTATTGTATAATTAATTTGATAAACTCCAAGTAAAGACTGATATGTATTAGTGAAAAGTAAGCCACAAATTCATTTTTTTTAAAATTTGTATACTAATAATTAGTTAGGTTTCACTATTTCTTTCAGCATTTTTCAACTACTCACTAAAGTTTCAGTCAAAACTGAATAACAAATAGTAGAAATTGTCAGTATATTAAATTAGTGGCTAACTTCCACTAATTCAGATTTAGATAAATAATTAGTTATAATTCATCAAGCATTTTTAAAATATAGGTACACTATAATTATTTATACTATTTCTTTTATAAATGATTTCACACAATGGAATTTTGACAAAGTCCTCAAATAAGAAATATTTTCAGTTCATAAAATGAACTACTCCTTTGAATTATAGTGAAACTGTATTCAAATGTTGATGGTAAAATTGTTACTAATTATTGTAATAATTTGTTTCGACATTAGTTTGACAAAGTGCTAATGATTAGCAAAAATGCTTTAAAGCTTTCATTCTTTGGAGTGATTTCTGCCTAATTTCGATTCATAATATTCGAAATTGTATAATTTACAACAAAAAATGGTTGGAACTAAAAAAATTAATTTTTATTTCAAATGGAATAATATAAGATGGAAACTTGAGTTTGAAAATTACCATTTTTTGAAATTGAACAATCTGTTTCAAATTCTGAGTTCGTGAATATTTCAAAATGGTAAAATTATTGATTGCTACAAATTATTGATAGGATAGAAAATCAATAGGCAGTTTTTAGGTTTGAATCGTTCCTCAATGAATTTTTTGAAATTAATCTATTTTACATAGGAAACGTTGAAAATTGAATAATATGAGACTGAAATATATTGAAAATTGTTTCGTTTCACTTTTAAATATGTATCTCAAAATGACACAACTTAAAAATACAATTTGAAATTAAAACATCGAAACTTCTAGTTAGAATTTCAAATTTATGCTATTAAAACCAGTATACACTATCAAATGAAAAAATGAGTATTTAAATAAACAATTTTGAACTCAAAGCTTTTACAATTGCAGTGTTGGATAAGTTATACCTGACTACAGTATAGGCAGGTATAGGCCTATCCTAAAGTGGTCTTAAACTGATCTTTTCTGGTCCCCAGAAGATCACGGTCTTTTTGTCCCAGCCAGCTATCCTTATTTCAGAGAGAGAGAGAGAGAGAGAGAGAGAGAGTGGTGTCTATTTCAATGCCCTAAACAAGATGCGTGTATAGGCTAGATACGATAATTTTTTGAAATACTCGTTCACCATATTGGATCCGCCATTTTGTTTTTGGAAATTTTGACTTCAGAGTTGGAGTCAGCGCTCTCGAAAACCCATAGATACCACGTTTCAAGTAGATTCAATAATTTTTTGAAATACTGGTCCGCCATATTGGATCCGCCATTTGGTTTTTTGAAATTGTGATATCAGATTCAGAATCAGCACCCTCGAAAACCATATATAAGCGACCTTGCAATTTATTGTTTTACATTTTGATGTGTTTTCCGACTTTTGGCCACGGAATCGGGTCGCCTGGTCCACTGTGGCATTTGTTTCCCTGTTCGACTATTTTGTTGGAAATTCGTTTTTTTTTCACTAAAAAGTTATAAATTAGTTTTCTTTTCACTAAATTGTTAACTTTTCTATTCTTAGACGAAAATTTAGCTTTCTGAGTCACAAATTCAATTATTTGTTTAAAAATTAATGTATTTTGATTAAAACTATTTTTTTTACTTGAAATTTAATTCTTCCATTTTTGGTTGAAAGTTTATCTTTTCGAGTTGAAACTTGGACTATTTGTTTACAAATTCATCCTATTTTGACGAAAATCAGTTTTTTACTCCAAATTTAATTTTTCCATTTTTTGTTGAAATTTTTTTTTTCAGTTGAAATGTCATGTATTTTGATAAAAATTCGTTTTTTTTTTACTGAAAATTTAATTTTTCCATTTTTGGTTGAAAATTTATATTTTAGAGTATAAAATTCAACTAGTTGCTTTCCTATTTGACTATTTTGTTGGACATTCGTTTTTTCACTAAAAAATTGACTTTTCTGGTTTTATATTAAAATTTATATTTTTTAGTTGAAAATTCAACTATGTGTTTAAAAATTCATATATTTTGGTGAACGGTCACTTTTGAAGATTTATGTCTTTATGAGAAAGAAATTTTGAATCGGGAACCACATGTTGGTAGCCAATAGCTTTATGGCTTACTCGACCTTCAGCTTTTTTCCCTCAATTTAGAAAGGCTTGGTGAAGCACGTATAAGCAGTGAACACCAACACGTGTCACTTTCTTCCTATTATACATTCTCAGCCGTAGCTAAAGCGAGAAATAGCATTTTTTCAAAGCTGGACGCTATTCATTTCAAACAATATTACCACGTTTTTTCAAAATATATGTAAATAGTATCTTTTTGAGTTGAAAATTCATGTATTTGGATGAAAATTCGTGTTTCTTTACTGAAAATTTAATTTTTCCATTTTTTGTAGAGAATTAATTTTTTTGAGTTGAAAATTTAACCATTTGTTTGAAAATTCATGTATTTTTATAAAAATTTGTTTTTTACTGATAATTTCACTTTGACATTTTTGGTTTAAAATGTATTCTTTCTTGTTGAAAATTGAACTATTTGTTTAAAACTTCATGTATTTTGATAGAAATTCGTTTTCTACTAAAAATTTTACTTTTCCATTTTCAGTTGAAAAATCATCTTTTCGAGTTGAAAATTCAACTATTTGTTTAAAATTGATGTATTTTTATAAAAATTCGTATATTCTCACTGCAAATTCAGTTTTTCCATTTTTGGGTAAAAATTTATTTTTTCGAGTTAAAAATTCAACTATTTGCTTAAAAATGCATGTATTTCGATGAAAGTTCTTTTTTTTTTACTGAGAATTTAACTACTTGTTTAAAAATTCACGAATTTTGATGGAAATTCTTTTTTTTTTACTAGAAATTTATTTCTTACATTTTTGGTTGAAAAATTGTCTTTTCGAGTTAAAAATTCAACTATTTGTTTGAAAATTCATGTATGTTTATGAAAATTCACTTTTTCTTACTGAAAAATTCGCAGTGACTGATTGTAATGATTGTACGACCTTTTTTTTACATAGTGCAAAAAGTTAAGTCAGTTAATGTAAAACAACTAATTGTGAAAAACTTGAATATTCCGACTTTGACTTCTTCCAGGATCCAAGAACTTGTCTTACAATTATGCACGAGCCACGATTATTTAGAAACATACCTATGTAATAGCCCAAGAATATTGAAGAATGTTTACTATTTCATATTTCATCCATAACGTAAGAAAACCAATTAGAATTTTTACTAATTTGTAATAGCCCTACTGAAAATAATAAAATGGTATAAGGAAGCTAGCTTCTTAAAAAATGTTCTCTGCCAATTATATTCAAATTATAATGGTCATGGTGTTGAGTGATGGATACTGATCGTCCGATAGTAATTTTGTATGTTTCCAATAATGTATATATGTAAAATGCACAATCGCACAATATTGACTTTTATACATTTTCATCACGAAACATCCTGTCGAATACAATGTGAATACAATTAGTAAAAATGTGTGATGCTTTTCTTAGTTAATGTCAATAATCGGAATTTGCCTAAAAAATGAGCAAAAGTATGGAAAGACAAATTTTCATTACTTGAAATCACTGGCCTGTCAGTTTATAGGCAATTACAAGAAAAAACTAATTTTGTTTGGCCACAAGTTCCGATAAAAAGCATTTGCTCATATACGTGAATTTTTTAAATAATACTTAAAAAATGTAAGTAGTTAAGGGCAACTATGGCTCTCCAGACGAGATAAGCTCCCACTCCTTGGTGTTTGCTCAGACGTCTAGCGCCGGTAGGCGGCTGGTTGGGCCTTGCCTCGCTCGACGGTTGTGTTTGTTCAAAGTCTAGGAATGGAAGATGAGGAATAGATGGATAAACGATGGTATTGTGCAGTGTTGACGGAGTTTCGTAGACTGTATGGCGCCATATTTAAAGCTGTACTAATGGCTTCTTAGATTCTAGACTACTGCTGAAAGAATAATTAACTTCTATGATTCTACTTGAATGACTTTTAATTAAGAAATAAATTGCAAAGTTAAATAATAAAACTTATTTTTTAGAAGAAGAGGAAGATAAATAAATAGATTAGGGTTATGTTCAAACCTATTAAAATAGATTTATTCACCAAATTAAAAAAAAAATTACATTTTTCCTGGGTAGAAAATAAATTTTTTTGTAAAACCTGTTGATACATTTTCCATTTTTCACGCTCATCTTTCAAGAATGGTGAATTTAATATTTGACTCATTTCAGCATCGAGTCGATAAAAAGGGTGCTTAGAAGATAGCCCACAATTGACCCACAACCATTGAGGGATGCTATCCAGGCTCCTTGGATAACTGATACTGGAAATTGTGTTGCTGAATTTGTCAAGTGTGGCAGAGACGGAGAGGTCCATGAATTACTTATCCCAAATCCGACTGTTGTGATTGATGCTGTAAAAAAATTGGCTTTCAGTATTAATTATTTTATTTGTATTAGGTTTTGAATCATAAAAAGCTAAGAAAACGATCGCCAAAAAAACAGCATATTATTGCTTGTTGACATTTACTCACCACTAATAGCAGCTGCATATTTCAAACAGGGTCTCATTTTCCTTACATGCTTCCGATTCTCCATGGTCTTTGTTTTTTTACTTTTTTTATTTATATCAAATTGCAACTAACTTAAGCAAATTCTAATTACTATCTTCTACACAGGGGCTCTATTCTCGAGTATTTTTCGTATACGAATCTTGCGACTTTCGAATGACTTTCAATGAACCCTATTCTCGAACACTCACTGGCAGTACGTAAGCGGAAAGTTTCGTACGAAATGCAACATGTGGTTACATGCCAAATTCATTCCTTTCATTATTTTGGTTGCAAATTGATCTATTTCATTTTTGATTCAAAATTGATCTTTATTAGTTGAAATTTCTACTATTTGGTCAAAAAAATAGAGTAGAACCAGTAATAGAATAGAACCAGTAATTGGAATATTACATTTTTTTCTCTTAAAAACGGAAAGACTTACTCTTTTACTTCATTTAACAAATGAACTATAAACTTTCATCAATAATTTGTATAAGAAAAGCTATTTTGGATTAATTAAATTTAAATTTTCGCAGAACTCGGACCCGAACAGATCGCGCACTCTGGTGAGTGGCAAAACTCCTATATTTAAATTGTATTTAATTATTGGACCCTAAAGCCAATTCGAGCATCAACAACTACAAATAATTTTATGATTGAGAGTCAATATAATCCCCCTTTACACATTCAGATTTTTCTTTATTTTTTATAAAACTTTAATATATGACTGTACATTTTCTAAATTAATTTGACAAATTTGCAGGTTTTACGAAAATTTTGGATTTCCGGGAATCGTGGGATGTGCTCTTGAAACACAAATACGAGGGTTGGCTTTTATATTTCGGGAATGGGCGATCCTGCTTCTACCATCCAACGACCGATGACTGTATCGTTAAGTTTAACTTTTTCTAGTGATTTCTTACTCAGAACATATTTACGTGCGGGCACGATTTGTGTCGTGTACAGTGACGTGAAAACTTCATCTCGAAAAAAAATGGAATTAACTCGTAAACATTTCCGTGCGATCATTTTTTACGACTTTCGACGTGGACTATCTCAACAACAGTGCATCGATGAACTTTATTCAACTTTTGGCGACGAAGCGCCATCAGAAACAATTGTGTATCGATGGTACCCCGAATTTAATCGGGGCCGTGGTTCGCTCACTGACGAAGTTCAAGAAGGTCGTCCAAAATCAGTCGTCGTCCCAAAAAATATTGATGCTGTGCGTGAACTGTTACTGAAAGATATCGTCATGTGACTTATCGTGAGATGCAAGTATCCTTAGGCATTAGTGGGACCAGCATACAGTCAATATTGCATGAACATTTGGCTGTCAGAAAATTTTTTTCCCATTAGATCCCGCATAGTTTGACAATCGCTCAAAAAAGGCTCGTGTGAAGTATTCATTTCATGTCATTGTTCACGACACAAATCGCGTCGGAACGTCAAAACGTTCTAAGTAAGAAATCACAAAAAAAGTCAAACTTAACGATAAAGACATCGGTCGTCAAATGGCAGCGGCAGGATCGCCCATTCCCGAAATATAAAAGGCAACCCTCGTATCAATTTACCCACCAAATATCGATCATGCGATATATACTGATAATGATCATGTCAACAGAAAGCACTACCACTCTATCAATACTCAATTGGTAATGAAAGATTTAAAATAAAAAATAGTATAATAAAATAGCCTCGGAATGGACTGAAACTTTGATTGGCGAAATGCATTCGCACGGTAAATGTAAAGGTCGAGTTTCAGGAGTAGGTAGTGAATCACATGATAGTCAAGGAATCGGCTTACTTATGAATGAAAAAGCAAGACAGCATCTCAAAGATCATGATTTTGTATCTCCCATATTGTTGTGGGCTAGAATGGAGGTAGGAATCAGAAGATTATTTATCATAGCGTGCAACGCCCCAGTTGGTGGTGACCGCAGTGAAGTAAAAGACGCCTTTTGGTACACTTTAAATTATACAATAAGTACTTGCAATCAAGGTGAAAGAATAATTCTGCTAGGAGATATCAACGGATGGGTCGGCGTCCAACGTTAGGATACATATACGGAAAGGGTGCTCGGTAAGTTTAGGGATCCAACAAGGCTTAGAAGCAATAGAGATTTAGATAGCGCATCGACTACGTTACGGGATCTCATTGATGCATGGTGGAATGATGAAATTAAGGCAGCCTGACAAGAAAAGAAAGAATCGTACAAGAGAACGTTGAACATCACAGGTCTTAGCGATGAGGAGAGAAATAGACTTGAAAATGATTACAGACATAAAAAGAGGAAATTTAAATGACTAGTCAAGGAAAGCAAAGATAAAATCAGAAAAGAAAAAGAGATGAAGAGAATAAAATACAAAACGACTTTGAAAGAACCATGAAACTATTATTTAAAGAGATGAAGGAAAGTAAAAGTACAGAGTTCGTCAGCATGAGAAACAGCAAAGGTCAAATTCTATATGATACAGACGGGATAGTAGACGCTTTAAAAGACTCTTAAAGAATTATTAGCAGCTGAAGATATAGGGAACAGAACTGCGACATAGAACATAATGCATTAGATAATCCAATTGAAAAAGTCTCTGTCACTGAGATTAAAGATATATTTAGGAACCTAAAAAACGGCAAGGCTGCTGGTGTAGACAGTATTAGCACTGAAATGCTTAAATACGGTGGCCGTTCACAACCTTACAGGTTGTGCGAATTTATAAATTTATGTATCGAGACTGGAGAAGTCCCAGACGATTGGAGAAAAGTGATTATCATGCCAATATGCAAAAGAAAGAGAGATGAAAGCAACTGCAATATTTACAGAGATATCAGCTCATTAAGTACCGTAAGTAAAATATACTCAAAAATACTTATCCGTAGGGTAATGCATTTGTTTACCTAGAAAAAGCATTTGACAAGGTAAATAGAAGTAAACTTTGGGAAGTCCTTAAAGAGTACGGAGTACATGGTTGGCGTTGTGTCGTTCTTAACTAACGTACGACTTATGCCAATTTGGCATATGACTCATTGAAAATTTGTGGACCATATTGCCTGATGAGGCCAGAAAACCAATCTGGCGAAACGTCGTAACACCATAAACTGATGTTTGATTATTTTCCCCAACTGGCCGTTTGACGAGTTTGGTTATAAATTAACTTTTATGTTGAAAATTCATATTTTCGGACTGAACATTTAACGGTATCGAAAAGTCATTTTCTTGGGTTGAACAGTACATAATTTTACAGAAACTTGAATTATGTTGTTGAATAATAAACTTTTTTGTTAAAAAATCATATTTTGGGATGGAAAATTCATCTTTTTGTCTTGAAAATTCAACAATATGGTGGAAGTTCTTTTTTGACTGAACATTCTTTCTCGGTTGCACAAATCCTTTTTTTTGAAAATTGGTCCTTGGTTTGGACATTTATATTTTTAAGGTGAAAATGCAACTATTTGATTGAAAATTCATCTTTCTTGGTTGAAAATTAAATTGTTTGTTGAAAATTCATCTTGTTGGGCTTAAAAGTAAAATATTTCATTAAGAAATTCGACTTTTTAGCTTGAAAAATCAAATCTCTTGTTGAAAATGTTTTTCTTTCTGTGTTGAAAATTCAACAGTTTTGTGGGAAAATTTTGTTTCTGGGTTACAATTTCATCTCTCTTGATTGAAAAGTTTTTGTTTGAGTTATTAACTATTTTGTTAGAAATCCGACTATTTGATTGAAAATTCAAATGTTTTAAATAAAATCCGTCATATTTTATTAAATATTTATCTCTTTTAGTTGAAAAGTGTACTGCTTGGTGGAAAATTAATATTTTTTAGTTGCGTATGCAACTATTTTTTTGAAAATTTAGCTGTTTCGTTGTAGATAAACTTTTATGTTGAAAATTCATATTCTCGGGTTGAAAATTCGACGGTTTTAAAGTCATTTTTTCGGCTTGAAAATTTCACAATTTTATAGAAACTTCTACTATTTTGTTTTGAATAAAATTTTTTGTTCATAATTCCTATTTTGAGGTGAAAAATTCAACTCTTTTGTAGAAAATTCACCTTTTTCGCTTTGGTTTGAACATTCATTATTAAGCTGAACATTAATATTTTGGGGTTCAAAATTCAAGTGATGTACAGACAATTCGTCTTTTGGGCTAGGAAATACAACATTTTTGGTTAAATTCTTTTATTTCTGTTCTGAAAAATCTTTCTTGGTTGAAAATTCAACTAGGTATTTGTATAAAAATTCATCTTCATGGGTTTGAAAAACAAATCTTTTCTGGAAAATTCGACTTTTAGCTTGAAAACTGAACTCTCTTGCTGAAAATTTGGGTTTAAAAATAAAATATTTTCTAAAAAATTCAACTTTTTAGCTGAAACTCTCAACTCTCTTGTTGAAAAAGTTTGTCTTTCGGTGTTCAAAATTCATCTGTTTTGATTGAAAACTCAACTACAGTCGAACCCTTATTTGAGCCCGATTTTGGGACTGGTGGTCTGCTCAAATCAAGGCACTCAGAACGTAAACAGTCAGAGTTGTATGAACCCCTTCGAGTGGATTTTCCTGTGGGGTAAAAAATATGTTAAAAAATTGTTTTTGTAATACGGAAACAAGGGTAAACTAACTACTTAACGGAAATGGGGAAGGAAGGTTGCTGTTACACGTTAAAAGAAATGTATTCCCTACTTACGTACTTAAAACGTTTGCGGACCCTCGAGACCTCGTTTAGAAGGAGAGCCTTCTCTTGAATAATCGGTCTGGATACTGAATCATCTCTGCCTCTCGCTTGCTTAAACAAATCAAAGATAGCAGTATCCAAAAGCACATCACTATTTTTCAACTATTTATTCATAAGTGAAACACCTCGCAAAGTACTTCAAGCCGAAAGCACACACTTGCGCAGCGCATAATGCATGACGCGCGCTCTTACCCCCCCCCTCTCTGTAGCATTGCTACAGGCTTCCAACGCGTGCACCTTGCGCTACTGCGCATGCGACGCATAAGGCACGTCATTGGCTGCCGTTCGCGCGCTTATTTGAAATTTTTAAAATTACAACTTTTTTATTCATTATAAATGAAATTATTTTAAAAAATTTGCATATCCATTTTAATGAATATACAACATTTTAAAAGGATGAATTAGTGAAAATAATTTTAAAAATAAAAAAAGATTACATTACATAACGTGACATATTTTATTTACTGAATACTCATTTTATTTTTTACCCTAATGCTAAAAATATATTAAACCCCATCCACTTACCACTGGCACATGTTAAAATATAAATATTTTTAATTACTAATAATAAATGAAAAAAATGGTAATTTTAACATTTCGAATAAGCGCGCGAACACCAGCCAATGAAGCGCCTTATGCCTCGCATGCGCAGTAGTGCAAGGTGCACTCGTTGGGAGCACTTGTCCCATTGGCTTCAGTTGGTTTCAGGCATCGGAGACCCACTGCTGGTCAACGCGAGCTCGCCATCGTGCCTATTCGCTATGCAAACGTATGTGGTTACCGCTTTGAGTGAACTGACGCAACGACATGACGCAGTTACACAGGAAGGCCGTTAGGGTACAACGCCTTACCGCAACGCTCTTTTTTTGTCACGAATGAGTGAGTACCGTGCATCCCCCCGCTGATCCGCTCCCCCATACCCGTGGCGCGGCGTCAATTCTCGGATGGCTCCAATTACATATTTCACAATATATTTCGACTTGAAATATTAAGAATATGGTACCTACATTAATTTTATTTACATAATTTAATTACCCTATTATTCCCCTATTTTCGTAAAAAATCAGTAAAAACCAGTATTACCATCTCTCGGTAAGTAGAAACCTGCATTGCTATCCATCTATAAGTAGAAACCTGCATTACTATCAATCAGTAAGATAGAAATATGCATTACCATCCGTCGGTAAGGTAGGAATCTGTCATGGATCCATGTTTCGGTCGATAATGTAGGACCCTACCTTACCGACATAGGCCCTCATTGTGTCAACCAAGTGGTGAAACCCTATCAGTATATATAATTGGTACGAACTTCCCGTAAAAGTTTTCTAAACATTTCTAGACAGTTCAACCTTCCGGTTCAAACTTTTTTAAAGAGTAGGTAGAGAGATGGTAACGGTCTATAAAGGCGGACTCCAGCGAAGCGCAGTCAGTTCATTCTCGGCAGTGAAGTGATTAATAGTGGAGGCACGCTAGGTATTTATCTTGCATCGGACCGAAACAGTTCGGATTTGCTTGATTTTTTTTTACATACTAAATAATGAGCGGTAATCTAACGAGGCATCAAGTGAGCAGCGAGTTATGACGGCCATGTCTGAACGTTCTCCCTCCTCTTACCACATGTATGTTAGTACCTTTGTCGCATTTTCAATCGTACCAACGAACGCAGAAAATAAAATAGTTACGCCACCCACTTTCATTTGTTAGAGAAATCAATGAGTAGTATAGATGACTAATTTATTAGTAAATCTGACTACTTAAACTTTACTTACGTAAAATAGTCACGAGTACTACAAACGGCTTCTTAAACCGACTACTTGCTTAGTCGATGTTACTAACTGAACAGTTGTAAGAACCAATCAATAATTCTTTACTAATGAAAAGGCAGTAGCCCCGAATTCTCATTTTTCGCAGTGTAAAATGAGCAATGGTAAATACACCCATAAAAAATACGTCCATAGCACTTCACAGCCATATTTAATTTTCATCAAATTTTAGGATACTAGAAATGTGTGTCAAAGGCTGAATCGATTGAAAAAATCATTTGAAAATTATTATGGCTACAACATGCAGATGACCACACAGCCGTACAGGCAAATACAGACAAAATTTCATGATTTTCGAACCCTGTGAGTGCCGAAACGTAAAAATTAATTAAAAACTAGAGATCACACATTTGGACGATTGTATTATACTCCCATGAATGAAAATGTAAAAATTATTTTCAAACAAAATATTTAAATATTCAACCAAAGATATGAAGTTCTAACAAAACTGATAAACCTTTATCAAAATATTCATTTTTAACGAACCAGCTCAACTTTCCACAAATTAGTTGAAATTAACCGGGAAATGCGAATCTAAAAAAACTATGTAGTTGAAATTCTAACCAAAACAGATTTATTTTCAACCAAACATTTGCATTGTTTAACAAAAAAGATGACTTTTCTACATATGTATTCAAATTTCCTACCACAATATTCAAATTTTCTACCACAAAGTAAGTATTTTCTAACAAAATACTTGCATTTTCAACTGAAAATGGTATAATTAAATGATTATTTTACAAAATCAATTTAGAAAGTGAAAGAACGATTTAAAATAGTTCAAGTTTCAAGAAAGGAAATCAATTTTCAACAAGAACTAATTTTTCAACAAAAGAGTGCAATATATATAAATAAATTCTTCTAAACAACATCAATGTTGATACCCTATCCAATCCAGTATGAAACGCTTTAACTTCATGAGGTTAATTATCGAAATATGTTGGATTTCCAACAAACAGTTTATTTTCCAACCAAAATATTTTCTACCAAAAGAGATAATTTTTTAACTTGAAAGGACGAACTTTTAACCAAATATTTGAATTTTCAACAAAAAATAGATGGTCAATGAATCAGTATCAATAACAACCAAATAGTTGAACTATTAGGCATAAGAGACAAATTTTTAAGAACATATAGTATACTTTTAATATATAAATGTGTCCGAATTTCGATATACGTTGACATTTAGTTAAAAATAACTAACAAAGTATAGTCAATGGAACACTCATGCTCTAAAAAAACGTTACTTGTACCAAGCGAATATTAGTTGGCTGAAGTCAGTCAAAGTCCTGAATATTTGCATAACCTTGTATTGAAAAAATGATTAATTCTGCTGTAATCACTAAGATTCGATTCAGCACCTAATTCGGTATAATACAGTTCGAGCAACAAAACAATTGCACTTCAGTTTGATCCACAAATCTAACAAAATTCATGGAATTCATGGACTTCGTAATAATATTGAAGCTTGGAACAATTCAAACAATGCCATCTCGGAATCAGTTCAGTTCGCTATTTCAGATCATTCATTAATCTGAAGTTAGCAACCTAAAGAAGACAGAAACTGGTACTCGAATGGACTATTTGTGAGATTATATATGTAACAGAAATATTGATTAAAAACAAAAATATACATTTTAACGCAAATAAATGACTCAACGATCCAAATAAATGTTCCATGAATTGAAATAAATACTTCTTTGAACAAAGCAAATGCAAATTGATGGAAAGAAATCTATTTCAAAGGCAAAGAAATACTTTATATGCTGAAAAAACTATTTCCTCAAATGAAATTCTTGAATATTTAAAGCAAAAAATATCCAATTTATATTTTAAATTTAAGAATTAACAGTGGCTTGAAAAAATACTAAAAAGTATATTTCTTTCAGATCGGACCATTATCGTCTTAAAAACTTCCCAAGTCAGCATTAGTTCACCATTCGAAAATTTCATTCTAGACAAAAATTATTAAATTAAGCAGCTTTTCCCTCTGCATATACACACTTTTATTTACCAAGCGAATACCGCTAAGTATCTAAAAATATATCGTTCTAGTATTTATTTAGTACAATCAGGGGACTGAGTTTGAAGTTTCGAGATTGCATTCAATCGCATTAAAAAAAATATCACGATTTTCAATATTGTTGATCAGAAAGATATAATTAATACTTGTTACTAGTGATGTGCCTTCCCTAGGGATCGCGTGACCTTGTAGCTGGTGGGAAGGCTTACGGGTCTCATTAGACTGTAGATCTGAAATAGGTGAACCAGAGGAGCTGCACTGCGAGGTGTGATTACTCTGGGGGACTGACGGACACTAGTCGGTGGGACCTAAACTGAGGAGCGATCCTTCCAGGAGCTAATGGCAAAGTCTCCTGGAATATCGAAGGCGCGAGTTCTCATGCTCCCAAGCAACGATGTGATCGTCGTGTCAAGAGCTGAATGGCACCAGGGTCAACAAATCTTTGAACACCCTGGCCTTCCCCCCTCAGTAGAGGCAAACAGGCAAGGGTACAAAAGGAGGTGTCTCAACGGAGACTTCGGGACACCAGGTCAAATCCCATAGTATGTCGACCCATCGCCTGCAAGAGGGGCTCTGCCGGGGGTGTTTCTTATTTTCCTAGCGTCTCGTGGGACGCAAATGAATCCTCAAAAGTCAAAACAAACCAAAACCAATGAGGGCTCGTTCCGGAACCGTCCTCTAACCCACCGCGAAAACTAGGAGGTTTCTTAAGAGGTGGTGCGAACTGAAGATAACAGTGGAGGAAATCTTGTCAAAGCCGTTGAAGTGCCAACGTTTAGGCCAAAAGAGGGCCTGAACTTGGAAGTCGAAGGGGTGGAGTGTCTGCAGAGGTAGCGTAGAGCGACCGTACTGATTCCCGGCACCACAGAGAGTCCGGCGGTCGTTCTGTGACGCCCGAGATTTCAGAACCCGTCTTTGCGAACTGATTCATGGAAAGTTTATTCCGAAAGGCAGGGTTCCAGGCCGAAGGGGAGTATAAAGGCGAGAATACTAACGTTGAGAAGCGCTTGAATTGGCTAACGATGCAATTGCAGACGACGCGACGTCGCGTGCTTTCCTACAAAATGAATATTTTCGCCAATTTTTAATGAATTGATCTAAAAATTTCTAGAAATCTTCCTTCAATAGTAAGCAACAAATGTCTCACTCGAGGTGGTTTCAACTCTGAAGTTTGCTCGATTACAAATGTACATCGAAAAGAAAAACTTTAAATTGGAAAAAGTTCCATCTTGTCATTCTCTATAAGCACATTTTTTCTTATTCATTTTTTTTAACTTTAAAATTTGGATATCACAAGACGTTTCGACAATACTTTTTCGCATTTTCGAGCACTCATCCCTTTATTCTATCCGCACCCTCAATTATTAACTGAAGATAATGGGCAGTTATAAACAACTGAAATAAATGAAGTAAATTGGAAACATTTATAATAATAAATAGTCAATCAAATCCAAATTATATGTTAAAAAATGTTAAATAAAAGGAATTCCAAGGCTTCTTTCCAAATTGTCGTTCGACAAACAATACCGAATCAAAATTAGCGATGCTTACAAAAATGCCCTACCTCACCTATGCAATCGTAACTTCGATTCGGTCACACTCAACATTCTCATTGCAGTACTTTACTACTTCTTATACCAACTATAATTACTGAGAAATCCAAAAAAACAAGGCTTCTCTTGCTCGTCTGCACTCGACGCGTAACTGAGCTGGGCCGCGACGTCAATAATGATAATTTGAGTTAGTCATCTCTCAGGAGCACAGCCTGTCCCAGAAACAAGAAATCTAATCCTGGCCCGCTCCTTCCTTCTTTCTGTCGAATAAAGTTTCGCGGTAACTATAAGTTAAGGTAAGTCGAATATAAAATCACTTTTGTTTTCTTCATTCCTTTGGAATTTTACAATTTGTTTTTTATTTCATTTTCCTCTAATTTGAATAAATTAAAAGTAAAACTAGAGTCAAGGCGTCAGTTATTTAAAGAAAATGCTTTCATTATAAAAATTCAACGGTAACTGGGCAGCCGAAAAATGAAACATCTTCAATTAATAAGATGTTAATCTCGATCTCACAAAATTGAACAAATTAGTAAATTAATGTGGCAGCTCAAACCTCCGGTACATTATGGTAATAAGCGCTCTTTCACAGGTTCTTAATATTGAATATTATAATATCGTACGTAACAAGCTGACAGCGGCAGTGGTGAGATAGGATTACACCCCCTTTTCACCCCTGTCACGTTACCGTTTACTCGGAAGTTTACGAAAGAAAAATCAATTCTTGATCTGCTTGACCTGTAAAATGATGAAAAGGGTCTTCTAAAGTTCACAAGAAAATTCTAAATCGCAGTGAAAGGTGTGGAATTTACGTTGCTGAGCGTATACATGTTTTCTTCCAAAAATTGATATTCTAAATTACGCTCAATAAAAGTGATTCAAAATTTAAGCTGTTTTTAGCCCTTGCTTTTGTTTCAGTGCATAAGCGAAATTCGCATTATTATTTCTTGAAGAAATAACAACTGTGGTTTGATGAGACTTTGCGTGCTGCGTTCATCAAATAAAAATCTAAGACGTTTTCAAGCTCCTGGTTTTCCTGGGCATCGCGGTTCGCAAGAAATCATAGCCTTTTAGTTATCCGATTGAACACACAGTGACAATAATATTATGTGAATTCAATTCTAGACAATTGATGACAGTATTTAGTTTTCTTGCGACATTTATTTCCGACTATTGGAATCGCGTGCGATGAATGGTGAATTATTAAATTGATATTAGTGCCTCAGCTCACCTACAAATAAATTCTACTATTATTTGGAGGTCTATAATCTTTTAATAGTAAAATTTAGCGACTAATACTAATTCTCTAATTAGAATGACGTAATTGCCTAATATAAGTCTTAAGAACAGTTAAATACCTATTTCCAAGCCAGAATTGCGAACTTATTCCCATTTTGTTAGCGATTACATGTGTGAGTTGAAATCGATTGAATGTGTTTTTATGATTGCAATTAATTTCACTAAAGTGGACTCACAGCAAAGTGAGCAGTAGAGAGAGAGAGAGAGAGAGAGAGAGAGAAGCGCTTCTCATGCCTAATCTCTCACCTCCCCGCCAAATAACACATAAAAAATAGCATCGTGCCAGAAAAAAAGTACGCGGACGAGACGAGCGTGCTGTTGTACGTAATTTGGTAGCGTCTGCTAAAGGATCTCAGCTGAATACTGTGTCAAATCTAGGTGAACCTAGCTTTGAAATAAAATTACCGGAATTAATCGGAAAACAAAACTCAGCTTCAGTAGCTCAAAATAACAATTTTGAAAGTTTCGACGACGAGATTCAATAGTTTCAAAATGATCTCGAAAATTTTAAGTATCATTAAATAATGAGATGGGCCCTTTTTGCCAATAAATAATCAATGGCTGGACAGATTAATCTTTTTGAGGTGCCAATAATAAAATCTGCTAGACGCGCAGGTGAAAAGTCCCAACAAAAATCAAAACCAAAACAATCTGAGATCGAGCATCGTTTTGTCTACCCTCCGTCCTTAAATGTAATTTTTTAATTAAAAGAAATTACAACCGACAATAAATTTCTTGCGATGTTCGATTCTTTGTTTAATAGGGTAGATTATTTCACAAGTGCTCATTGCCTTTGATTAATAGGCGGTAGGTATGTCCAATTCCGTCTTTTTGTTGTGATGGGATGGCACCCACAGCGTACTCTGAGGCATCTGTGGTGATGAAGTGGATCAATGTAGATGACTCGAAACATATTATTGAATTTTAAGAATTCACTACTAAAAATTCAAATATTAAGCAAAATAAAGATTTAAGTTATTCAGGAAACAACAATCTAAGAGTCTAGAACTCTGTGAATTTGAATATTGGTTATTAAATGAAGGTTACGGTCCTAACATCAACCTGGGTGGCACACCGTTGAACCTCGATGCACCATGAGGAACTTTGTCATTTTTCGAACAAATCACACTACAGCAAGCTGCAGGTAACATTCCACATTTGGCAGGAATAACATCTCGTTAACAGAATTCTCGCAGGATATAGTTGATGGAGCTGTCTACTTACCGTCAGATAATCGAGCTCCTTTTATTAAGATAGAGCACAGTAAACTAACAGGCGTGGCGCGAAAAAGCTTACGGGGCAAGAAATTGAATACTGTAGATGAATGAGTTGAACATTTGCAGAAACGTTTTGCACCTGCGAAGAGATTTTAATTGCATTATCAGGAAATCATGATATTTGCGAAAACACATTCTGTAATCTTGTTAGCATTTAAATTATTTACAGTTCTTTTCAAAACTTCTAAAATTACTAAATATCTTTGGAAATAATCTCAAATTTTCCAAATTCAAATTTTGATCGCACAAAAAATAAATAAAAATCGAAAATTTAATTTTTCGGTCAAACTATACAGAATACGAAAAAAAATGTATAAACAAAAATCATTCACCAAAAGAAGATTTTTGATTTGACGGGTAGTTTTCGTTTCATTCGTAAAAAACAAAATTAAAAATTAAAAATTTTGGACAAATTATACAAGCTACTAAAAAAATTTACCAACGAAAGTTGTTCATCCAAAGAAGAGCTACAAATTTTTTTGTAATCATTTTTTGATAAGACGTGTAGTTTTTGTTTTAATTGTGAGAAATGCCATTATAAATGAACAAATTACATTTTTGTTCAAAAAAACACAAGGTACAATAAAATGTTTGATAACAAAATTGGTCGTAAATCAGATCTAAAAATTCGCTTTTACTCTTTTTTCTTACGATACACGTGATGAGAATGTGTTCGTTAAATCCGAAAGAGCTTTAACAAAAGAGAATTCACAATCGCTAAATTTCAGTTGTTGATGGTTTCACCTTTAACTTTAAAAGTCCTCTGCAAAAATGTGGAGGATGTACAATGACCGAGCTGAAAATCATCATCCCCTCCTTATACACAACGTCCCTCCTCAATTTTATTTCCCCTTCCCTACTTCCTCCTACATTCACCCTTCCATCACTTCTTATCTCCTTCACGACTCTTCCTACTGCCAGTCTCTAATCATCTATTCTCTCCACTCACTCCCTTTGCACTATTTCCTATCTCTCGCTTCACTGTCAACTCCGTACTTACCTCCTCGACTCCCCTCTAAACGTCCTGAATATTAATTCGCTTCCTTGTTTATCAACCCCTTCCATAATTCCTCACACCTACTCCCTCTCCTCACCTCACAGCTCTTATAATCCATTCCCATTCCTTTCCCCTATTACCCCTCCCATACCACTTCAACTTCTCCTAATCTACTACCTCACTCTCTCCTCACTTCGTACAGAATACTTCCCTCCCGTACTCTCCTCTTAAAAATCGACTTCTCTTACACTTTACTATTTCTCAACACCTCACCTCACCTCAATTGATTCCAGCAACTCCTTTATGGTTATTTTTCAACTAAAAAATCAGGACTTCTAAAATAGGTAATAGTTCTCAATCTAAAGTGCTGATGTAATTTTTTACTTTCTGCTTTTGTTAGTTTAATTTTATTTCGAAAAAAAAATTCAATAACCTTTCCCTTAGAGACGACGTGAATTGGCGAAGTTATCTTCATTGAAAAAGAACCTTCTTCAGAGGTCTCCAAATTGCTTTAACACAAACTAACTTAATACCAAGCTCAGAGATATTTCCTGGCCCGGTTGGAAACTCAATGATAAAATAAATTGTAGATCGACTGAAACTTTTCAATCCTGACTTCAGCTTTATCCACTCACTCAGAGTAAAACAAAAAAAAAGTTAAAAGGATGAACTGAACTCAGAAGATATCGGTGGAGGGGGGGGGGGATTTCTCCTGCAATCTGGTAGATACTAGAGTGTGTCCTCTCTATCCCTCCTAGAAATTGCATAAAATATTTTTTCCATTCTACCATCTCAACTTTCTGGTTTACTCTTTCCTCCTCTCCTCTTCTCTTCCCTTTCCTCCTCACCTCTTCACTCCCGTCCTCTCCTCTCCACTTCTCTTCACGCTCCTCTCCACTCACGCTCCACTCCTCTTAGCTGTCCACTCCTCTTCACGCTGCTCTCATCTTTGCGCTCCTCTCCTCGTCACGCTCCTCTCCTCTCCTGATTTTCTTCCCTTTTCTTCTCGTTTTTGTAGACCTGATTCAAAATCCTCAATATTTAATAAATCAAGTTCAAATTCAATATGTTTTTACGATTAGCCATCGAATACGATTGAAAAATTACTTTTTTCTAATCTATTCTAGTCTATTCTACCATCTCAATTTTCTGGTTTACTCTTTCCTCCTCTCCTCTCCTCTTCTCTCCTCTCCCCTCACCACCTTTTCTATTCCCTCCTCTTCCTTCCCCTCCTCTCCTCTTCACTCCCCTCCTCTCCTCACCCCTCCTCTTTACGCTCCTCTCCTCACCCCTCCTCTTTACGCTCCTCTCCTCTTCACGCCCCTCTCCCCTCCTCACACCCATAAGTCTGTTTTATGGGGTCCCAAAAAAAACCCATAAGTGAAAAATAGGGTTTTGCTAAATTTTGGCGCTAATTGTGCTTTTTTTTCGGTTTTTTGAAAATCCCCTTTTTTCTGATATATGAAGCATTTCTGTATTTGGATAATTAGATGTTTCAATACATTTCTTAAACAATTTGTTATTGTTTTTTCTAAAAAATATCACTTTTTGTCCTCTTTTCATTCAGTGTAAGGTATTAATTGATTAAACTTAACAAAAATGATTCTGTAAACAATTTATTGCTATTTTTAATAATATTCTTTTACAATAATACCAGAGAGTTTTAGTTTTTTCCGAAATATTTAGTTTTTCTTTGACTTTGAAGATAGTAACCAATATACGAAGAAAGAGATTGTGGATAATAATAATTCCCTAAATGTTTATTTATTATTTGCCTATAACTAAAAAGTCAAAGCGATGTTGAAATTTGCAGAAATACCACAGCCTCCTAGCAATTATTTGAGAGAAGATATATACATAATAATAATGTTCTAAACAATTAGGTTTGCTAAATTGCATTATTTTTGGTTGAAAATTCCTTTATTTTGTTGAAAATCAGTCTTTTCTTGTAGAAAATTATCCTTTTTTGTTCAAAATTCATTTGCTTCATTGAAAATTAGTTTTTTATTAAAAATTAATTTTTTGTCATAAAACATTCAACTAAATTTTTTGTCGAAATTTTTTTAATCGACATTTAGTCTCTTTAGTAGAAAATTCATTTGTTCGCTTGGAAATTGAACAATTTCATTGGAAATTCATTTTATTCGCTTAAAAACTTATTTATCTAACTGAAAATTAAACTATTTTATCGTTTGTTGAAAATTTATATTTTTTAGTTGAAAATTCATCTATTTTGTTGAAAATTTGTCTTTTTTATTGTAGAAAATTGTCATTTTTAATTGCCAGTTCGTGTATTTGGTTAAAAAATATTCTTTTTTGATAGAAAATAATTCTTTTTGGTGAAAATTTTATTTCTTTGATTGAAAATTAGATTTTTTCAATTCGAAATTAATCTTTTTACAGAAAATGTAACTATTCAATCTCCTACAGCCTCCCAGTATTTTTCAAGTCCCTCTTTAAACCTACTACACCAACTAAGTATTTTCCAAGATCTCCCTTGAGCCTGCTACAACCTTCTGGTATTTTCCAAGTCCTTTTTTGAACCTGTCAGAAGCTCTCAGTATTTTACAAGTCCTCCTTTAATCCTCCTATAACCTCCCAGTATTACTCAAGTCTTTCTTTAATCCTTTTAAAGCCACCTAGTTCTCTTGAAGCCCTTTTTGAAACCTCCTAATACCTCACAGTATTTTGCAAGTCCTTCTTCAATCCTCCTACCACCTTCCATTATTTTTCATGTCCACCTTTAGTCCTGATAAAATCTCCCAGTATCTTCCAAGTCCTCTTTTAACCCTGCTACAATCTCTCCGTATTGTTCAAGTCCTCCTTTAATTCTCCTACAACCTCCCAGTATTTTCCAAGCCCTTGTTGAAACCTGCTACAACCTCTTAGCATTTTCTAAGTTCTCCTTCAATCCTCACACAACATCGCAGTATTTTGCAAGTCCTCCTTTGATCCTGATACAACCTCCCAGTATTTTTCAAGTCCTCTTTCAATCCTCCTACAACCTCGCAGTATTCTTCAAGTCCTTCTTTGATCTTCCTACAAGCTACTAGTATTTTTCATGTCCTCCTTTAATCCTCCTACAATCGCCCAGTATTTTTCAAGTTCACTTTCCATCCCCCGTACAACCTCGCAGTATTTTTCAAGTTCTCCTCTCGTCTCCTTGTAACCTCCCAGTATCTTTCAAGTTCTCCTTTATTCCTTCTACGACCTCCTAGAATTTTTGAAGCCCACACTTAAACCACCTTTTACCTCCTAGTATTTTCCAAGTCCTCCTTTGAACCTGCTATAACCTCTTAGTATTTTTCAAGTTCTTCTTCAATCCTCCTACATCATTGCAGTATTTTTCAATTCCTCCTCTAATCCCCCTATAACCTGCCAGTATTTTTCAAGTCCTCTTTCAATCCCCCTACTACCTCGCAGTATTTTTTAAGTCCTCCACTAATCCCCTGTAACCTCAAAGTATTTTTTAAGTCCTCCTTTGATCCTCCTTCAACCTCCTAGCATTTTTCAAGCCCCCATTTAAACCTTAAGTAAATTATTATAATAATTATAATAATATAATGAATAATTATAAATATTCAATATAATCATTATAAATTAAATTAAATTATTACCTCTTTGTAATATCCAAGTCCTTCTTTAAACCTGCTATAACCTTTTAGTATTTTCCAAGTTCTACCTCAATCCTCCTAAAACATCGCAGTATTTTCCAAGCCCTCCTTTGATCCTCTTACAACTTTCCAGTATTATTCAAGTCTTTCTTCAATACTCCTACAACCTTCCATTATTTTCCAAGTCTTCTTTTAATCCCCGTACAACCTCTCAGTATTTTAAAAGTCCTCCTTTAAACCTCCCGCTAAAACCTCTCAGTATTTGACAAGTCCTCCTTCAATCCTCCTACAAACTCCTGATATTTTTCAAGTTCTCCTTCAATCCTCCTACAACCTCCCAGTATTATTCAAGTGTTCCTAGAATCCTCTTACAACCTCCTAGTATTTTTTAAGCCCTGCTTTAAACCTCGTTATACCTCACATTATTTTTCAAGTCCTCTTTCAATCCCCCTACAACCTCGCGGCATTTTTCAAGCCTTCCTCTGAACCCCCTATAACCTCCCAGTATTTTTCCAATCCTCCTTTAATCCTTCTACGACCTCTTTGGATTTTTCAAGCCCACATTTAAACCATATGATACCTCCTAGTATTTTCCAAGTCCTTCTTGAGAGCTTCTACAACCTCTTAGAATTTGTCAAGTTCTTCTTCAATCCTCCTACAACATCGCAGTATTTTTCAAGTCCTCCTTTGATCCTGATATAACCTTCCAGTATTTTTCAAATCCTTCTTTAAACCTGCTATATTCCTCCTATCACATCCCAGTATTTTTTAAGTCCTCCTTTAAAACTCCTACAACCTCCCAGTATTTCCAAGTGCTCCTTTAAACCTCTTTAAACCTCCCAGTATTTACCAAGTCCTCCTTTAATCCTTCTACAACTTCCAGTATTTTTCAAGTCCCACTTTGAACCTGCTACAACATCTAAGTATTTTCCAAGATCTCTTTCGAGACACCTTTAAACTTCTAATCCCAGTATTAGTCAAGTCTTTCTTCAATCCTTTTATAACCTCCTAGTACTTTTGAAGCCCTACTTCGAACTTCCTAATACATCACAGTATTTTTCAAGTCCTCCTTCAATCCTGATACTATCTCCCAGTATTTTTCAAGAACACTTTCAATTACCCTGCAACCTCGCGATATTTTTCAAGTTCTCCTTTAATCCTCCTATAACTCCCGAGTATTTTTCAAGTCCTCCTCAAGCCTCCTAATACCTCACAGTATTTTTTAAGTCCTCCTTCAATCTTCCTACATCATCGCAGTATTTTTCGAGTCCTCCTTTGATCCTGATACAACCTCCCAGTATTTTTTAAGTCCTTTTTCAATCCTTCTACAACCTCTCAGTATTCCTTAAGTCATTCTTTCATCTTCCTACAACCTACTAGTATTTTTCAAGTCCCTGTTTAAACCTACTACACCATCTAAGCATTTTCCAAGATCTCCTTTGAGCCTCCTACAACCTTCGAGTATTTTCCAAGTCCTTTTTTCAACATGCTACAACCTCTTAGTACTTTACAAATCCTCCTCGAAACCTCCTACAACCTCCCAGTATAAGTCAAGCCCTCCTTCAATCCTCCTACAACCTCCATGTATTATTCAAGTCTTTCTTCAATCCTTTCACGGCGACCTAGTATATGTGAAGCCCTCCTTGAAACCTCCTAATATCTCACAGTATTTTTCGAGTCCCCCTTCAATCTTTCTACAACTTTCCGTTATCTTTCCTCTTTTAATCCTCTTTTAAATCCCCCTGCAATATTTCCTAACTGTCTCCTTTAAACCTCCTTCATCATCGCAGTATTTTTCAAGTCCTACTTTGATTCTGATACAAGCGCCCAGTATTTTTCAAGTCCTCCTCTAATCAATTAGTGACCTTTCAGTATCTTTCAAGTCCTCCTATAATCCTCCTACGATATCCTAGAATTTTCCAAGCCCTAATTTAAACCACTTCATACCACCTAGTATTTTCCAAGTCCTTCTGTAAACCTGATACAATCTCCCAGTATTTTTCAAGTCCTCTTTCAATCCCCCTACAACCTCGCAGTATTTTTAAGTCCTCCTCTAATCCCCCTGTAAGCTCCCAGTATTTTTCAAGTCCTCCTAACTTTTTTGTAGATAGTTCGTCTTTTCAACTTTTAAATCATTAATTTTCTAGCAAATTTGACTATTTTGTTGAAAAATAAATTTTTTGATAAAAAATTAATATTTTAGGTTTGAAAATTCAACAATTTGATAGAAAATTAAACTTTTTAGTTGAAAAATCATATTTTTGGGTTGAAAAATCAACTTTTTTGTAGATAGTTCGTCATTTCAACTTTTAAATCATTAATTTTCTAGCACATTTAACTCTTTTGTTGAAAATTAACTTTTTTGATAGAAAATTAATATTTTAGGTTTGAAAATTCAACAATTTGAGAGAAAATTAAACTTTTTGGTTGAAAAATCAACTTTTTTGTAGATAGTTCGTCTTTTCAACTTTTAAATCATTAATTTTCTAGCAAATTTGACTATTTTGTTGAAAATTAACTTTTTTGATAAAAAATTAATATTTTAGGTTTGAAAATTCAACAATTTGATAGAAAATTAAACTTTTCGGTTGAAAAATAATATTTTTGGGTTGAAAAATCAACTTTTTTGTAGATAGTTCGTCTTTTCAACTTTTAAATCATTAATTTTCTAGCAAATTTAACTATTTTGTTGAAAATTAACTTTTTTGATAGAAAATTAATATTTTAGGTTTGAAAATTCAACAATTTGATAGAAAATTAAACTTTTTTGTTGAAAAAATCATATTTTTGGGTAAAAAAATCAACGTTTTTGTAGATAGTTCGTCTTTTCAACTTTTAAATCATTAATTTTCTAGCACATTTAACTATTTTGTTGAAAATTAACTTTTTTGATAGAAAATTAATATTTTATGTTTGAAAATTCAACAATTTGATAGAAAATTAAACTTTTTGGTTGAAAAATCATATTTTTCGGTTGAAAAATGAACTTTTTTGCAGATAATTCGTCTTTTTGGCTCTAAAATTATGTAAATAATTTTGTTGAAAATTCATGTGTTTTGTTCAAAAATTGTCTTTTTAGGTAGAAAATCAATCTTTTTGGTCGTAAATTCATCTTTTGGGTTGGAAATATAACAAATTTATTGAAAATTCATTTTTTTATAAAAATTATATTATTTTTATCTGAAAATTTAACTATTCCATTTTTGGTTAAAACTGTATCTTGCATAATGGATAAGTTATAAATTTGTCTTTTTTATAGAACTTTAATCTTCTCGGTCCAAAATTCATCTTTTTGGTTGAAAATTTGTGTTTGTTTTTTTGTTCAAAATTACTTTTTCAACAAAATTTTTATCTGAAAATTTAACTATTCCATTTTTGGTTGAAATTTTATCCAACATATTGTATAAGTTAAAAATTCAACTGTTTTTGGAAGAAAATTCATGTATTTTGTTTAAAATTCATCTTTCTGAGTAGAAAATTAATCTTATTTGTTGAAAATTCAACTATTTGGTAGAAAATGCACAATATTTTATTCAAAAGTCGTTTTGGGTAGAAAATTATTCTTGTTTGTTGAAAGTTCAACTTTTTGGTTGAGAATACAACTATCTTGATTGAAAATTATCTTTTTTGTTAAAAATTTATCTTTCATGGTAGAAAAGTCATCTTTCTTAGTTGAAAATGAACTTTTTTCATGAAAATTCAACTGTCTTCTAAAAAATTTGTCTTTTTTTCTGGGAATTTAAATCTTTTTTTTCAAAATTGGACCATTTGATTGAAAACGCATCTTTATATGTACCTTCGAATGTATTTACTTAGAAATTTAACTACTTTGTTAAAAATCTAATTATTTTTGGAAAAGTTAACTAGTTTATTAAAGTCATCATTTTTGGTCGAAAATTCAACTATATTGTAAAAAATTCATCCTTTCGGATTGAAAATTCATCTTTTATGGTAGAAAAGTAATCCTTTTTGGTTGCAAATTGATCTTTCTTGGTTGAAAAGTAACTTTTTTGTTAAAAATTGTACTTTCTTGGAAAAAATTCGTCTTTTTCGCTTGAAAATTGTACCATTTGGTTAAATCTTTAACTGCTTTCTGGAAAACCCGTCTCTTTTACTGAAAAGTACCATTTAGGCTTTAGGGGCTAGCTGAATTCTGAATATTCATAAGGTGATTGTAGGAAGTGTTTACGGCTGTGGCGAAGAAACTGTGCCATCTCTGATAAATTGTAAAATAAAGAAAGAAAAGAGGAATAGAATAGATCAATACCTTGTACCTAGGCCCCCCATTGTTGAGCATCGCTTTAGTCTCGTGACCAGCATAGACTACAATACCCTCGACGAAATCAGTATTCTTTAGAACACACTCCCTGAGTAAAAGATTTTCCGTCGAGACAGGCACTCTGGCTCCTTTAGGATGAACTACGGCTCCGTGAAACCTGAAGGACAACAAACAAATTAATTAGTCTACTCTCCACATGAATGAATAAATAATTCATTCCCAGACTTTAAATTGCGGAAGCGAACTTAGAATTTAGAGGGTGGTCATTTCCTGGCTTTTCAGGTTCAATGACACGCTGAATTTATCAATTCGATTTTCCAAATTCTCTTTCAGGGTGATAACAAAACTTCACTTTCAAAATTCCCTCACTTTTCCATGACTTCAAGACCAAAATGAGGATGTTGTATCAATTTTAGATAATATATATTTTCAATACTGCATAAAATTCTAAAAATGTTAGTATATTAAAAAAATGTCAACCAAAAAGATTAACTTTTTATCAAAATTGTTAAATTTTCAACAAAATGATAACATTTTCAACCAAAAAAGATGAATTCTCCACGAAAAATGTAAAAGTTGATATTTTAATCAAGAAGCCAAAGAAGATTAAGTTTCTACGATAAAAGATAAATTTTTTAACGAAAAAGTCGAATTTTAAAACGAAAGACATGAATTTTCAACAAAAAAGTTAATTTTCAACTCAAACAGACGAATTTTCAACCCAAAAAATGTACTTTTCAACAAAATTGTTGCATTTTCAACAAAATAATACAATTTCCAACCAAAAAATAAGAAATTTTAACCACAAATTGAATTCTTAACCAAAAAATTATATAACAAAAAAATGACAAAACGTTTGTAAGATTTACTTGTTATTAATAGATTTAATTTTCTAAATCTAAATAAATAATAAAATAAATCATTTATTTGGTTGAAAATTTTATTAGTTTGTTGAAAATGCAACTGTTTTGTTAAAAAGACATCTTTCTTGGTCAGAAATTCAGCTAATTTGTTAATTAATTAATCTGGTTTGTTTGAGGATTCAACAATTTGGTAGAAAATTAAACTATTCGGTTGAAAATTAATTTTTTTGGTTAAATATAAATTGGTATAGTTCAATTTCCAATAAAAAAAAACAACAAATTTTAACAAAATAGTTAAATTTTCGAACAAAGAAATTAATTTTTAACAAAGTAGTTCAACTTTCGACTAAATCTTTTATAAACAGAATAAAACAATATTTCAGATACAAATTTGAAATTGTCAAATTTATTTATTTATTTAAAAAAGAAGCAAAAATGACTTTTCTACCACAAAAGATGTCTTTTTCATGAAAAAAAAAACAAAATTTAACCAAAAAGACGAATTTCCAACAAATCAATATTTTTAAGTCATAAAAGAAAAAAGTTTATATAAATTGTTGAAACTTCAAGCAAAAAGATGAATTTTCTGTACAAAAATTGAATTTCCAACCAGTAAATGTGAATTTACATTTTAAAAAAAAATTCAACAAAATAGTTCAATTTTCAACC
>JAABKJ010075445.1:32604367-32754753 GCA_011634705.1 Andricus grossulariae
AAAAAATGATTTCTTAACAAATTGGCTCTCAATAAAAATTTGCAAAGAAAATAGTTGAATCCTCATGAATTTTTCAATCAAAAAGACAAATTTTCAAAAAAATAGTTGAATTTTTATCTGAAAAATATTAATTTTAAACAAAAAGTAAATTTCCTACGGAAAAGTTGAATTTTCAACAAAACAGTTGAATTTTCAATATAAAGGATGACTTTCTAACAAAATTGTTGAATTTTCGACCAAACAATTGAATTTTTATCCAAATAAGATGAAATTTCTACTAAAACAAATTAATTTCTCAATAAAAAATTTACGAATAAAAGAAAAACTACGTGTCCGAACAAAAAGTGATTAATTACAAATTTTTTTTTTTCTTGATAAACCACTTTTGTCTAATAATTTTTTTTGCACCTTGTGTCGTTTTGCCACATTTTTTAAAATTTTTAATATTATTTTTTACGATTAAAATAAAAATTGCGCGTCCTATCAAAAATACATTAATAAAAAATTTATATATCTTCTTTAGGTGCAGAATTTTTGTTTATTCATCTTTTTTCGTAGCTGGTGTCGCTTGTCCTAAAATGTATTTTTTTTATTTTTAATTTTATTTTTTACGATTAAAACAAAAACTACGCGTTCCATCAAAAAATTATCATTTAACAAATTTACAGATGTTTTTGGATGAACAACTTTTGCCTATTAATTTGTTTTTGTATCTTGCGTCCTTTTTACAAAAATTTAATTTTTTAATTTTCAATGTTATTTTTCACAAATAAAACAAAAACTACGTATCCCATCAAAAAACGATTAATAACAAATTCATAGTTCTTTTTTGGATGAACAACTTTTGCCTAATTGTTTTTCTTTTTGTAGCTTGTGTCGTTTGTGGAAAAATTAAATTTTTTATTTTCAATGTTGTTTTTTAACGAATAAAACAAAAACTAGGCGTTCCTTCTTTTTCGTATCTTGCATAATTTGACGGCAAAATTAAATTTGTGATTTTTAATTATTTTTTGTGCGATCAAAATTTGAATTTTCGATTTTTCAAGGAAATTTAAACAGTTGTTATGATAATAAAATTTATAACTGAAAAGACCAACTTCTGGAGAAAGCAACTGCAAAAAAAATAAGAATATAAATACAAGGCAAATAAATGACTAATAAGAATATTATAGCAGGGTCACCGCAAAACTTCATTTTGAAAATTCCCTAATTTCTCTCTGACCAATTTTTCATTTTCTCTGACCATTAATATTCAAATACCATCTTAAAAAATTGTGAAAAAAACTTTGCTTTCCTTGAAATTTTTTTAACCTCGTGAAACTTCCTCTGATTTTTATTTGAAATGCCCTTGAACATTTCCACTTTTAAATCTTTTGAAATCCCTTAAAAAATTGTAAAGCTCTTGAAAATTCTTTGGAATCTTTTAACATACTCTCAAATCTTTAAAATTTATTAAAATTTCTTACAATCTTTTAAGATATCTTTCAATCTTTAAAATTCTTGAAAAATTTGTTGAAAAATTATACTTTTTGGAAATACCTGGAAATATTGAAAATATCTTCAAATCTTTTAAATACTTAGACATCCCTCAATTCTTGTGGATAAATTATTTGAAATTTTATTAAAATATAAAATCTCTTTAAAATGTTTCAAATTTTTTCAAATCTTTGGAAATACCCTGAAATATTGAAAATCTCTTCAAACATTTTCCCGAACCGCCTACCCCCAAAAATATTGTTTCCTAAGCAAGTAGGTAAATTCCCGCTTTGGTAAGACAGTTCCATGATGGAAATATTAAAGTTTTAATGGATTTCCGAAACTAAAAGGTGAAAATTTGATCACTTTCCTAACATAAAAGAGGAATTTTTTGAACTCAAGAAGACGAATTTTCACAAAATCATTTGAATTTTCAACCAAAAAAGATTGCTTTAACAAATTAGTTAAATTTTCAACAAGGTAATTAAATTTTCTTGAAAATTCCTTGGGATCCTTGGAAATACCCTGAACTGTTTCAAATCCTTTGAAATATTTTATAATATCTTGAAATTTTTTTAAAAACGCTTCAAATCCCTTAAAAACCCTTGAATTTTTTTTTAATTTATTCATAATGTTTAAACTTTTCAAATTTTTGAAATCCTTTGAAATCCCTTAATTCTTTTAAATAAATAATTTCTTTAATTTCTTTGGCTACAAATTTAACTACTTTGTTAAAAATATTTCTTTTTTGTTAAAAATTAATTTTTTAGTTGAAAACTCGACTTTTTGGTAGAAGATTAATCTTCTTGTTTGAAAATCCATCTTTTTGGTTCAAAATTAATTATTTTTGGTGGAAAATTTAAGTATACCGTTCAAACCTCGTTTTTTTTGGTTCAAAATTATTTTTGTAACTGAAAAGTGAACTATTTCATTTTTTGTTAAAATTTTGTTTTATTTGCAAATTCATTTCTTTCGATTAAAATTTAATTATTTCATTGAAAATTTGTTTTTTTGTTGTTGAAAATTAAGTTGTGAATTTAAAAATTATGTATTTTATTCAAAATTCACCTCTTTTGTTTAAATTCAACTTTTTTTTATTCAATATTAAATTTTTTTTTGTTAGAATATCAACTATTCAATTTTTCGTTGAAAATTCATATTTTTTTATTCAAAGTTATACTACTTTTTTAAAAGTATTTTTTTGTTGTTCAAGATTCATTATTTTAGTTGAAAATTGATCTCCATGGCTGCAAATTCAACTATTCTATTCTAGTCTAGTCTATTCTATTCTATACTATTCTATTCCATTCTATTCCATTCTATTCCATTCTATTCCATTCTATTCCATTCTATTCCATTCTATTCCATTCTTTTTTCGTCAAAACATTATTTTTTTACTGAAAATTTATGTATGCCAGTCGAAGATTCATTATTTTGTAAGAAAATTCATCCATTATTTTGTAAGAAAATTCGTCCCACTATTTTGTTGGAAATTGGTTATTTTATGGTCAAAAATTAATTTTTTAAATAAAAAATGTAAATAATCAATTTTTTTTTGAAAATTTGTTTTTGTATTTTGCTGATAATTAATCTTTTTAGGTTGAAAATTAATTTCTTTCAAAATTTAACTATTCCATTTTTAGTTGTAAATTGATCTTTTTTAAGTGATAATTTAACTATTTAGTGGAAACTTCATATATTTTCTAAAAAATATCTATCTGGTGAAAATTTTTTATTTATTTTACATATTATTTTAATAAAAATTCACCTTTTTGATTGAAATTTTTTTTTTCAGTTGGAAATTAATTTTTTCAACTTGAAATTTAAGTTTTATATTTTTTATTGTAAATTGACCTTTTTTAGTTGAAAATTTCTCTCTGGTTGCAAATTTGACCATTTGAAAAAAATCATTTTTTTCGTCGAAAAATTATTTTTTTACTGAAAATTTAACTATTCGAGTCGAAGACTTATTATTTTGTTTGGAAATTCATCCAACTATTTTGTTGGAAATTGGTTATTTTATGGTCCAAAATTAATTTTTCAAATTGAAAATGTAAATATTCTATTTTTTATTGAAAATTTATTTTTGTATTTTGTTGCTAATTCAACTTTTTTGTTTGACGATTTATTTCTTTTCAAATATAACTATTCCATTTTTAGTTGAAAATTAATCTTTTTTAGATTAAAAGTGAACTACTTGGTTGAAAATTCATTTTTTCTGTCGAAGATTCATGATTTAATTTGAAAATTCATTTTTTGTTTGGAGATGTATAATTTTAGTTTAAAATTCATCTCTTTGGTTAAAATTTCAAATATTGTTTGAAAAATCGTTATTGTTAGTTCAAAAATCAATTTTTTCACTAAAATTTTATCTATTCGATTCGAAGCTTCATCATTTTGTTTAAAAATTCATCCATGTTATTGACAATTTCACAATACTGTTCAAAAGTTCTCTTTTTTTATTGAAAATTCACGAAAAAATTGTAGGGTAGCTTCGAGTGAAGTCCGCGGAGACTCCGCGTCAACGCGGGTTCGAATCCTCTCCAAACAAAATTTTTTTTTTTACCTTGAATTTCATTTTTAGCCTCGTAATATATTTTGATCAGGTTAGACTACATTTAAGTAGAATTATGCTCTTCTGAATAAAATCACGCAACCTTTTAAGTAAAATTACATGTTTTGAGTTAGAACATGTAGTCTTTTTAACGAAATCAATTATAAGGGGCCGGATAGAGTCTCGCGGGACCGGTCTTGTAGGAAGTTGGCTTTATTAATTTCCTCGCGGTTGATCGATGATAATAGTTGATAATGGGCCGAGTCGCGGGCCCCGCCATTACTCAGTCGGGCCCCCTTTCCAAGCGTGTACTCGCGCCCCGCTTGAAAATGCGCAACACGCCGCTGCGCTGGAACTGGAATAATTTAGTGTAACTATTCCCTACGCGTGACGCGTTCTGCTGTGCAATAATTGGCTGAGATACGCGCAGGTTACACCGCTTCCAGGGTGCCTACCACTCCCGTGAGGAAAGTCCCGGCGAGTTGATTGCGAATAAGTTAGAGGGGGAAAAAAATTATCTAACGCTACCGATAAACGTGGCGCTAACATCCCATAACTGCTTAGGGTTAAGTGTGGTATTACCCGGGATTTTTTCAGTCCTCGGGTACCATCGATTTATGCAGGTCTTATTAGCGAAAATTATATAAATAAATTACTATAAATTTATAAATTGTAAATTACGGTTGGTAGCAGGGAGAGGAGACTGGAGATATTTGTGGAAGTAAATTGGCATTAATAACTTAATAAGTTTGAAAATCACTGTAGTATTTCAGGCTTCACACTATTTCCCCTATTCCCCTTTTCCCCTTTTTTCAAGAATTCTTTTTTTATCTGTTTTCAAGAAAATTGCCTTTCTCCCACTTTAGGATCACATTTTCTGACAAGTCAAGAAAGTGAAGGATTGAAGTTCCTTTAATTCTTTGAATTCCTTGAATTCTTTGAATCCCTTAAACTATTTGAATTCCTTCAATTCCTTTGAATTATTTAAATTCCTTGAATTCTTCAAATTCCTCGAATTCTTTCAATTCCTTGAATCCTTTGAAATCCCTAAATTCTTCGAATTCTTTGAATTCCGCGAATTCCTTGAAACCTTCGAACTCCTTGGAGTGCTATGAATTCCTTGAAAGCTTCGAACTCCTTGAGTTCTTTGAATTCTTTGAATTTTTTGAATTTCTTAAATTCTTTAGAGTCTGTCAATTTTTTGAATTCCCTGAATTCTTTAAATTCCTTCAATCCTTAGAATTCCTTGAATTCTTTGAATTTTTCGAATTCCGCGAACTCCTTGAAATCTTCGAACTCCTGGGTGTGCTATGAATGCCTTGAAAGCTTTGAACTCCTGAATTCTTGGAATAACATGAATTCTTTGAATTTCTTGAATTCTTTGAATTCTGTGATTCCTTGAATCTTTGAATTCTTCGAATTCCTCGATTCCTTTGAATTCCTTCAATTCTTTAAATTACTAGAATCCTTTGAATCCCCTAAATTCTTTGAATTCTTCGAATTCCGCGAATACCTTGAAACCTTCGAACTCCTTAGATTTCTATGAATTCCTTGGAAGCTTTGAACTCCTTGCGTTCTTTGAATTACTTGAATTCTTCGAATTTTTTGAATTTCTTAAATTCTTCATTCTGCCAATTCTTTGAATTTCTTGAATTCTTTGAATTCCATCAATCCTTTGAATTCCTTGAATTCTTTGAATTCTTTGAATTCTGCAAATTCCTTGAAATCTTCGAACTCCTGGGAGTGCTATGAATGCCTCGAAAGCTTTGAACTCCTGAATTTTCGGAATTACTTGCATTCTTTGAATTACTTGAATTCTTTGAATTTTTTGAATGTCTTGAATACTTTGAAGTCTGTCGATTCTTTGAATTCCTTGAATTCTTTGAATTCCTTGAATCCTCTGAATTCCTTGAATCCTTTGAATTCTTTGAATTTATCAAATCCTTTGAATTTCTTGAATTCTTCAAATTCTCTTGATTCCTCAAATTTCTTGAATTCTTTGAATTCCTCGAATTCTTTGGATTCCCTTGAATTCTTCGAAATCCGTGAATTCTTTGAATTCCACGAATTCCTTGAAATCTTCCAACTCCTTGAAGTGCTATGATCTGAAATGAGGTTTAAATATTTTCTGTATAGGAGAATATTATAACTTTGGTCAATATTGTAGATTTCCATGTTATGTGTGGATTTCTCTTCTCGATCCGTTACCTTCTCCAATGATAATACAGATTCTAATAAAATCGATATATAACATCTTGCTAAATAAAGCGTACTTCAGAAAAAAAGAATTCTTCCTCTGATCTCTCCAGTAGCTTAGTGGTTAGAGCACCTGACCTGAAATCAGTAGACCTGGTGTTCGAATCCCAGCGGAGTGAAAGGAGAAGATATTCTTTCTGAACAAAATTTAATTAATTCAAGGATTTTCCCATGTTTTCAAAGATTTCCGGGACACTAGACACCCTGCTATTGGTGTGGAAATAAGTTTACAAATAAAAAAAAAAATGTCGATAAGGGTCACATGACCCACTCGTTACATGGCCTTGAAGATATTTTAAACGTTTTTCAGTTTAAGATTAAAATGTTTTATTTCAACTCTTTATAAAAATTCCCTGACTTTTGCACGATTTTTTTTCAAAATGCCCGAGTTATCCCCAAATAATAAAATTCCCTGATTTCCCCTGACCTACGGCCAACCCGGTAAAACTCTGACACTTTAAATACTGAATCATATAAAAACCTTTTCTTCAATCGTCCCTGCAGTTATCAATCGATAAATCGTCACTCTTTTATCTTGACCAATTCTCCAAGCTCGTTCTCTCGCTTGTGCATCTGTCGCTGGATTCCAGTCAGGATCATAAATTACAACTCTGTCAGCTCCTGTCAAATTTACTCCCAAGCCTCCTACTCTTGTCGTCAAGAGAAAAACGAAGTAAGACGTATCCTAGAAATGGAAAATTCAAGTTAAAATGGATTTTACAAGGGATGTCCAAGATACTGTGTTTTTTTTTTGGTTTCAGAATTTTCCTAAATAAAGTTCATGACCCCAGGATGTTTAGGCGCTGAGTTGTTTAGGCGCCAGGATGTTTAGGCATCGGGTTGTTTAGGCGCCAGGATGTTTAGCCACCAGGATGTTTAGGCGCCAGGATGTTTAGCCACCAGGATGTTTATGCTCCAGGATGTTTAGCCACCAGGATGTTTAGGCGCCAGGATGTTTACCCACCAGGATGTTTAGGTGCCAGGATGTTGAGCTACCAGGATGTTTAGGCGACGAGATGTTTAGGCGCCGAGATGTTTAGGCGCCAAGATGTTTAGGCGCCAGGATGTTTAGCCACCAGGATGTTTAGGTGCCAGGATGTTTAGCCATCAGGATGCTTAGCCACTAGGATGTTTAGGCGACGGGTTGTTTAGGCGCCAAGATGTTTAGCCACCAGGATGTTTAGTCACCTGGGTGTTTAGGCGCCAGGATGTTTAGGCGCCAATATGTTTAGATACCAGGATGTTTAGGCGCCACGATGTTTAGCCGCCAGGATGTTTAGGCGTCGGGTTGTTTAGGCGCTGAGTTTTTTACGCGCCAAGATGTTTAGCCACTAGGATGTTCAGGTGCTGAGTTGTTTAGGCGCTGCGATATTTAGGCGCCAGGATGTTTAACCTCCATGACGTTTAGTCACCTGGGTGTTTAGGCGCCAGGATGTTTAGCCACCAGGATGTTTAGCCACCAAGATGTTTAGGCGCCACGATGTTTAGCCGCCAGGATGTTTAGGCGTCGGGTTGTTTAGGCGTTGATTTTTTTACGCGACAAGATGTTTAGCCACTAGGATGTTCAGGTGCTGAGTTATTTAGGCGCTGCGATGTTTAGGCGCCAGGATGTTTAGCCTCCAGGATGTTTAGGCGCTGAGATTTTTAGGCGTCGTGTTGTTTAGGCGCCAGGTTGTTTAGGCGCCAGGTTGTTTAGGCGCTGGGTTGTTTAGAAGCTGAGATACTCAGGCGCCCGGATGTTTAGGCGCCAGGATATTTAGGCACCGGGAACTTTAGGCGCCAGGTTTTTTTGGCGCCGTGATTTTTAGGTGCGCAGACGTTCAGTAGAATCTTCCCACAGCGTAAATTACTATTCTTAATAATTCTCTAAAAATTGTATGAAAAAACTTCGAAAACCGTTTTGACCTTCAGATCTTTTAATTGATAATAAGAAGGAGTAAACGCCCTGGCTCCTAAACGTGCCGCGCCTAAACATCTCGGCGCCTAAACGTCTCGACGCCTAAACGTCTTGATAAACATCTCTAATAAAATGTTTAAATATTAAATGCCCCTCACTTTTCTTTATTATAAAAAAACAAACCTTTAAAATGCTTTCTTTCAATAAAAATATCCCTTTTTCGCACGAATATCGTTTTCCTTCTCAAAAAATCATTTTGATTAATTAATTTATAATGCATAAGCATTTACATTTTTTTTAAATGAAAGTGAATGAAATTGTAATGTAATACAATGTTCTGTACGTATTCTCATTTTAAAATATGTTCAAAAATTTTAAGAAAAATGATAAAATTGATAGAAAATAAAATTATTTTTCGTTAAAAGGTCGAAAAAGCGAGCTTTCCATTGAAAGAAAGCATTCAGAATATTTCTTGATGCATATTTTTAAAAAATTTAGAAGTTGATTGAATATTTAACAATTTAATAAATAAAATTCACAAAAAAAAAAATGGAAAAAAGTGTAGGTAGCGAGAATCGAACCCGCAGCCTTCCCACTACACAACCGACGCGCCACCGCCTGAGCTATTGGGCCTTAAAAAAAACCTTTAAAGTCGTTTTTCTCGAAACTGACCAAATATTGGGTCGTAGGAATTTCACAATTTTACTTTTGGATCATCAGAGTGGCGATTCGGCGAACGATTTCAAATTTCCGGTCATTTCCCGGGTTTTCCCGGTCAATTAAAAGTAACATATTCATATTTGCTGCAAAACGCAAACATTTTATTAATTCATGACGTTCATTCTAAATATCTTTTAACACAACAGAGAAAAAAATTGCAAAATAAACGAATTTTGAAACAAATACTTAAATTTTCCACTAAAAAATATCAGTTTCCCACAAAAAAATGGAATAGTTCAACTTTTAGTTGAAAAAATTATTTTTCAACAACAAAAAAACGGATTTTCAAGAAAATAATTAAATTTTCCAGATCAATTTTCAACTAAAATGATGAATCTTCAACTGAAATAGTTGAATTTTCAGCATCAAAAATTAATTTTTCCTAAAAAAGAAAAATTGTCAATCAAAACCTAAAAACTTAAATTTTAAGTTCAAAAAATTAATGGTTAATCAAACAGAAGAATTTTCAAACTAAAACTATGGAATATTCAATTGTAATAAGTTAAATTTTCCGTTAAAGACTGTGCTTTGGTCGATAATATTTCTACCAGGAGCGAAGGCCTATTCGGAAAACAAGAGAGATTAGGAAACGTATCTCGAAATTGTTTTCATGAAATAGCAAAGGCAACTAAATACATAATTTTTAGGAAAAGATTTGAGCAAAAATAGTTAAATGAGTAGATAGGTCTTCCTGCAGACTAAATTAATATTCTGAAGAAATAATCTTTCAGATTAAATTCGTATTCACTTCGGTCTAACTCAGAGTTTCAAAAATAATAACTATTAAGATATATTGAATATTGCGATGCAATAATTTTTATTTTCGGTAAGCTTAAAAGCGTTTTTAATATTATAAGTATGGTATAGAATTATATTTACCAATAGAACTGAGTATCACCGTCAAGATGAAGACCACAGTATAAACGATCCTCATAGTTTGTAATTAGAGGAAAAACTAAGTGTTTATATACACTGAGAAAAAAACTTATTTGAATTAAAGGGAATTTCTTTGATTCAAAGAAATTGTAGCGTAGAATGTGTCTTAAGAAATATTTCTTCAGATTAAAGAAATGTTGTGTTTGGATGTGAGGAACGCAATGCTCAAAGCATAGAAATATTTACTTAACACTGTGAAATATTTCTTGAGCGAAAGACTAAGTAAAAGTTTTTCTTGAGCCAAATATATGATTCTGTGATTTGAATGAGCGTATTTTTTAGTTACGTAAACAATTTTTTTCAGCTAAGGAATTTTTTTCAATGGAAATAAATTTTTTATTTGATTCTTAGATACGGCATATCATTGGAAAAAACACGTAACAGAGTTAATAAAATATTAATTGTTTTAAAGAACAATTTACTCAAACACAAAAAGTTCTTCTATCGCTTGAAGAATTGGAAAAGTTAAAGTACAAACATTAATCAAGCCCATCTATTGAAAAAAATGTTAAATGCAATTATAATGATTATAATTCATAATAATATATTTATTTTTATTTCCGTGGAGTAAAAAAAAAGAATTTCAGGCAAGACCAACTGACTAATGCTTAGGAAGACTAAACACCAATCAGCACATTTTTTCAAGTTATATCTATGGTGAAAATTTATGGCTAACCTAAAGACTGGAGAATCCATTTCTATTGTGAGACCATAAACTGTGCGCACCTGGCGGCATAGTTATGAACTACTCGGTACAAATAAATAATTTTACAAAAATATTTTTTCGAATGAATGGTGTATGAAGTTATTTCAAAAATATATTTCTTTACTTGAAGGAAATGTTTATTGGGCATAAATCACTTCACTCTATTTATTAAAAAAAAACATATCTTCCAAAAGAATGAATTATTACTTGAGTGAACAAATTACTTTATTGAACTGATGACATTTTTTATTAAAATAACAGTATCAATCCCCTTATATGAGAGAAATATCGTTTCCACCTAATTAGTATTGCTTTCATTTATCTCCATATTTATTTAATTCGAAGAAACCAAAATATTTGTTCCACGCATCGATGAATTACTTATTTCGAATAGAATATTTTTTTTAATTAAAAAGGCTCAAAATCATTGAATATATATCAATTCCTCAAGTTGATTATCCAATATTCGAAGACCAAGAAATATTTCTTCAATTTAAAGAAATGGCGCCTGAAGAAATGATTTCTTTGAATAAATGCATGAGTTTGTTGTTTTTCAACAACATTCAGTACAATTGAGTGAACGGTTTCTTTTAATCAAATAAATGGAATCAAAGAAATGCATTTCTTTGGACCCAAAAAAATTTTTTTTTAGAGTAGATATGAATTATACTAGTCCTTTATTGATAAAAAGAGTAATATGCAGCTCCAACTACTGAGAATAAGGGCAACTTCGCACGCATAGTAACTGAACTTAAAAAAAAAATAAAAAATAAAATTGTGCTGGGTCTCACAGAAGAATGAGCCGGGTCTCACAGACCCAACCCCCATACTCTTCATATGTTATTTATATATGTGATTGAAGTAGACGTGCATCTGTAATGGAGTCGACATTTCTGTCCCGAATGCATGTATAAATAACAATGTTTTCTATTAATTTTACAAATAAAATTTGTCCATAGGATGAGTGATTTTTAAACGTTTTTTTTTTAAATTTCTAAATTCAATCCAGGCTACACCAAAATAAAAAACTAATATGCAGTCCAGCTACTGGGAAGAACGGCAACGTCGCACGGATAGTAACCAAATTTCAAGGAAAATAAAATGGGTCGGGTCTCACAGACCCAACCCCCATGAGCCCGGGTTAAAATTAGAAGAAGAAGTTCAAAAACCTGTGATATCTTGGATATTATTGTTTCATGTTCTTGGTATTACATTGCAAAATCTAAAATATTAAAGTGAAATATCCAAGATGATAGGGGTAATTATCCAGAATACTTATGTTAATTATATGAACATTTTAACAGTAATAACTTATATGTTTTCAATAACTATCGAAGATACTAGGATTTGTTTATAATTATATTCTTAATTTAAAATGAATCAATTTGTTTGCATAAACAATGTAATTTCGACCAAAATGAATAAAATAGTTCGTTTTGGTCGACATTACATTGTTAGATCACTCAAAATGACTAACTCAGATTAAGAGTACAATATAGACAGAAATAATAGATAGATGAAAATTCATTTTATGAAAAGTAATGAGCAATTCAAAATGTTTAATAAAAAAATACAATTTTTTTTAAATCATCAATCGTCACAGTACGTGACGACGTACATTTTACCATTGGAGTGTTCATACCTAAGTACCGGACGATATAAATATTTATAACCAATTGGACTTTTTTTACACTTGAAATTTAAGTATTTAGGAATCCCTGACTTTTCAATTTCAACTATTTAAAAATAAATTAGTTTTAAGATCCAATTAAATGCATGCATATATCTAAATTACCTTTAATTTAAAACGTTCCGCGGCTTTCAAACATGTTTTTATAAAGTAAAAAAATAAACATTTTGAAAGTTAAATTTAAACTTATTCAACTTTACCAGATTTCTAGTTTAATGGTGAAATTTTTTAAATTGAAAGCATGTTAGATTCATTATCTAACCTCAAAATTCGATTTTCTAATTTTACTAGACAAATACTATAATCAGATATTTTTTCTTGCTTTACATACTTACTTATTTTTTATAAAAAGAAAAAACCTTAACTCATTATTTTCTTTTTCGTCTAATAAATTTCGATTTTCTTTTTCACCAGCATAGATTGATTCCATGCTATGTTGCGAATCTGATTTCTTATCATCCACTATATATATAAATGTCACACGAGTTTCTAGAACAGAGGATAAAGTTCACACTGATCTGCAACGCTGTTACTGTAAGGATACGTAACAGCTCTAGAATTCTGTGGCGTAACTGATATACAGCAGAGTGATGGAACTGTTATGGCACTAGAATGTCACACGTGTTCCAAGAACGGAACATAAATGTCAGACTGTTCTGTATCGCTGTTAGTGTAAGGATATGTAACAGTTGTAGAATTCTGTAAACGTATCTAATATAGAACGGATATATGCAAATGTTAAGTCACTCGAATGTCAGACGTCTTCCAAGAGCGGAAGATGAAGTTTACACTGTTCTGTAACTCTGTTATTGTAAAGATATGTGACAGTTCTAGAATTCTGTGAAGTAACTAGTATAGAACAGAGTGATGGAACTGTTATATCACTAGAATGTCACACGTGTTCCAAGAAAGGAAGATAAAGTTCACACTGTTCTCTAACGCTGTTACTGTAAGGATATGTAACAGCTCTAGAATTCTGTGGCGTAACTGATGTAGAACAGAGTGATGGAACTGTTATGTCACTAGAATCACACACGTGTTCCAAGAAGAGAAGATAAAGTTCACACTGTTCTGTAACGCTGTGACTGTTAGAAAATGTAACAGTTCCAGATACCGGTGACGTAACTAACATAGAACAGAGTAACGGAACTGTTATGTCTCTAGAATGTCACTAGTGTTCCAGGAACGGAACATCTATGTCATACTGTTCTGTACTGCTGTTAATGTAAGGATGCGTAACCGAGCTGGAATAACGTGGCGTATCTGATGTAGAACAGAGTGATGGAACTGTTATCTCACTAGAATGTCAAACGAGTTCCAAGAACGGAAGATGAAGTTCACACTGTTCTGTAACGCTGTTACTGTAAGGATATGTAACAGCTTTAGAATTCTGTGTCTTAACTGATATAGAAGAGAGTGATGGAACTGTTATGTCACTAGAATGTCACACGTGTTCCAAGAACGAGACATAAATGTCGAACTGTTCTGTCATTCTAGTGATATAACAGTTCCATCACTCTGTTCTACATCAGTTAAGTCACTGAATTCTAGAAGTGTTACATATACTCACAGTAACAGCGTTACAGAACAGTCTGATATTTATCTTCCGCTCTGGGAACACCCGTGACCATCTAGTGACATAACAGGTTCATCACTCTCTTCTAAATTAGTTACATCACATAATTCGAGAACTGTAGCATATTCTTACTGTCACACCGCAGCAGAACAACGTGACCTTCATCTTCCGTTCGTGGAACACCCATGATAATCTTGTAACATAACAGTGTCTTCACTCTGTTCTAAATCAGTTACATCACATCTGTTACTGTAAGGATATGTAACAGTTCTAGAATTCTGTAAACGTAACTAATATAGAACAAATATCATTCGAATGTCACACGTGTGCCAAGAGCGGAAGATAAAGTTCACAATGTTCTGTAACGCAGCTTTTGTGCGAATATGTAACAGTTCGAGATATCGGTGACGTAACTAATATAGAACAGAGGAATAAAACTGTTATATCACTGGACTGACACACGTTTTCCAAGAACGGACGATCAAGTTAGCATTGATCATTAGCGCTATTAATGTAAGGATAGGTAACAGTTCTAGAATTCTGTGACGTGCCTAATATAGAACAGAATGATGAAACTGTTATATCACTAGAATTTCACGCGAGTTTCAAGAGCGGAAGATAAAGTTCACACTGTCCTGTAACGCTGTTACGGTAAGGATATGTAACTGCTCTAAAATTCTGTGGCGAAACTAATATAGAACAGAGTGATGGAACTGTTACATCACTAGAATGTCACACTAGTTCCAAGAACGCAAAATGAAGTTCACACTGTTCCGTAACGCTGTTACTGTAAGGATATGTAATAGCTCTAGAATTCTGTGGCGTCACTGATATATAACAGAGTGATGGAACTTTTATGTCACTGGAATGTCATTGTGTTCCAAGAACGGAACATAAATGTCACACTATTCTGTACTGCTGTTACTGTAAGCATATGTAACAGTTCTAGATATCGGTGACGTGAATGATATAGAACAGAGTGATAGAATTGTTATATCTCTAGAATGTCACACGTGTTCCAAGAAGAGAAGATAAAGTTCACACTGATCTGTAACGCTAATAATGTAAGGATGCGTGACAGCTCTAGAATTCTGTGGCGTAACTGATATAGAACATAATGATGGAACTGTTATATCACTAGAATGTCACGCGAGTTTCAAGAACAGAAGATAAAGTTCACACTGTCCTGTAACGCTGTTACTGTAAGGATATGTAACTGCTATAAAATTCTGTGGCGTAACTAATATAGAACAGAGTGATGAAACTGTTACATCACTAGAATGGCACACTAGTTCCAAGAACGGAAGATAAAGTTGACACTGCTTTGTTACGCTGTAACTGTAGGGATATGTAACAGCTCTAGAATTCTGTGGCGTCACTGATATAGAACAGAGTGATGGAACTGTTATGTCACTAGAATTTCACACGTGTTCCAAGAACGGAACATAAATGTCACACTGTTCTGTACTGCTGTTACTGTAACCGTATGTAACAGTTCTAGATATTGGTGACGTGAATGATATAGAACAGAGTGATAGAATTGTTATATTACTAGAATATCACACGGGTTCCAAGAACGAAACATACAGCTCACATTGATCTGTAACGCTGTTACTGTAAGGATATGTAACAGTTCTAGAATGCTGTGATTTAACTAATATAGAACAGAGTGGTGGAACTATTATATCACTAGTATGTCACAGGTTTTTCATGAGCGGAACATGAAGGTCACATGGATATATAACGTTGTTACCGTAACATTACGTGCAATTCTAGAATCCTCTAATGTAACTAATATAAAACAGAGTGATGGAACTGTTATGTCCCTAGACTCTCACACGTGTTTCAAGAATGGAAGATAATGTTCACACTGTTCTGTAACGCTGTTACTGTAAGGATATGTCGCAGCTCTAGAATTCGGTTGCGTAAGTAATATAGAACAGAGTGATGGAACTTTTATGTCACTAGAATGTCACGCGTGTTCCAAGAACGGAAGATGATGTTCACACTTATCTGTAACGCTTATAATGTAAAGATGTGTAACAGTTCTAGAATTCTGTGACGTAACTAATATAGAACAGAGTGATGGAACTGTTATATTACTCAAATGTCACACGAGTTTCTAGAACAGAGGATAAAGTTCACACTGATCTGCAACGCTGTTACTGTAAGGATACGTAACATAGATATTGCACTGAAAGTTTAATCAGTTTGAGTAAAAATATTATGTATATTATTGTAGAGTAAAAACAATTATAACGTATAAAAGCATGTAAATTATAAGAAATAAATGTAGAATTATTAGAAAATATATGAAACAGTAATATAAATTATTTATGGACTTTTATCTTTGGTATTTAACAAAATAACCATGTTTTGTAAAGCCTAATTTATTTTGAATTTGAATGGTTCTTGTCCGAGCTAAGTTACCATCAGTGCGCCTCGAGGATCATGATGAGAGATGCGTACAGCGCTCCAAGTGGCTGTTGGCGATCTATATAGATGGGTGCTATCGGGGTGTGGTGGATGCTAGAGGGGAACTGACAATTTTCGCCGGACGCGCTGTCTATATTTATCGCGGGTAACTGAACCCGCACCGCATCTAAGTTTACAATATCTTTGGTATTCGTTTACCTTAATGACATAGTAGTCCATGCAGAAACTTTAGAGGAACATGGCAAGAAAGCAAAACGCCTTTTGAACAAGTTAAAAGAAGCAAACCTTTCAATTCAACCGGAAAAGAGCGAATTTTTATTCAAAGAAATTATTTATTTAGTTCACATAATTAGTAGTGATGGAGTGAAACCCAATCCAAAGAAGATTGAAGCTGTTTAAAAATTCTCCACTCCCAAAAATCCTAGAAATATTAAGCAATTTTTAGGTCTTGCAGGATATTATAGAAGATTTATAAAAGACTTTGTCACAAAAACCAAACCCTTAACCAATCTCTTAAAGAAAGCAGTTCTGTTTTTTTGAGGTTCAGAAGAAGAAGAAATTTTTAATAATTTGAGACAAGCCTTATGTGAAAGTACTATCTTACAGTACCCAGATTTTCAAAGACCATTCAATATAACCACTGACGCCTCAAGATAAGCAGTAGGCGCTGTGCTAAGCCAATAAAAGGAAGGAATAGATCTTCCAATATCATATTATTCTGACGTATTAAACAGTGCTGAATGTAATTATTCCACCACTGATAAGGAATGTCTTGCTGTTTTGTACGCGGTTCATCAATATCGACCTTATATCTATGGAAGAGAATTTACCTTAGTCAGTGACCATGAACCACTAAAATGGATAAAATCAGTAAAAGATCCGGGACAGAGATTGATTCGCTGGCGATTAAAACTAAGGGATTACGAGTACGATTTCAAATATAAGCCCGGAAAATTGAATACGAACGCGGATGCCCTTTCTAGAAATCCAGTTGTGGAAATTTCTTCAGAAGAAAGCGAGAAAGAAGAAGAAAAGAAACATGGCAGATTACTGCCAGTACAGACACGTCAAACTAAGCAAAGCACAGAATAACCTGTAACCAGAATCTCAAGTCGACCTGCAGTAAATGTAAAAAGGTGATCATCATCCAAAACCACTATTCCGAAACCTTCTACCTCAGGAACCCAGCGAGTAACTATCAAGCCTGAGGACAATCAGTCACGGACCGATTAGGCGTCAAGAACTGTTAGCGGATTAAATGAAAGCAGAGTAAGCAAAAGATTTGCTACGACGACGAGTAGTAGGAAAGAGAAGCAAAATTCAACCAAAATATCGGGAATCCAGTTCAGAATCAGAGGATAGTTCCAACGACCTCGATATACCGGCACCCCCTATACTTCGAAAGGAACGAAGTGTTCTACCTAGTTTAGAGATACCTTCAGTGGCATTTCTCTCCAGTGAATTACCCAAAAGCGCTCCACCTAACACTACAAAACAATTTCAGAAGTTATTCCAAGAAGAAATCGCAGAAGAAACTCAAAAACCAGAAGAGGAAGGAGAAAAGCCACAAACAAAAGCCATAATATCATTGAGCCCTCGATAAACTGATAGTGAGGACAGTTCATCAGATGAGGAAGAAGAAAATCAAGAAAATAATGAACAAAAAGTAAAAACGGAAGTTGAACAACGCAAGAGTGTGACCTTTGCACCCCAGACAAAGATAACTACTACCACACATGTTTAAGCAACATTTAGACCATCTACTTCTGGATTACCTCAAGCATTATCGACACCATTTCAAAACGCATTGAAAAGCTCGGAAAATTTAGAAAATATCGGAGAATCAGACAAAATTTATAGACCCCGAAAGACAGAATTACACCAATTTGAAGCAAGCAATACTGACCCATAATAGAAAAAACAGAGCTCGACCTAGCAGGAACTTGTATCACTAGTATACAACCCGACTTACCTGTTACATATACACAGCTCGATAACAGCAACAAACCACTAAAAATAAAAAATTGCAGAGAAAACCTAACTTATCTAAGAAAAAATTATGTTCATTTTTCATCAGAAGACTGCGAATTTACCACACCGATAGGACGTCTACTAATAGACATAAAAGCAATTGACCCTTCAGAAATGAAAGAACAACATCCGAAATTAGGTCAAGTCCTAATAACCCCTCGAGGCCGACATAAAATCTATACTATTATTATCAAACAAAACCATTTTGACCATTTAATTAAGCAGAATCTAAAATGTGGACTAAATAACTTACGTGTGGCCCTAGAAAGAGAAAATGCAAATTCTTTCAGAATTTCAAATCATTGAGATTTAATGGAAACTTTGCCAAAAATTGCTATTTTAGACAGCTTAAACGAAATTTTTGAATATAGCGACATTGAAATCACGATATGCCATGGTACGGTATGCATACCCCCTGAGGAAGATCGCAATCAGATAATAATTGAAAACCACCAAAGTAAAATTGGAGGGCATAAGGTAGTTAACAAAACTTATGGGCGAATAAGAGAAAGGTTCTTTTGGCCAGGAATAAATTAGCAAGTTACTGATTTCGTGCGAAAAAGTAGTATCAGTCAAGAACAAAAAATTATTCGAGCCAAAACCCATGAGCCTATGATTATGACAGACACACCGATAGACACCTTCGATGAGGTATCCCACGACACCGTCCGGGCATTACCGATAACTCCAGGTGGGAATAGACACATTCTCACTATGCCCAGCAAAGAATTTAATTTCACAATATGGCGCACCAAAAGCCATAATAACTGATCGAGGAAGCGCTTTTGTAGAAAATCTTCTCAGAAAACTACCAAAAATATTTGAAATTAACCAAATAACTACTTCAGGATATCGACCTCAATCAAACGGTTCATTAGAAAGAAGTCATGCAGTATTAGTTAACTATATCAGATCATACGCATATTATTACGATGATTGGGATAGGCTATTATCTTTCGCCATGTTTTCCTATAACACTTCAATTCACGAAGCAACCAAATTCTAATACCTTCTCATTATGATCAGAATGTAAAAGCACAGTACAAAAAACGTCTAATTTATTCGCTAAAATAGTACAAATATGAAGAAATAAACTCACTAAAACTAAAGCAAAAATGAACACAAAATATTTGAATAAATATTTCTTGAAATTGAAAACTTTATTGAAATATGTCTGTACACCACGAAACAGAAAATTTTGTAGGCCTGGAAATGGAAAGCTTAAGCCGAGGCAGTCATGGGAAATGGTTGAAACTTTGCAGGTATCTTGTACGGATGTGAAGAAAATGTTTCTCAAAGTCCCCACCACAAAATAATAAGAAAAATCTGAAAAAATTCCTGGTGGTACCTTGAACATTTCTAAACAAATTGCCGTTGAAAAATTTGCAAAATATAACAAATTGTTCATTTTTCGTACATAAATATACAACTGTACTATCTTCAGTTATAATGAAGATAAAGAAGTGATTTAAATTAGAGGTAGTTACTTGAACTATTTGTAATTATTTGCCACTTGAAAGCAGTATGTGCTTCTTTTTCTCTTCGTGCAAATTGCGATATTGGAAGACAGTCTTTTATACTGGAAAGCAAGTGTGAAAAACCAGCAGGGTTCCTTTTTTTGATGCGACCGTCCTCGTCTTTCCTCAACATATGCTTCCAAGAAAGACGAGGACGACCCCATGCAAAAAAGGTACATTTTTACCTTTAAAATGATCCTTCATTTATTGAACTACCATTTTTTCTTCATTTGATTTTCTGACGTCAAAGCCAGAGGACTCGAATTTTCTCACCGATAGTAGTTAGCCTCTTTGCTATCCCCCTGTGTGTCACTCCTGAAAAATTTCTCAAGTAAGACCCTGCGTAATTGGGGATATTCGCCATACGCCTCAAATTCACATTCTACTTTTTTACGGCCACTAAAGTTCTAAAAGCGAAAGAATGAATTTTATTGAGTTCCACATATGCTAACAGGACCAATGATCTCCTGCTCTTTAAAAAAAATCCATGAGAAAGTTTAAAAACGTAATACAAATTAAATTATTACTATCAATTTAATTGTTTGAGCTAACCACAAAATAATAAAATCTGCAACTATACAAAAACAATAGCTGTATTTAACAAATTTAAATAAGTTTCGTTATTTGACATTCATTTTTTCCATATTTTCATTAAATATACAAGAAGAACGAGGTAAAACTTTAGCAGTGATTAGAAAAAGTTCTGTATAAAGAAGTAATATTTCAGATTTGTCTCTTAATGTAATCGGCACATATTTACTATGAAAGTACATTTTGTAGACGACCATTAATCAGTTTCATAATACCCGTTAAAATGGTTTCTTAATTGCAGAATGTGATTTTGAGTTTGAATAGCATTATGATGAATGATATATTTGTGTGGATTTTTACTGCACACTAATTGTATTTTATTTCTATTTTTTTTTTAAGGTACTACTGAAGTTCCTTTAAGATTGTTGACAGTTCAGCAATATAAAAGGAAAAAAGACCCTGTTCCGCCCTGTTTTAGCGGAGACTTTAATAACCAACTTATTGTTTATTATATGTACGCTAACTCAGCCACACGAAAGGACTTGTCTGCCAGCCGGACAACCGATATTCTTAGTTTATGAGAACAGTGAGTAAACTATAGAGAGAACCGTTATATTGTGGATGGATGGTTAAAGGGGACAGCGCTAGTTGGTAGGTCAGCTTGCACTAGTAATTACGGCAGAGCCCTTAACTGCACTACAAGCTAACCTTACCGTATCCTCCTCCCACTCAACCTCCACTCTCCGACCATTCAAAATATTCAAACAGAATGTCACCGAAAACGAGTAAAACGTGTGCACAGTACACTGCACAGCAGTACGTTGCGTTGCATCGCATCGTCACTGTCTATCTCCCTGAATCCCATTTACGTGTCTAACGATACGGCTATCACGTACGACGGGACGTGCATGGGTAATGATGCGAGCATGTCAGATGCTACAGGAATAACCATTCTAAATACACCGCTTGACACCTTGTCAATACGTTTGATTGCATTGAATAAAGTAAATAGATATACAGAAAAAATTCTATAATTCGTTGGAAGAATTCAATTATATGTAATTGCAAATCAGAAGCAGATTTTTTTCTTGTTTCTCAAATTTTATTTGTCCGAAGTAATCGTTTCAACATCAAAATTTATATTATTTGAAAATTCCAAAATTTGGACGGTAACATTTTTAAATGGTGATAACATCTTCCAAAAATTAATTAGATTGAACCTACGTTAACCAAAAATGGTACATTTGTGCAGTTGAGAATTACGTATGGTACTTCCCTGCAAAAACGTAGCTATGGAGAACAAGAAAATATCTGCTGCAGCCTCAGTGGCGTAATTGGTGAACGCTCCACTCATGGACAGTGGCGTTCCCGGTTCAAATCCGGGCTGAGACCGATTTTTTCTTGTTTCTCAAATTTTATTTGACCGAAGTAATCGCGTTAACATCACAATTTATATTAATTGAAAAGCTCTCATTATTCGAAAAGTGAACTTTTTTATATGTCAGTAAAATGGCTATCTATGGGGACCGTTATTTTCGACATGGTAACTGTGCGTACATTTTATGTCATTGTACTTACCTCAGTATAAAGATTATACGTAAATACTATACTATGCAATGCAAATTTTATACAAAGGATTTTAAATAATGGATTGAGTAAATTTAGGTCTTTTGTACAATGAGGTTTCTTGTGTAATAAAAAACCATAATGTATTTGTATTCATTTATCCAAAGTTCCCAGGGTTCAATATCCCCATAAGGAACAGGTGATACATATCACAATTAAAGTGTGACGGTGACCGATTTGACGATCGAAATCAAAAATAGGTATTTAACAAGAGTAAAGAAATAAAGTATAACACACATAATTAAATGTGGGTTATGACCAGAAGGATACTATAAATATGAATACTCAAATATACATTCGCAAATATACATACTTAAAAATGAATACGCCTTTATACACACACTTATACAATCGAAGCTCTTAATGAGACCGCTCGGAATAAGATCGCTCCGCATAAGATCGCTTCCCCTCATCCTTGTTCGAGCTCGCCGAGGTGCTTCCCCCACTCTCACTCTGACTTCGAAATTCCACTCAGCCGCACCCAATAGTGCCGCCGTAGAAATCGCAATTTTAATGGTTTTTAGGAGAGTCTTTTTATATTATCCAAATATATCGAATATTTATTGTGATATTTTCATATTTTATCATATTTTTCGATATTATATTTAGATAATTAAGTGACGCCGAACTGAGCATATAGTGTCCTTATTTTTATAAAAGCCCACGATCTCACGTCGAAGAACACTTAATTAATTCGCTACCAGAAAGTTTGTCTTAATGTAATATTAAAAATTATAACACACGAAATGAATGCTCGAGATATCACCAAAGAAGCACAAAGCAGCCGCCAGGATCTCTTTTGACACCAACGACCAGACGTCATTGCCCATGGCCATGGATCATGCCATTGCCTCTTCGTGCATTGCAGAATGTAAACTTCCCGTCGAAATACCCGAGTTTTGTCCCCGAAGCGGCGAGTGCGCTAGTGTCCAATGTACGGCCACCTTCCACTCTCTTTAATATTCTCTGATCTAGATATAATAGAGTATTTCCATTAAGCCATAAAATTTCAAAATGGCCGAATGGCTCAGAGATCATATTGAATTGTATACATCGTGTCGCGTGTATTTTCTCGGTTAAAAAATTATGTTTATCGAGAAATTAGGAATGTCTAATCAATACTATTTGAGTTTATTTGGTGAAGTGAAGGTCCGTTATTGTGATAAACTAAGTGCAATTGACAATTTAGATCAGATGTACCCGTAGTGAGTGAGATCGATCTTTTATCATATTTTACGATAACCCATAGTTATTACACGTATAAGCAATTACAAACTTATAAAATCTTGGAAGCTTTTAAGTTTTACTAAGCCGGATTCGTTTAAAAAGCAGAGTGTAAGAAGGTACCTGACAATTTTCAAGTGCGTGGTGAGGTTAGTATTAGTATGTTCATTTTTCATTAACTGCATGAATTCTTATATCAAAACATTTTATTAAGTAATGTGTCGTTAAATTTTGTATTTATTTAATATTAAAACTTAGTTGAAAGGCAGTATACAATTTTGTACAAATTGAGCGATGATTTAAATTTGAGGTTGACTTTTAAATAAATGCAGAAAATATTTGCAAAATTGAAAATATATGCACTACTGCAAGTTGAACATTTTTAAAGAACGAATGAAAAAAAAATTGAAGCGTAGGTTGTCTTAGATCCGAATGGGATCTAGCTGCAGATATACAAGTACAATGGGCACTTTAAGATAGATTCGTTTGGATCTAAGAAAATCTACGCTTTACAATTTTTTTCATTTATTCTTTACAACCTGCAACAGTGCACATCTTTTTAATTTTGCAAATATTGTCTACATTTATTAGAAAAATTCAAGAAGATTTTTTTATTACAATGAACATTTCCGAACCTCAAATTTAAAGCATCTGGTAATATTTTCAAAATTTTATGCTATTTTTTAAGTAAGCGTTATTATTAAATATATACGAGATTTAGTGACACGTTACCAAACAAAATATACTTCAATATAAATGTTGTGATATAAGAATCTATGAAGTTAATAAAACGGAGTCGCTATTTCGCCATACATGTATGGCGAAATACACGATGGTAGCTTATCTCGACATACAAGTATGGCCAGGGGCCATCAACGGAATGGGAAGTAGATAGCCGCGTACCATTATGATTATATTTAGTTCGCAGACCAATTGTACGCGCGCCGCTGTTGTCAGTGGGCGAACGGGGCAAGGGAAGGTTGACTTTTAAAAACTGCGGCGCGAACCATGACATAAATCAACGTAACCCGAAAAACTTATTTCTCAGCGAGTTGTTTGTGCAATTTGGTCTGTTGTTGCTTGTGTAAAATTATGAAAATATGATTCAAAAGACATTAAAAAATGTTACTTTTTCGTCTTTCGACTCATATTCTTCGAATTTTGCTTTCAGTCTTTCATTTTCCTTGATTTATAATGATATTTATAAAACAGATGAAAAGAATCAGATATAGATATACGTGCACTAATACATGCAGGAGGGGATGACTGTCTAAATAAGGAGAGTAGGTTATTTATTATTATATAGTAGACTATAATGAACAAATTAATCACTATGATGCGAATTATTCTCAAAATCCCCCAGTAAACACGAAGACATCTTAAAGAGCTCTTTACGACATCTCCTTAAAGATGAACGACATCTTTGAAGATATCCCATAACGAAGCTTCAAAGAGTCTAAGGTTTAGTTATTACCATTGTAAAGATGTCTTCGGGATATCGTAACGGTGTCTTTAAGATAGAAATAAGAAAAAGTAACGAGAAGATAAGACGGCTTGATGATATCGTTATTTTACATGCAGGTGGGGGTTTATTTTTTTTTAAATGTCTAATATATGTATATAAATAACTTAAAATTAAAAAACATGCAATTTCCGTGTTTTGAATACACAGAAGTGCCTGTTTTTTAATTAAAAGTCATTTATATATATGTCTTAAAAAAAAGCAAAGAAAAAGTGCGATTAGGTAGAACAACTTATTTTATTAAAGACCCATACAAAAGTAAGAAAATACAAAATGTAGCATCACTGTTAGTAGTAATACTTCGTAATAGTAATATTAATAACAATAATTAATCGTAATAGTAATAATACTTCGCCGTGGTAGTAGTAATAATAATCGTAATAGTAATAATACTTCGTCGTTGTAGTAGTAATAATTAATCGCGTAATAGTAATAGTAATAATACTTCGTTACTTATACAATAATTAACGTTACTTGAAAGTTAAGAAAAAAATAACACAATATTAAATATTCAAAGGTGGGTTGCAAGTATCACTGTTGATAGATTCACTATCATCAAAATCACTGTATATTCAGTTACTTTCACTGTTTTCCTCCACATAGTTACCGCTGCCTAATCTATTTTCTATTTCTAATTCATGCAAATGATTAAAATGCTCAGCATTGTTAAGATTCTGTGAGTGCACTTCAATGACATCAGCCGTATCATAACCTACTACTACTGAACTACTACTACCAGCAACATTATTACTATTTACAACATTGTCAGGATTTTCTTTATTATTAATAATAACTGGCGATCTATATGACTGATGTTGCAGTAAAAGAGCTACGTTCTTACAATCATTATGCAATACTGTACGCAAACGATTTGTTTGTTGCCTCTTAGAGAGGTTAGAACATTCTTTCCGATTACTCATTGTAATTATAAATAATAGTTTAGAAATAAAAAGCGTTTCAGATACTTGCCAAAAACAGCTCTAGCTTCAGTAAATATAAAATATAAGTCTTGATATAAATTAATTATCTATTAATTACCCGCAGATTCTCAATGCACGCGCCTTTTTGTCTGTAAAAAATGTATCGTTAACGATATCTTCAAAGATGTCTTTAAGTTATCTCTGAAAATACATCCCGCGTGTTTCTAAAAGTTTCCATAGGTTCCGAGAATCTGCGGAGAAGTCGTTCCAGAGCCGAGCACGAGTCAGTGAAAATTACCACATTCCTCTCGCCCGACTCCAAGGCGAACCTCACTGCGTAGAACAGAGCGTACAGCTCCGCCGAGAGGATCGACATGTGGTCTCGCAAACGTACTCAGAAAATAAATTCCCTAAGAGGGATGTAAAATCCGCAGCCTACAAGCCCCAGGGACGGATCAACCGATTCATCTGTATAAATACATGTTGCCCCGGGTAGCTGAAGCATACCAATTCTACGAAAAGCGGGTGTGGAGATACACAGTCCTTAAAAACCAGACCAGATTCCAGATCAACGGATATCGCAGCTAGCAAATCGCTCCAAAGACCAGCAAGGACCTACGGAATGACAGGGGAGTCTCGGCAGCCTCAGAGAGGAGCACCGTGATGGGCATCGAGCTCTTGCAGCCCAATGCCACCCTGAGAGATGCATGATGTACAGTGTCCAACATTCTTAAGGCCGTCGTGCTGGCCTTGAAAAACAAGGGAGCACCCCACTCCAGGCACGCTCTGACCAGCCCCTTATGAACTGTGAGCAAAAGGGAGGGGGAGGCGCTCCAGAGATTCTCGCAATAACGCGTAGGATATTGACTGCTCTTGTGGCTTCAGCAACAACAGCCCTGATGTGAAGAATCCAGGACAATCTCCTATCAAGCATAATGCCCAGATAGTTAAGGGCGGGCTGATATTGAATGATCGTCTCTTCAATCATGATAGAGATGTCCTGGGCCCTTAGCCTTCCTCTGGAGAAAATGCACAGTTGCGACTTCGGGATTGAGATAGAAAGCCCCAGCGTTTCAAGCCACGGAGATAATTCCTCCATCGTCAATTTCAGAAGGGCGGTAGCCTCATGGGTCAAGCCACCCGTGACGTAAAGCAGCAGGTCATCAGCGTACATTGCAACCCTCACTCCCGCCGGAAGATGTTGACCGAGCCTTCTGTGGGACAAATTGAACAAGAGCGGAGAGAAAACTCCACCCTGGGGGGCACCCACCCCACAAGCTCTTGGATTGCCCCCATCCGATGAGAAGAAGAGGTTCCGTTTGCCGACGAAAAAGTAGACTATATTAAGTTATCTTATCGGAACTCCCAAATCTCTCAGCTCGTCAATCAAAGGCCTCGGCAGAACAGCGTTGAACGCGCCCTTCAGGTCCAGCGCTAACGCAAGCGTGTTTTCACTTCTTCCAAAGCCCATCGAGATACCAGAGACAACAGAGGCAACGCAGTCCATGGACGACCTGCCCCTCCTAAAGCCAAACTGAAACTCTGGAATCCAGTCATTGTGCTCCGGAAGGTATTCAAGCCTCCTCTGAATCAGCCTCTCAGACAACTTGCAAAAAGTAGATGTGAGAGATATCGGCCGAAAGCCTGTTCCCCCCGGTTTAGAGATAAAATGAACACGGGTTTCCCTCCAGGCTTCCGGGAAAGAGAAGGCCTGGAACATCTCATTGAAAAGGACTTGCAAAAAGACCAACAATGGATCCGAGAATCCCCGTATGATTTCATACGAAATGCCATCCATGCCAGGGGAGTACTTGGTCTTGCATGAAGACAGGTCCGTCTTAAATTCACCCCAAGAGAACGGCTGATTCATAGGGTTCTCTTCATCCGGATTCACAAAAAGATCTCCAGTTTGAGGTGGAATATCCGGGCGAACCAACTCATCCTGGAGTCTCCTGATTGCTGGGGTATCCGGGTCAGTTATAACCCCCGTGTTTGGCTCTCCGGACTGTGAGGCCAGTGCCTTGACCGTTCTCCAAATTCTGTATATACCCGTAGACGGGTCCAAGAATTCGCGAAAGGACCGAAAGGACTGATGCTTAATGGCCCTCAGCTGGCTTTTAACCTCCCTGTCCACCACCCTAAAGGCCAGTGCGAGCGGGTCGTATTCGCCCACATTTCTCCCCCTGGTTCGACACTCCAGAAAAACTAAAAATGGAGGGGAAGCATTCCCTGGGTATTGAAGTGAAACCGAATCAGGCCTCGACCATTTAATATGACTCTCAGGGTACTCATGCACTGGAGAGTTATCTCTCGAATTCCCTTCATTCGGATGATTCTCATCACCGGTATCTTGGGAACATGATTCCGTCAGAAGTACAGGCACCTCCTTTAGAGATGAATGCATTAACGGAACTGTCTGGTTAACCTCGAAGCTTTTATTTGTAATATCGAGGCGGCTTTCTTTGTGAGTGGCAGGCTGTAATGGGGAGGAACCAGGCCTTTTGGGGGTGCCTGGGTGAGGAGAGAGACCCCGGTACCCTAAAAAATTGCCACTCACAGACGAAGAAGGCACCGTCTCCGATGCTCGTCCATGCTGAGATCCATGAGCCGACCCACTTGCATTCCTAGGGGAAGAGTCCGATCCCCGAAAACCTGGCCTCCCGGCAAATCTGGGTGGGTTCATGAAGGAGGATGAAATGAACCTAGAAAGGAATAACTTAGATCGAATTCGGAAAATCAAGTAAGCAGGATATCCCGCCTCTTAAGCTAATTTAAATGTAAATCATAAAATACATCTTTCCGATATCCCTTAATCAGCATAAAACAGAGAGGAAAAACGAAAAGAAAATCATGAAAAAACAATGAGAAGCCAACTCACCATGCCGGGAATCCATAAACGAGATAAGTTTAAACGTTTCTAAATACACTCCGATAGAATTAGTAACTCTTACGCGCAAATGGGTTTAAGAGTCGGTGTTAAATAAGCAGTGTTCGAGGATATAGAAAAATAAAAGTCAAAACAAAATAAAGCAAAGGCACAGTGTTGAATCATGCACGTTTCAAGCACGAAACAAAATAAACGAACATTCACGGGACATCAAGAAGACAGGAAAGTTGGTGAGCATTAAGGAAGCGGATAGCAGGAGACCATTTGAGTGAATTCAGAAAGCAATTCTTGCTTGTTGACCTCTACGAGAGTTGACAGTACTGCCGATTTGACCCTCAAACCATAATAGAGAGAATTGGGCAGGTTGCGTCGCACGAATTCAAATAGTGAATCTTACATTCTCTTCTAAATATTCGAGGCAGAGCAAACAGGCCAAAGCAGGAAGATCTAGAAGAAATGTATAGGTACGGAGTTTCTACCTCATTAGATGAAGCTAAAACGGGAATGCGTTGAAATACCTCCTTTCTTGTACACATTTAGATTGTGAAAATAAGTTGGTCTTAGAGCCCTCAAAATATATACGTTTAGTTACATGAAGTGTATCTCGGAAACTAGTATCGACTAGCGAGGTATTTTCCATTTTCTGAAGTCGTTAAACTGTAGTACCTCTGAGAATGTTCTTTCAGTTTTCTTCGTGATTTTAAACAGAGAGGATTTCTCTGATTTTATGTCGAAAAACTAACTTCTTATTATACTATTCAGAAACTTATTTTTTAATTTACCATTAATTGCCTTTGTTTTGGAATTATTAACTTCCTTTCGAACTACAAAAGTGTGTGCTTCTCTTAGACGTGCTTGTGAAGTGTGTGAATATCGTGTTCGTGGGATTACGGAGTGTTTTACTTCACCCGCAATCACCTCACCTTCTGCAACGGAACGGGAAGCCCACACATAGAGGGAGCTGATAGAGAGAGAGAGGGGGGGGGGAGAGGAGCTGCACGTCGTAGGAACACTAAGTTCATGCATGATTTCTTTTATTTTAATCTTATTGTTTTGTTCTTTTTTTTAATATTTGGCACTGAGGAGGGCCCCTATCCGTGGTCGAAACGTTTGCCAATATTAACTTTTAGGAAATGCACGTTTTTAATTAAATACTCGTATATTCATAAGACCCCAATGCCAATACAAAAATCCTTCACAACATTCAGTTTAATGTCTATCATTCCGTCTTGCATGAAATTGTGTGAGTGTGTATGCATGAAAGTTACTGTGTTGTGGTCCTTCCATGTATATCCTGACATGTATTTTAATCCTAATTTTGGCACGATGTCTCATTTTTTATTTCTTCTTTATATGCTATCTTACCAGATTTTATATGTTACTTCTCAAAAATAATAGTTGATTCAAGGCTTGAACCTTATTCTGGATTTGCTTGGGTTTTCCCCCGACCCTTCAAAGATGGCACAAACTTGCCCTTCTTTTATTCCTCAACTTTTTCCTGAAATTTAAAATAACATTGGCCATTTCTTTTTCCGTAGCCAACTCTAAAGTCCAGACGAAAGACCTTAGTTAAGAGAGTGATTCCAGAACCCTGAAAACATCTTCCCTTTGTCAATAGGTTCGTTCGAAGAACAATGCAATAAACTTTACTGCATTTGGGACTGGTAAGCCTCAGTTAGAAGTTAGAAGATTATGATAGAGTTGCTCTCCTCCAGGTAAGGTCGAGACCCAAGTGTCTTTCCGCCTACCCTCATAGCTTCCACTGTGTGAGGTCACGGCAACTTTTGGCCATTTAGCTTCAAATTTGTACATTTGGGCATCTCTCCTTCCCTCCTTCCAAAGTAACCACCCTCAAATGCCCCTTCCTGATCAGCCCTTGTCAATTTTCCAGGAGTGGGAGCATTACTCATGCAACCCTGGTGTTGTGTTTTGCTGCGAATCCTTAGCAAAATGTTGTCTTCGGTATATTAGTTAACTTCGTCAACGATCGGGTAAGAACGAACCGATTTTCCGTCCCACAGTAATCTTCGGTTCAACCATTTTCCATTCGCTACAGGGTGAAAAGACTACGTTCTGGAAATAACAGTATAATCCCGTCAGTTATTATCCGGACATATGGATTCGCGATTATCCAATCAAGATTTATTTAAAATTTAAAGACCTTCAGAAAATTTTGCCCCATAAATATCGGTAGTGATAGTGCCAATTTTAACTACAATAATTTCATTGATGATTTTTCTTCGACGATCTTCTGTCAACTGGTTTGGTAATGTAAAATAAATCACATTAAATTAATATTTTCTCTTTTTTCCTACAATTATCCTTTCTCTCCACAATTCTCGCAATAGAGTTAATAAAGCAAGGTGAGATTTAGCTCTTTAGTCCGAGCAAGATCCTACGACTCAATCTTTCAGCCGCTCGGAAGATTGAAGAAAATAGTTTTTTTAAAGGTATCACACACACGTAAAAATCCACGGCGTGTAACACAGGCCCTGACGTAACATAATTCTGGTAAACGTACGAAGTCACATAGAAGAAATTAATCGGAAAGATATTCTTAGTAGGCTCCGTAAACAAATTATGCCTATTCCTTGAAAAATAGCCAAACTCTGAATATGTTTATGAAAATTGTTTAAACAAATAATAATAATTGTAAATTTTTAAAGGATCATAGGAAAGAGTTATTTGAAAAACATTCTTTATTGATTCCGTAATCAAATTGAGCCTATTCTTTAAAAAATAGCCAATCTCCTAATTTGTTTATCAACATTTTAAAAATAATAGCATAGTAAAGAGCTATCAGAAAGACAATCTTAGTTGAATCCGGAAATATTTGTGTTTATTCCTTTAAAAAAAAAACCCAGACTCTGAATATGTTTTCAAAAATTGTTTAAATAATTGATAATTATTGTAAATTTCCAAAACCTAATGGAAAACAGTTATTTGAAAAACTTCCTTTATTGATTCCGTAAACAAACTGTGCCTATTCGTTGAAAAATATCTAAACTCTGAATATCATTATGAGAATTGTTTAGATAATTATTAATTATAGTAAATGTGCGAAATATCGTAGAAAAGAGTGATTGGAAATACAATCTATTGATTCTGGAAACAATTCGAGCCTATTCTTCAAAAAATAACTCAACTCTTAATTTGTTTATGAAAATTATTTAAATTAATAAAAAATCTTGGAAATTTGCAGAGAATCCTATTATGCAAAGTACATTCATTTCTGCTAACTTCATGCGTAGTCCCTAAACCCTATTGGTAAATTCAGTGAGCCATTTACATCTAATGTAAGTCACAATGGAATCAGCCAAGCAGCTGTTATTAGTTTGGGTTGAGACCGCAACAGCCCCTGACGCTTGGGTCATCCCGTTGCGTCCCCTTGATAGCCAGGCGTGAACCCAAAGCCCTCTCCATATGGAGAGGACTGCAGCCACGCTGATATCTCTGACTCACTGATGCAGTAATTGCATGTGAGTGTTACACGTTTACCCGCAATCGCATGGCAATGACAAAGGATGTGAGAAGCTGTCTCATTATCCTTTCCGCATAGACGATAGAGGGGACTTTCCGCAAGCCCTATCTTATGTCTGCGATATCCGAGGTTCCCATGTCCTATAAACATTTCTGTTAGGACTTTGATTTCGTTTCTCCTGAGTTTGAGTATTTCCCTTGCTCGGTTCGAGTTAAGCTTTGAACCCAAGAGTGTTATGGCCTGTCTGCAACCAGAGACCAAATCCCACTCATTCTGATGTTTCTCAGTCAGCCAACTGTTAATTTCTTCAGTGATTGACCTACTGGAAATACCTACAACTGGCTCGGGTCCAGTAAAATTGGTTGTTGCTGCTAGTTTGGCTAGCCTATCCGATATCTCATTGCCTTTGATACCGCTGTGTCCAGGTATCCATAGCAGATCATTGCGTTTGGACATGGTGAGCACCAAAAAAACATTTCATAACCGAGGACTGGTTTGGTCACGTGGTCACCGTACAGCATGCCCTTAAACCGTCAAATCTACCTATAATTCTTTTGATTTTTACATTTTCAAAATAAAATTTTCATCTTGTACAATAAGATATAATAAGGTTTAATGAGTCAATTTGAATTGAGAATTAGATTCTCTGTTATGTGAGTTTAAAAGTGATAATTTAACTTGAAGTGAAATTATTCCAAAAATTGGTTTTCTGGTCGCTATAATTAAATATAGATTTTGCTATTAATTAGTCAAACATATTTAATAAATAATAGCAAGAGAGACGTGAAGTTTTCAAATTCTACGCCCTCTGAACGATACAGAAAGAAAATTAAAAGAAGAATAATAAGTATTGCAAAACTAAACATATTAATGAATTTCGCATAGACCGAGAGAATAAAAGAATTTTTGGTGTAAGGCTTTCAAAAAAAAGGTTCAACTTCTTTTTTACTTCAAAATGTTTGAATTTGGGGCAACTAAAATGTGACAGCTAGAAAATGAAGCTTTAAAAATTCTAAGTGTCTATAATCTACTATATGTAACGAAAATATCCAGCTATTCGTACAAAAATTTCGATGCAAAGAGCCTCTTCGGCCTGAAATTCATACCGAAAAGATCCAGCTATTTGTACCGAAATTTCTATACTCATTAAAAATTGTACACTTTAAAAATTGAAACCGTTTAAAGTGACATATGTCTAATTACGTATTCCAAAACATTAAAAGTTGTAATTAACATCAATGAAACTGAGCAGTGCGGTCTTTTAAATAAAAAATATATGAATAAATAAAATATTGAAAACTAAACATTTACTGATACATGGTCATATTGTTCCAAGTCTAACTATTTAACTAATTCAGGATGTACACTAGTGATTTCAAGTTCAAAAATGAGCATTTTGAAAACTGATTTTTAAACTCGAGGAAAATATTTCAATTGGTAATTGTAACGAGCTTTGGGAGATTGCTGCAGGTGAACTTTCAAACAAATATTTCAGTTTAAAATTATTTAGTTATCTAGAGATTTACATTTTTCTGCTTTCTGTTCATGTAAGCGTTGCGCAATTCTTATTTAGTCTCAATGTTGTACGGATTATTCTATTTTGATTTCAAAAAATGTATGTAAGAAAATTATTATTTATAAAATTAACAATTGTGTAATTCCTGAATCAAATATTGTAAATAAAAACGTACCAAAGAGTTTCGTAGATAATCCTTCAAAGAATAAAATGAAGTAAAAAAAATAACCTGAAATATTTTTTTCTGAAGTTCGCCTAATAATAGAAGTATTTTTCTCAAATTTGAAAGTCATTTTATCCACGCTTATTTTTGAACTTGAAATAACTAGTGTACATCCTTATTTATTGCCTCAAATTGGAAGCCTGAAAAATTGAACAATTTTGGCCCTATTGGCATTTGGCCCCAAATAATAAACTATGATAGAACTATGCCTTCAAACTTAAATTATTTTCAACCAAATGACAAAATTGTTTTGTATTTGTATTGTATTCTTTTCATTCGCAATGTCACTCATAAATGAAGGGTTGCAGTACAGAACTAAATAACCAACAAAATCGGAATTTTTCAGGAGAACGAAATAACATTCTGCAAAATCGAAATCACCATTTAAAGATAAAACAAAACTTTACTACGGGGCAGAAATGTTTCTAATTAAGACCAAAAATGTATGATTAAAAAAAAATCCAGTTTCGAGAAACAGAAAGTGAAAGTTTACAATCTCAAAGTGAGAGGAACCTAAAACTGGAACAGGCTCGGTTGCGAATAACGATAACAAGTGCAATTTTCAGTTTAAAGAAAAGAAAAAAAAACTTTTTTCCGAGATGTTGAGTTGCTAAATCAAGAGGAGATGAGTTTGATTAGAAGAAGTTCACCAATTCCGAGTAAATCATTCTAGAATTTAGACGTTCAAATCTCATGGGTTTTAAAATCGTTTTTGGATAGCGACTAAAAATATATTTTTGAATTTAAAGAAATAACTCTAAACATTTTTTTAAACAATAACTTGCCCATGAGATACGGGGAAGGTGAATAAAAATAAGACAATTTTCATCCAAACAAATTATTCTGTTCCGGGAAAATAAATCTTTCGTGTTACGGTATCGTACTGTAACAAACGAATTTTCGCTGGAAGCTATATAAAGAGAAAAAAGGTATATGTTTATTTATAAATAAATAATAATATTTGAAAGTAATATCGTTTCTGATTGCACAAAAAAAAGTTAAATGAAAGAAACCTTATGAAAGTGGCTTTTTGTAGAGAATGGAGATATAAGATTTTAGGTTGTAATTTGATTGATACTTTGGTGCTCAAAAAAGTTGCAAATAGATTTATTTCAGAGTTTATTCTTTGAAAAAAAAGCTATCTGGGTTTGAGTCACCAATATTTTTATTTTACTATATTAGAAATGAGATTTCGAACAAATTCTTTTAACAAAATATGTATTAGATTTTTTAAGAATTTTTAATGCAAAAAGCCCATTTTCGGAAAAATGTTGGTTTTCTGGTTCTGTACTGCAACCCTTCAAATGTACATAATGTTAAAAAGAATGTCAGTCATATAAATCAAACTATTCACAATTTAGCACTTTTAAATGTAACCCGTTTCAAAGTGAAAGCATTCTTAGCTTTGAAACAGTATAATTTTAGAGCCTTAAAAATTAGACATAGTATGCGTAAAAATAAAATAACAAAAATGTGCAGCTTCACAAATTGAAGGGCTTAAAATTAAAAATGTAAGTGTCGAAAATTGAACAATTCCACAGTTCTGCCATTGTTTCATTTTAAATATAAAGGCTTAAGGCCATTTGACTAGTTGGTCACGTGACCGGCTTCCTACCTTACCGACACTTTTTTTATTTTTAAACTTATTTTCACACGAATAGCCACATGGAGTTGAAAATTTGGGATAATAAATAAGCACTAAGAAACGCGGCTCTGGTCCTAAATTTTTATAATTATGAAAAAAGTTGTCTTTGTCAGAGATGAGGTGGGGTGGGAGATTGCTCATGTAATGGAATAAGAAACTCCGTAAAAATCGGGCTGCTAAAAGCGCCCTCTTGGCTGGTACACCTAGTCCCGAGAGTTACTTCGCAGTTTTCGGCATTTATCAGACGTTGCGCGTCGGTAATAGATGAAGTTGGAGAATGTTAAAAATGACTTACCCCCGAAGTTACAATGACAGGAGTTACCATGAACATAAATTGCTACCCATAGGGACCAAAAATATTGAATATATATATATATATATATATATATATATATTCTCGGCCGTTCGTCCTAATGGCCGCAATAGGTTAAATCAACTCTTTCGGGTCCTCCCCAGTTTCGTAGGGCTCCGTGTTTTATCTAAACACGCCGGATTTATTATAATTCCAAAATTCTACATACCCCCGGGCCCGGGCGATGGCTGAATTGGCGTTTCCGTTTGTCCATAGGTAGGAAGACCCAAGAAAAGCCGTCCAAGCCAATACAAGCGCTGGGCTGACCGAAATCGTCGAGCCATAGCCGAACAGCTTGCTCACCCGGAAAGATACGTCCCGATACAACCAACCATAAGAAGAAAACGACTGCAAAGTCGACAGCGAAGAGCTCAGCAGCTAGCCGATCCTTTTCGTGCTCCCAGGTACGAGAAAAGTCCCTTCGTCCTGGTACGACTTGAACCCGGAAGCGACAGGCGCTGTCCCCTTGGAAGTCTCACTAAAGGAGTTTCGGATCGCTGCACCCAGCGGAGAAGCATGTCTGGTCTACCCAGAGGCATCGAGTCTCTCCCAAGACCTACAAAACGAGTCTCATATTGATGATCAGGTTAAAGGAGTCCCGATTCCCCAGCCGAAAGTTTACCAAATCCCGCAAGAGAATTTACAAAGACTAGAAGAAGAGGGTATAAGGACTGAGGTAACACTACGACCAACCACAGAAAGCACCAGCCACCAAAGCTTCCCTGAGAAAGACTGTTTAATTCTTCGCGCCATGGCCCTGGCCGACAACAAGTCGCTGGCACTCGAGGTCTGAATGATCTCCCAGTTACTCTCACGTGTCAACCCTTTGTAAAAAAGTCGCCTCACAGAGGAGTGGGAAGTAGCCCACTTGAGACGGCATCAAGTATACCCTTCCAGACTTAAAAGGCCTCGACCACCCCCGCGATATTTTCCGGAGAAGAAGAGGAAACCGAAAGTCCTTCCGCCACCTCGTCAATCTCCAGAGAAACAGAGGAAAAACTCTTCACCGCTACGAAGATCACCAAAGAAGCATAAGACCCTGCTTCGAGCCTTCGACCACCGACAACCCAAACCCCTGACTGCCATTGGAAGTACAACAGAAGCTTAGGTTCACCCTAATATCGACCGATTACCAAAATGTTTAAAATCAATAATCGTTCATCCGCCGGTCGAGAAAGTCCGCCGAAATTTGTTTCTGTAATGGTGCAAATTAACGTATACATAATTTTGTCTTCTGAAATAAAATAAATAGAAATTAGATGACAATACTGGGTAACATACAGTACCAATCCATGGAAACGTAAAAAAATTCTTAAACTAAATCCCGTACCTTGTAACTCAAAGGTTTATACGATTTTATGAACATGGTCGAAAATGCCTCTTATGGGATCTTTAACGCACTTTCACTCAAAAAGTTGACTGTATCGCCATCTTGCACCGAGCAGAACGTCTGGTAAGTTTATTTTCAAACGTTTTGCAGTGAAAATAACTGGTGCTCAAGCAGCGAGACGGTAAAAAATGATACACACAACTAGCATAAAATTGACAATTTTCGATGACCGTAGGGCCACCTTCCAACAGAACAAAACGGCTGGCACGTCGATTTTAAGTGTTCTTAATTGAAAAGTAACTTGTTCTCAAACAGCCAGGCAGTAGAAAACCTTGCACCAGCTTCCACCAAAAATTGACAGTTTCGTAGTACTGTAGTGCCATCTTCCAAGCGGGCAAATTGTCTAGCAAGTGGATTTCCGAGTGCTTTTCAGTAAGAGTATTTTGTCTTGAAACATCCAGATGCTAAAAATCATTCACTCACTCGCCAAAAAATTGAAAATTGTGAGCGACAGAAGAGCCATCTTGCAACTGGGCAAACCGAGTGTTTTTGAATAAAAATAACTGGTCCTAAAACAGTCAGACAGTACAAAGTCGTGCACCCCCCCCCCCCCCCCCCCCCCGCATTGACAATTTTGGTGTGCTTTAAGCCATTTTGCAACCGAGCGAAACGTGCGGCAAGCAGATTTTCGAGTGAAAATAACCCCGAAAAAGGGTACCAAAACAAAATCCCTTACCCACAGACCACTATGGTAGAAACCATTTTTTTCTAACTCAGTGAGTCTCAAACCGTGGAGATTTGATGAAACTACGCAAAGTCAAGTTTTACATAAAACAAATAGCTTCTCTGATGACAATGTAAGAAAAAACTTGAAAATCGGATGAAAATTGTTCAATGAAAAATGATTTTGTTCAGACGCTTTTTTTGCCATACTGCGTGAGGCGTGGTGGTCTTCGTTGCGAGAGAAATCATAAGAAGTAAAATTAAACATCTGCTTCACGAGGAATTCTCTTACCTCTCCTCAGTGGTGCAAAGATTTTCAAATTTTTTTTCCTATCAAAGATTTGAAATTCGATGTTTTTCGAAGTTTCCCTGGCCATTGAAAATGTAATATTATTGTGGAAAAGGTGAATAACGATGTACTTTTTGTCGCAAAAACAATTTTTACCATACATTCGAGGAATTCGCATGTAGCGTGTGACGTTCCGCCTGTCCTCGAGACAGAAGAATAATTTCAGGTGAAGTGGGATACAAAGTATCGTGTACACCACGAACGGAAGGCAATTTTGATGAGTGTGGATGCCACTCTCGCTTCGCTCATGCAGCCAAATTTTCACTCAGGAAAATGTCCTTCTATCCGCCTTTGATACCCAATATACTATTTCCGCATAAGTGAATGGACACCGACGGCCACGATGCAGATGGTAACTGCCTAGTTTTCGTGGTAAAGATGAACTGATAGACACAAACACATTCACGATGATTCATTATGGTAAATTAAATTTAAAATTTAAAGCTTTTTCGGGATTCAATCGTGTGAAAAACTACGAAACGTCGGCAAGATTCGTAGTTTTGCACACGATTGAATCCCGCAAAAGCTTTAAATTTTTAATTTAAATTTATCACAAACACATTCACACACACCAATAACATTTGATTGTGTTGCAAATCAAACTTCCCTGAATTTGTAAATTGTTGTTCGGTAGCTGTAGACCAGTGTGTATAAATATGGCAGGTGGTAAAAGAAAGCTATCGTTCTTCTGGTCTGGCATATGAACTCAATTTTTTTATTGAGTAATCATAGTAGATAACAAATCAATCTTCCGTTCCTCTGCAGAAGATAGAAAATAAAAATAGTACTATTTTAATTGGTCCATCCTTGTAGAGCCCCGCGTGCAAGGATAAGGCTGCATACTCTGAGAGGTCGCCCGGTATCCCAGAGTCATGAAGCTTTCATACCTCCAAGACAACCGATTATGAGAACTACAAGATGGACTTTGTAGCCTTGGTACAGCCTGCTCGGCTCGAAAAGAAATGCTTGATATTTCGCCCGTTTTTCTTCCTCCTTTGCCGTGATATTACCATCGGTTTTGTGTCTCTCTATGCACCCGTAAAGTGCATACTTCGAGCATCTACTGAGAGAATACTGCATTATGTGTAATTACTTTATGTATCCAGGAGCTTGCAACTTATTTAGGCTTTGTAACGTGAAGTTTCTTATACTTGAAACTTCCGTTCATGTTTTTGTATTTTAAAATTATCTAATATTTGTATTTTAACTTTTGGTGATTTCAAAGGATTCAAATTGAATCTGGAGCTTCTTGCCGCGCTCCCTAGAGTTTTCTAATTGTTACTAATTTTAATAATAAAAGTAAAAGAAAACTAAATTCTCTTTGTCTTGACATTAGTCGCGAACTTTAGTGCAAAATTATTAAGTTCTTAAAGTGGTGCAATGTTCATCATTTGTGCACTTACATAAGAAAACAAAATTTTTATAGTTAATACATATATTTGATATAAAACTTCATAAAATAATAAAATAAACGATATTGAAATGTTGCTTGTACTATTCTGATATTATCAGGTATTATGTAAAGGCCCGCAGCTTTTTACACTTTAACATAACCTAAAATAATAATTTAAAAAATACTATATATACATATATATATATATACATTTTTTCTTTCTTTGGAATCCTCATTTTAAATACGAAGATACAGGGGGAATGTCCTCCGACGCTATTCTCTTATATTGCAAAATTTTATTCTTCACATAACAAAGAGGTGTTATGATGTGGAAGCCCTCAATCACTAGTACCGGCTGGTGTATTCCTTCCCACAAATTACACACCATGACTTCTCGGCACTCTAAACACTCACTGGGCTCTTCCGCTAGGAGTCCCTCCTTCCCGCAGGCCACGCACCTTTTCTGCTCGGCTAATGCGGTTAGTATTGGCAGGTGAACCTCTTTGTCCTCCCAAATTTCTACATTGTCACTAAGCCTTAGAGAATTTGCACACGGTTGGCATCTCCATTGATAATTTCCTTGCGTGTTTACTCCTACATACATCTTTCATGCCAAATGCGAGACACCTTTTGCCTTTCTCTCTAGTAACCCAGTAAAAAAAGTTGAATAGATATAACGCGAAAACGAATTCAGGTTAGGTTTGATGCAATCGATTTGCTGTCATTGTCGAATTGGACCTTTAAATTCCATTCTGAAATGCATTAGCCTCTATTCGGCCGAGTTTATTTGATGAAATTAAGGGAAATTATAAGTTTTTCAGTGTAGAAATGAGTATAATTATGAAAAATAAAGTTGCCCAAATACATTCGTGCGGTTTTGGCGAGCGATATTAATTATTCAACTGAACGGAGTGATATTAATCAAACTTTGACTCTAATTCGTCAATATACATAAACCATGTAGCCTGTTCTTCTTTTGTTTGAATAAAGATGAAAAGACAATCGCCGTTAAGCGATAAAGGACACAACGTTATAAACAAAAGAAAAACAGGCTACGTAGTTTATGAACGCTCCCTAACTATCTTCAAGTTGACAGATGATTACTGAACAAATACACTGGAACTCCAAAGATAAGAGAAGCTCGGGAATCGGAAACTCCAAAGATACGAGCATGAAAGGGGTGACCTGTATGATCCCTACATGACCTTTACACCCCAGGGATATGAGTTTGCAATAATAAAATAGAGGTATAGAAAGCAGAATTTCTCGCACTAGTGTTACATTTCCGGTGTTAAAAAGGAAGCTTCTATTAAAAAAATCCAAGTTAACCGTCAAACAAGTCTCAAGAATAAAGGCCGAGGTCAAAGCCAAGGTCACTATAGTATGCCTCCCTGCAAACCCTACAACTTTTGTCTCGATCTTTTTAGCATAAAATGCTTTCCTGAAAAATTATTAAGGTGCGACTTTAAAAATAAAACTCTCTTTATAATATAAATACCTACATTTATGGCTGTGATTGTGGACTGCACCATAGTTCAAACCATGATTGTTACGGTGACATATAGCGCATAAATTCAAACAGCAATAAACTATTGCGTACTTCTACAGACCACCATAACCTACTGCGCAAGTCTACAGCACATCATGATCCACTGCGCATGCCTACGAGCCACCATAACCAACTGCACATGCCGACGACCTACCAAGAATGACTGCGCATACATCTTTGGCTTAACTGGAGCTAATCTCCTCAGGTATCTAGAGAGAAAAATGTCATACACTCTAAAAACTGGCCCTTTTCGAATCCACACATAGTGATATTTGAACCCCAATTTCACCACGAAAACCACGTTTCTTACAGTTGTGGTCATTGAGACTTTTGATCACCATGACATGAACTATATTTTCCCCCAATTACAAACAATTTAGCCGGAAGCCAATTTCTGTACAAATTCTTCGGGGTTCTTTAGATAATATGAATATTATCTTGCAACAAAATAATTATATACTCCCCATAATAGAAAGTGTTATAAAAGAAAGGATCCATGAAATTTATATGATCTCAAGTAAAAGTAAGAAACATAAAAAATGGTTGGAAAAAATTTAAAAAAAAAGATATAAAGGTTACTCCATTGTAAATCGAAGGTCTTTCTGAAAGACTGAGAAGTTCCTTTAAAAAATTTAATATTACCGTTTATTTTAAGAATGGTTATCATTTGGATAATTTTGTTTCGAAAAAAAAAATTCGGAACAGATAGAAAACTTATCAGGCGTGATGTATTGGGTCAAGTGTACTGGTTGTAACTAAGTTCATATCGGTGAAACTGGTAGGAGATTAGAAACAAGAGTCGCGGTACATAAAAGGGATTGTGAAATTGGAAATTTAGGCACTCGTTTGACACAGCACTCCTGGAATATCGACCATTTTTGTTAATTTTAATTTTAACAGTATAAAAATTTTAGCAAGAGAAAATAGCACTCATAAAAGACGAATTATAGAAACAATTTTCATAAAAAAATGTAATAAATTTTCAATAAATCTCCAAAGTGAAACAATGAATGTAAATCGAGTTTATCAATGCATTAAACATTAAACTGTTAAATTATTTCTTTCTTAAATTTTTTCTTTAATTCATGAGCTATAGCGCGGGTTCCTCAATCGTCATTCAATGAAAACTTGATTTGTTCATCGTCGTCCATGTAGTATCGTTCTTAATGAAGATTATATATATATAAATATATATTATATATATATTATATATATAAAACAACAGGATTGTTCGGCGAATTGAGCCTGTATGGCGTGAGATGTACGAACAACGTGGCTCGAAAAAAGGTGTAGAAGGCTGTCGGGAGTAACAGATAATCAACAGGTGTATCTGTAAACAGGCTGCAGCCCATGAACGCGTCCTGTCAATGGCCTGGATTGACTACCTATCTATCTCTCGTACTACGAAATTCTTCTGGGTACTGATGTGGCGACACTAACCAGCACGAGCATAAGGCTGATAAAAGAGTCAACAAGTACACAGAAGAGATTGAGATGGACTTTGTATTGGGTAAATGTGCCAAAATTCATGTTAAGAAACGAAAGACGGTTGGCGTTCCCAAGGACCCTGAGCTTGTGGGTATAAGTGTTATTAGGCATGTTAACATTGGAGAGACATGGGCCTGCCTCAACGCTGAATTGACGCCTTAACATCAGTAAAGGAGCCTCTCCGAAGTAGACACAAGCATCTTTTCGTCGGAGTTGAACGAGGTATCTGCTTGCCTTCCCGATTCTACTCTACTCGTTTGGAGTGGTTCAATGGACGAAGAACGAACTGAAGGTCTTGTCGAAGGAGCAAACTTTTGCTTCTCTCAGATCGTCAGGGCTTAATTCAGGTACAGAGGGTTTTATTTTCGCATGCCAGGACGGTGTCATTTCCACCTTAGCATACGGTAGCCGCATTTTATGTCAAGAAGTTCCAAGCGATAAGTGCAGAGCGTACCGTGCACACGCTGAGTACCTAGAACACATACTATCGGCGTGTACCACCCACGCAGGAACGACGTATATCTACAGACATAATGCGGACCTAAGAGTGCTTCATTACCATCTTTGTCGTTCTTACGGCGTTGGCCGCGACCCTGCCCTGCCGAACGCCAAGGAAGATAGAGTCAACTGTCCAAAACGAGAAGAGCCCAATTTTTTGGAACTACGATTTTCGGACAGTAGTCTCCGTTACACACTCGAGGCCTGACATTGCTCTCCAAGACTTCGAGAAACGAACTATATTCCATACCCGAATGCAAAAAATATGGCAAGGCACTTGCGAGATGGATGCAGAAAGCTGTCATGCTGATAACCTTATATATATATATATATACGTATGTGCGTGTAACCTGGCGACATCACTATTCGGTTTCGATTCCTTTGCAATCGAACCGAAGGACCTATGACAAAGCGATCGTATGCGTCCTCGGGTTGCTGATAGAGGGTATCCGGTTTCTGCTGAATATTGATACAATAATTGATAAGCAGTCGGTGATGGGATCCTCGCCTCCGGAAGACTACAGCATAACTGCCAAGGAGAAGGAAAAGGAGAAGAGGCATCAAGACCTTTAAAGTCGGCTGTTCTGACTGCTCCCAAGATATTCAGTTAAAGTAATTGGCTTTGTGATCGGTGCTCTCATCGGTGCGAAATTATCACTGGTTCCTAACGCTAAAGCCATACCCGCGTGCAAAAAATATGCCAAGGCACTGGCGAGATGGATAGAGGAAGCTGTCATCCTTGGGTCGCTTCGTGTCCTCAAGGCACATGATGCCACCTGTCTCACGGTCGTGAGACGTGGCCATGGGTGTGATTTACCGCGGTTCTACTGAGAGCCGGTGTCATTTTCATAGATGGTAGCTGTTCCCAGCAGGATCCTACTGTGATTGTTGAACCTGTTCTCTAAGATTATTTGTATGATGCATGAAGTGCATATATTTGAAAAATAGGTGAGACAACCACCGCTGTGTCGCACTCGGAGCAACTGTTATGTAGGAAAATAAAACTGGCACCCAGTAGTACCGCCTTAAATCACAGCTATGGCACGTCTGATGACTGTAAGATGCGTAGTTACAGGGCGTCTCCACGTTTAAAATGCAAAGTGGAAGTTGTGTACTCGATTGTAACCAGAATCATTCTGACTGATAGCGGAATCGCACGGAACCATTCGGAATGGATTCACATCAAAAGAAAGATTCAGACGGAATGAGTATTATATTGTGATATGTGTGTAATCATTCGGACTGAGTTTGGAATTGCACTGAATCAATCAGAGTGAACTCCAGTTATCTAACGGATTCGGAAGGAATGAAATTTGTATGCAAATAAAAAAAGATTATTTAGAGCTTCGGAAGGATTGTCACGCAATAATTCGGAATGAACTCGCGTCATTAAACGGATTTGAAAGGAATAAGAATATTATGCTGATCGATGCGGAATAATTCGGACGATTCATAAGCTTGAATAAATGAAATTGTAGCTTCTGTAGTATGTTTTTCTCAGTTTGAGTATTAAAGATTCAAAATTCATCCGTTCCTGTTTGTTCTTACAGAATTAAGTTCGCATAGTGACTCACCTAGAAGAAGTCTTGGGCATGCGCGCTGGCGCGGGGCTAACCAGCCTACCTCAAACCAACCGAGCAAACTAGTCAACCAATCGGTGTTGGGTAAGTAACGTTCCCGCGTGAGTGAGAACTCACGCGGGAACGACATATCTCTACAGACATAAAACGTCTCTAAAAGTGCTTTACTACCATCTTTGTCGTTCTTACGGTGTTGATCGCGACCTTGCCCTGCCGAACGCTCCTTGGGAGATAGAGTTTATTGTCCAAAACGAGAAGCGCCAAATTTGTTCAAACAACGATTTTCGTACAGCAGTCTATTGTATTCTCGAGCCCTGACATCGTTCTTCAAGACTTCGAGAAAAAAACTATATTCGTGATCGGATTCTCGGCTCCCGGCCGACTACAACATTATTGCCGAGGAGAAGGAAAAGAAGGAGAGGTATGAAGACCATAAAAGAGGGCTGCAACGGCTGTAATTAAAATATTCGGTTAAAGTAATTGTCCTTGTGCTCGTTGCTCTCGGAGATGCGAAACTATTACTGATTCGTAACCTTAAGGCCATACCCGCGTGCCAAAAATATGCCAAGGTACTTGCGAGATGGATGCACAAAGCTGTCGTCCTTGAATAGCTTCGTGTCCTCAAGACAAACCAGGCTTTCGCCGGCCTGTCGTTGTGATTCCGTCGTCCCCTGTAGCCACCCATCTCGCGGTCGTAAGACGTAGCCATGGGCTACGCGATTATACTGGAGGCCGGACAGTGGTCCGGAACAGCTAAAAAGGCGGAAATAAGTCGAACATATGAAAGTCGTTATTGGCGTATAATTGTGTATTTTTTACATGTAAATATACAAGGCATCACACACCAACCATATTTTTGTCCTTCGTAGCTCTGAAGTCCCGTAGAATTCTCCTGAACATGAAGTATCCACTGCAGCGTTCCGCACTCTGAAGCAACTCGGATCTTGTATCTTATATAACCACTCATTTTGTACTAAATTTATGTACCGTAATATATTAATTGTTTGAATAAAAAAATTAATCAAATGAACTTTTTCTTCAATATTAGCATGGTTACGCGTGCAATCAAGAGTTGAATTTTCAACCGGGAAAGATTTGTGAGTCAAATGAGAAAAGATCTGCCCGCTGCGCGGGCACATTCTCATAGCGCGCTGCGTGCGCAATTGGCAAATTTGGGCGCGCCTAGGGCGCGCGACTCTTGATTCTCACGCTTCGTGCCCGATAATATATTTACTTTGCGCTACGCGCTCGGTCATTGTATTTCCCCCACATTTGTGCACAGATATTTTAAAATTAAAGGTCAAAGCATCGACAACTGTAATTTGATGATTGTCCATTCTCTTTTGTTAAAGTTCCTTCGGCTCTAACGAACACATTCTCATCACATATCTCGTGCTTCGCACTCGATTTTGTCCAAAATGTGAACCTTTCTCCATTATGTTCAACACTTTTATATCAAATGTATATTACATTTATCTTTATACCTCGGCCTGGGATTGCTTATTCAGATATTACAATATAAAGTGCGAATTTTATTTATCATGATGACTTCAATATTTATTTATTATTTTGCATTAAATTTTATTCTCAGCTACCCTGACAGACAGACATCGAAGTAAAAACAATTTTTTCTGACTCAGGGGGCCTCAAAACGTCGACATTTTATGGAATCCACGAAAGTCATTTTCCACATAAAATCAATACCATCTCATTATGATGAGAATGTAATAATTCATGATTTTTTATGCGGACAAAATTTGAATTTTCGATTTTTTAAGAAAACTCAAAAATTCGTCATAATAATCTTCTTGGGCTATCAAAAAGTAACGTTTTTCTCATCTTGACTTTTTTATATCGTCCTTTATTTCGCTTAAAATGTTAATTTTTGTTTTTTAGGAGATTTGGAAAATGCTATAACTCTGAAAATTTTCTTTTCATCGAAAAAAATCGTCAGGATAAATGGTTTTAATTTTTGAGTACGACGGATAGCAGTCCATGGAATTTTTGAATTTTGAAAAAAATTGTATACGAAATTTTGAAAATGCTCTAATTTTTTTAACTTCTATCCAAAATAACTGGTTAACGAACTCGATCTTTCTTTTTGGTCCCTGAAACTGTGTGCCAAAGCACAATACAATCCGATTAGTCTTTCAAAAGTTATGCGGTATACAGACGACGACAACGACGACAGACAGACACCGACGTATAAACTATTTTTTCTGACTCAGTGGGCCTCAAAACGTCGACATTTTATGGAATCCATGGAAGTAATTTTTCACATAAAATCAATACCTTTTCATCATGATGAGAATGTGAAAAGTACGCATCCTATGAGAAAAAAATGTTGTTATTAAATATTTTATTGTATTTTGTGTCGTTTTTTCATAAGTTTAACTTGTTTATTTTCAATATTATTTTTTACGAGTTGAACTAAAGATACGAATCCTACCGTAAAGTGGTTTTGAGCAATCTTGTTTTTCACGATTTAAAGAAAATCTACGCTTCGTATCAAAAAATTATTGATTACAACTTTGTAGCTCTTTCTTGGATGAGCAACTTTTGTCAAATTATTTTTCTCATAGTTTGTGTCGTTTGTCCAGAAATTTAATATTTCAATTTTCAATACTGTTTTTCACGAATTTAAACAAAAACTACGCCTCCTATCAAAAGGGGATTATCAACAAATTTGTAGCTATTTTTTAAATGCACAATTTTTGTTAATTCATCTTTTTTCGTATCTTGTATAGTTTGTCCGCAAAATCAAAATTTTGATTTTGCATTATTTTTTTGTACCATCAAATTTTAATTTTGAATTTCTAAAGAAAATTACCAAAAAAATCATAACAATCTTGTAGGGTGTTCAAAAACCAACGTTTTTCTTCTTTTGACTTTTTTTTTGTATCGTTCGTTTTTTGGCTTTAAATTTTCATTTTAGTTTGTGTTTTGCATTTTAAAAATGCTATAACTCTGGTAATTGGATTTTTATCTAAAAAAATCATTTAGATAAATTGTTCATCTTTTTGAATACTATGAAAAACCGCACATAGAATTTTCAAATTCTTGAAAGAGTGGTCTCAAAAATTTTGAAAATGCTCCAACTTGTTGAATTTTCATCCAAAATGACTGGCTAATGAACTTGACCTTTATTTTAGGGCAATTTTTACACAAATATAATTCCTTCTCTGTAAGAGAATGTAAAAAATGTCAACTAAATTGCTGAAATTTCAAGCCAAAATGCTTCTCTTATTGGATTCTATTAATTCAGTCCACATTAAAGCAAAAAATCGAGATGCTTTACTTGTAAAATATGATTACTAATTTCTATATTTTCAAGTATTTCAGAAAATCTTTATTCACATTTATATTTTCCATGTGTGACGTCACATTCTGCGTTACTCCTTCCCTTACGTCACAAGTCGTAACATAACCTGTTAACCCCAACCGCCATGACATGACGTAATTTTTGAATAGCCTCGGTACTAGAATATCAAAAGTGAAAATAAACTTATTATTTCTTTGTTATTGTCCTCATTATTAAACTTGAAAATGCTTAGCTCATATTTGCTTTCTATTCCATCAGCCTTACTCATTCCACTCAAGACTACATACTTCTTACCTGAGACGAAATGAAGGAAAATTCGCGGAATGATATAAAAGAGGGGAGAAAATTGAGGTGTTATAGTGCCTATCACCATAATCGGTGTGGTTCGCTTGCACTTCTCGTGACATTAGCATCGGTTAACGTAACAACAATCTGAATTGCAAAGGATGTAAGACAGAGGTGATTTTTGCAAGATACGGTAGAACTATATGTCGCACAGTGTGACCGAAAGAACTTTTTGTTGACAAAAGTCTGTTTGCGAGCCAATTTTCAATGCATTTTGACCGAACAATAAATTTTTATTTAACAACAAAGTCAACAATATTTTTTCCTACCTTTTCAGATGTACCTTTTTTTTAAGATCTTCAAATTGACTGAAGAAGAGTTTGAGTCAGAATCAACCAAAAATGTCTTGCTAATGACTCCTTGCTATAATTTTTTTCAAAAAAACAACAACTGTTAATTATTTAAACAATAATTATAAACAAATTGACATTGTCATTATTATTCCACGAATAGGCCCCATTTTTTTAGGAACCTTCTGGACATTATATTTCCCACACATAACACAAAAGCGGTTCATACTTTTTGAGCATTTATCCATGGTAATATCAACTAAATGGATGTCTGCCAACTGTTCTTTTTCTAAAATAAAAAACATGTTGACGGCAGTAAGACAGAAATTACGGTTGCTTAATTAAAAAAAATGAAATAAACAGTTTGCAGGCATAGCTCTTTATGATTTTCATTATTTTGTGAAGTTTCAGCGAAAAATGTTTATTATGATGGAGAAAAACCTATAGGGAGGCTGACATGGCCATATGCTAAGTATCAAAAGCCCATACAATTTTAATGCTCATGTGTGAGGTGTGGACAATTGGACAGGCTCATACAACGTCTCCTAAAATTTTTTTATAAGAAGGACCATTTTGATGTTACAGGAAGAAAGAAAATGGCATCTTCGTCTATCTCTTGTTGGATATAGCGGCATAGAGTCAAACCGTACATGTATTTCTAAACATTGCCCAAATCATCAAAATTTGTTGTCAATTGACAATGTATCATTGCAAAGAGTCATTGGCAGAAATTCTGAATTAATTTTGCAAAAGAAATGGAGGCTATTCATTCAATAATTATCAAAATGTGCATTTATGTATAAAAATTGTTTAAAAATAAAGAAATTTGATTATTTCGGATAAGAGAAAGATTCTTGGTAGCTTTTTTTGTACTTGGCGACGATTCGCTATACCGCAAATCTTGATGAAAATATTTTTTAAACTCAAAATTGACTTTTGAAGGTCGTGACTTATTTTTAGAGATAAAAAGTTCTCCTTTTATAAATTTACGGATAATTGTATACACTTTAATTCCTATTTACACTGTTTTAGGCGTTGAATGCTCTTAAATTCAGAATTCCCAAAGAACTCAAATTTTATATTCACTTGAAGCATTTCTAAACGTGTCAGGATATCGCAGATGTAATAGGTTTCAAAAGATTAAAGTTTCGCCTTACATTGTTTTCTTACGAAAATAGCTATACATAACAATTTGAACAAATATAATCAAAATCAGGGTGGCCGCTGAACCGAGAAATTACTGGAAATTTTCGATGATCGGGAAAAGCCGGGAAACGAGAGTGAATTTATTTTTTGACCTGGAATTTTACAAACTTTTAGAAGAAAAATCTGTCCAATCACTTAAAATATCACAATTTTTATACCAGATGATAAATTATTATTATAATTATAAATTAAATAAAAATAGGTTACATTTCAACTTCTTTAAGTGCTCCGTTCAACTGTTGGCTTTTCAATTATGAGATCATTTAGTTGGCAATACATAATTCTAAAATATTATACTTTAACAATTTTCCATTTTAGGTCTTCATTTGTGAGTGTACATTTCCAATCTAAAGAATTTTAAAATGCAGATTTCAAGATCAAGCAATTAATAATTGAAAACGTTTGGATTTCAAATGTTTTGACAAAAAACGTTTTACGTTGATCAAATGCAAATAAAAATTAATTCATGATTTTTTAAATTAAATATTAGTTTGATTAAAAATTAAACAATAATTTATTTCACAAGACGATCTTGAATATGCTCAAAATTAAACAATTTACAGAGTTGAACAGGTTAAAAATTCAATTTTTTCGATTCCAAATCCTTAGTAGTTAGTCCGATTGAAACATCATAAGCTATTTTCAATTTTAAAATAACTTAAGATTATAAGGTTCATAATTAAACTCTCTTTTTCATTTTCAAATTCTACTCAAGTATTATTTCATTTAACTATTTAGTTAAGAATTTGTAGAAACTAAAAAAAAAAGTAAACTAAATATCAACCAAATAAAATGTGGACTAACATCATATCCACATCAAAACAGTATTTTTTTGAGAATTCATACTTTTGACAGAAAATTAATCTCCTGTTTTAAACATTGATCTGCTGGGTTCAAAATTTAACTGTTTCGTTGAACATGCAGCTAATTCGTAGAAAACTCATAGTATTGGTTAAAAATGCAAATAACTGTTTGGTTACAAATTTATCTGTTTTTATTGAGGATTCACCTGTTTTGTAAGAAATTCGTCCTTCTGGGAACAATTAGACTATTTTTGATTTAAATTGAAAATCTTTCCTTGTGTGAAATGTCAACTATTATATTTTTTGCTTAAAAAGTTTTGTTGAGAAAGTAAGAGGGTGGAAGGGGGGGGGGTGTATAGGGACCATAAAAACAAAATTTTCAACACAATTAACGAATTTCCAACAAAAAAACGTCAATTTTCAAGCAAGATTGCATTAAATACATTTTCAGTTATAAAAATTAATTTTCATTAAGAAAAAACCCCTCATTTTCAACTAAAAAAGATACATTTTCAACTTAAAATAGGATAGTTACATTTTCAGTAAAAAATTAATTTTCAATAAAATAGTTACATTTGCAAGCAAGCAGATAATTTTTTTACCAAATAGTATTTTTTTTTCTAAAAAAGATCAATTTTCAACCAAAAATGGAATAGTTCAATTTTTAGTTGAGAAAAATAATATTCAATAATGAAAAAAAAAATTTTTTCAACGAAATGGAACAATTTTAAACCAAAGAAATTAATTAATAACCAAAATGATTAATTTTCTACCAAAAAAGGTGATTTTTTAACAAAGTACGTGCATTTTCAACCAAATAGTTGAATTTTGAATGAAAGAAATGAACGTTCAACCAAGATTAATTTTCAACTAAAATTTATAAACAAATCCGATGAACAAATTCCATATTTTGGCAGTTTAAAGTGAATGAAATCGTTCTATCCATTCAAACAGCTTGAGATTAAGCTGAGGGTCTAAGTTACTCACAAATATTAGTGAAAATATATTAATAAATATTTTTATTAACAATTCACCATACTTATTAATTATAAAATATAAAATGTTTCACGAATTTTGATTGAGTGAATCTTAGCATTCAGTTCATTCTCAAGCTATTTTGACTTTAAAAACGATTTTTTCTACGTGAAAATGCGAAAATATAGAATTTGTTTATCTTCACTGTTTTTAAACATTCAAATTGTTATATATTACGGAATATTGTCAAATATATATTATTTTTAGGAATATTTTCGCCAATTCAGAAATTTAAGGCAAAGCCAACTCTGACAAAACGTCACATTAAAATATTTTGCTACAAAGACTACTTCAAACAATGTGTATCTTGTTAACTTTTCAATTAATTTTGTGATTAAACATAATTCTTACATTACTGCATGAAATCAGCCTAATTGTACTATAGATTTTAATTGAAATACCAGAATGTTAACGACTTCAAATTGAAAACGTTTAAAACAATTAATAATCTGGAATATAGTAACTTTAGTCCATTTTCAAATTAGAGCGTTTGAATTTGATAAATTTATTCTATTCTTGGACCCCTAATAAAAAGGATTATCCTTCGAACCCAAGCTCTGACGATTTCTGAACATTTCTCATGACTTCTGACTTTTCCTGACGATTTCTGTCGAGTAACGTAACAAAAGTGGTCAGAAATGGTCAGAAGTCCTGACTTTTTTTCAGACGATTTCTGACTATTTTTTAGTAGGGAATTTGAAATAACCGTGTACGGGGGACTTGAAATAGGGGGGCTTGAAATAAAGGAGATTTTACTGTATTAGAGATTCACACAGATATCACTTTTATTATATTGAAAAAGATCAAAATCAAGAGTAAAGTTCAATATTTTAGAGTCAGGATTTTTAAAATCAGTTCAAATTCTTGCCCGGTCACGCAGCTTTGCTGTTTTAGAATAAATATCGACAAATAATGATTCAATAGTAGTGTCTATGTATACCGAAAAAACGGTTATTTATACCAAAATTTCGGTACAAATAGTCCCTTTTCCAGATCCCGCATTTCGTACCGAAAAAACCCGGCTATTCGTACCGAACTTTGAGTAAATGTAGCCACGGCCTTATTCAAGCTATTCTATTGCGGGTAAAAATGGTTAGATTTATACTTACAAAGATTTTACCCTTTTCTTCGTAAAATTAAATTTTTCAAAACAAAAAAAAATTTCGTGAATTTTTTTAAGTATGTTAAAGACTTTAAAGACACTTATAATTGTTATACGCGCCTAAGCGGTAGAATTATGAGGAAATCAATGTAATAATATAAACTAAAATTATCCGTCGCTGTCTTTTCACTCCAATATCCTACGCACAGCAAAGATGACGCAACTTGGTCTTCCCCTACTCGCCTAGCCTCTCCATCTTCCCTATAGAAGGAGAGAAAAGGAGACTTGGGCGAGAGTGACGGAGGCGACACGATTTCCTCTACTGCGCTGCTCCCTTATAAGGCCCTGCGCACTGATCCCGACTTTGGCATGTAGAGATTCTGCGCTTGCGCTAGCTAAGCGTAGGAGGAATACGGCGCGGCTTATTATTGCCATGGTAATGAGTTGTCGCGTCGTGTTCCTCTTGAGCGTCCTAGCGCAAGCGCAGTACGTCTACATGTCAAAGTTGGGATCACTGGCCCTGTGTTAGTACGTGAAGCAGTCCCTCACGGTCTTCGGACCATGGAAAACACCCACTGTATCTAGTACGGAATAAAGTTTTAAGCCAAGCTATTCTGGGTGCTCTTACTCTTAACGACGACGCACGTCCCCCCGCCAGAAATACGCCCTCATCCCCTTTTCCACCCGCCGCCTACTGGTAAAATACAGCAAGCGGTTTCTCACCTTCTCTTGCTACTCCCCCTGCTGGTAAAATACAGCAAGTTGATTGCCTCCCCCTTTTCCACCCGCCGCCTGCTGGCAAATTACAGCAATCGGTTCTTCCCCCCCCCCCCCCACCTGCTGGTAAATTACAGTAAGTGGATTGCCACTTCTTCCTCCCTCCCACCGCCTGCTGTAAAAATACAGTAATCGGTTTCTCTTTCTCTCCTTTCATCCCCCCCCCCACCTGCTGGTAAATTACAGCAAGTGAACCGTCTTTCCTTCTCTACACCCACCGCCTGCTGGCAAAATACAACAATCAGTTTTTCTTCCTCTTCTTTCATCCACCCCCCTTCCTTTCCACCCCTCATCCTCACCCCACTTCGTAGCCCCCCCCCAACTCCTCCCAAGCCAGTAGTAACCCCTCCCCTCACACTTTCTAATAAGGTCCTATACCGACTAATAGGCCCTTATCATAATACTTATAAATTACATTAACATACTTGAAAGTATACCTCTTTAAATGCCATTAAATAACTTCAAGTCCTTTGGAACCTTTGACATTTCTTGAAACATTTTGAATTTCCGTGAAGTTCCTTGAAACATTGTCATTTTGTCTCAAAAGAAGACTGTAAGCGTTTTTTTTTTTTTATTAAACAAAAAAACTTTTTGTCTTGAACCAATATCGAGATACGTAATTCAATACTTTTTTCTATGTATAGCTGATAATGTACTAATCTTAAACATTTCATTTAAAATTGGTAATCTTGAAATACGGAGTGTATTTCGTTGTGATGTTGCTAACTTTTGAATCGTTCTAAATTTAAATTGTGGAGTTATCTGAACCTTACCCCATCCGAGTAAAATTGAGCCAAGCCCGGCTTAACTTCGGTGATAGAACAAGAATCTTTAAATAATATGCCCAAGCGGACACATTTATACCAATCTTTTTTTTTAATTCATTTTTCATACTATTTTTCTAAGCCTATAAGCTTTGAAAGAATCATTTTTTATTTTCAGGACGAGCGGGGTCGTTTAATGAGGCGGAACATTGTTAGATATGCAGTTCTCGCCTACGTCATAACATTACAAAGGATCTCCTTGCGAGTCAAAAGGCGTTTCCCAACACTTCAGCATATAGTCGACGTCGGTCAGTGAGTTACATTTATTACATTAATCCCTAAACTTGCTAATTAATTAACAAAAAAATTACACCATTAATTTAAAAAAGTCAACTACAGGACATTCTTCTGAAGAATAAGTTATTGAAGTTATTGCACGAATTCTGTTTGATTGAATGCACCAATATCAAATTCTCAAACTTTAGGAATTATTATAATAAAATAACAATTTTTCACTACAGTCAATTGATGAAACGTTTTCATTTTTTATTCAAATGCACAACTAATATAGAATAAAGGATTTGTTTTTACATGAACAATATTTTTTATTCTTACATTAAAGTTAAATTATGCAAAGAGAAAAAGTTACAGTTGAAAAATATATTTTACAAAAATTGTTGAAGTGCGAAAAAAATTTTTAACCTAATATTTTGAAGAATCCTTGTATTTTTTTAACATTCAAGGACAGAAGAAGTCTACCTTTCATCACTTAAGGTTGTATGTAAAAAATCGATCTCTGGTAGAATTTTTTTTAAAAGGAGCTATATTTAAATAGAATGATTATTTATATGCTAAAATCATTTCAAATTTTTCAACCGTACCGATGCGGGGATAATTAATGTCCAAGTTGACTACCTTAACACGTAATTCTTGGGCAATGCATAGGCACTCTCCAAATTTAATTTGTAGTAATTAAACGCTCTGGTACAGAAATTTAAAAAATGTCGGTATTTGTGCTGCTTGAAAATAAAAATTTTCAGAAAAAACATCCCATTTTTCCACCGTGTAGTTTTATAGATAATCTAATGAAAAACATTGAAATTTTAGTCACTTTCAAACGGATAAACGTAACAGTATCGCGACCCGGCAAGTCATCACCGAAACAAACGCCTATTTTGAGGGCCTTGAGAAAACCTATTATTTGTAAGGAATAAAAAAATTGGAAAACGCTGGACTAAATGTATCGAGCTAAAAGGAGATTATGCTGAAAAGTAAAACGCTCATTTGCCGAAGAAAAAATTTGTTGTCGAAAAGTCATTGACTTATCAAATAGCCCTCGTATTCTAAGTTTTTGTCCATTATTTCATTTTTCTTATCTCTTTACAAATGTGAAGAAGTTTACAAATTGTATGCTACGGTAGCAAAATTTGAAGAACAGAATTAGTTTCCAATATTAAAAAATTATTTGCAAATAAAATGTTCTCTTTTATCAATAATGTTTAGAAGCATTTGGAAATAAATTTTATCATGAAATATAATAACTATTTTGGAAACTTTGATTTACATAATTCATGGGGCAGTGAATTCGTAATATTTATTAATAGACTTAATGAACATACAGTTAACTTAAATAGGCTTTTTTTGAGTGCCTAACAAAATTCTTAGAAACTAATTTTGGAAAGAAAACCCGCTTTAAAAAGTCAAGAAATAAAAATTAATTGTTCTTCTTTAGAAGATTGACAAACATGTCCTCTTCTTTTTTTCATATCTTGCTTTGTTTATGAAATAATTAATATCAGTTAATATACATAAATATATTCAATTGTATGTATCTTTTTGAATAAATTTAAAAAATATAAATAAAAAATTAAGTTATTTATCCTTTCTCTAATTATTATTTAAATTGTCTGAGCAAGTAAGTAAAATTATTATGTTGTTGTTGTATAATTATTCATTTCAAATAATTGCCTATCATAATAATAAAATTTGGTTCTTACACTGTGGGCAAAAAAATTAAGGATGTTCGAGAGACGTCTTCGGGACATTCTTAAAACGTCTTTTGGAACATGTCTTTTGGAGATCCTGGCGATGCTCTTGAGACGTCTAATGTCAGTACGAAAGATGTCCCGAGAACGTCCTATGTCTTTAAGACGTCTTGAGCACATCTTTAGGATATTAGACGCGTTAGAGACGTTGTTCGGACTGACATTGGACGTCTTAAGAGCATCCCTAGGATGTCCAAAAGACATATTTCAAAAGACGTCTTAGGGATGTCCCGAAGACGTCTCTCGGACATCCCTTATTTTCTGCCCACTGGGTTTGTGTTCCCTCCCAGTGGACAAAAAAATTAATTATGCCCTAGAGATGTCTTCGGGAAATCCCTACGATGTCTTTTGGAACATGTCTTTTGGACATCCTAGGGATGCTCCTAAAACGTCTAATGTCAGTACGAAAGATGTCCCGAGAACGTCCTATCCCAGTGGGCCAAAAAATGAAGGATTTCCTTGAGACGTCTCTGGGACATTCCTTAGACGTCTTTTGGAACATGTCTTTTGGTCATCCTAGGGATGCTCATAAGAAGTCTAATGTCAGTACGAAAGATGTCCCGAGGACGTCCTATGTCTTTAAGACATCTTTAAGACATCAGGCGTCTTAGAGACGTTGTTTCGACTGACATTGGACGTACTAAGAACGTCACAAGCACGTTCATGGGATGTTCATGGTTTAGAGCTCACTGGGATGTCTTTAATACGTCTTTAGAACATTAGACGTCTTAGAGACGTTATTTGGACTGACATTGGGCGTCCTAGGAACGTCCCAAGGACGTTCCTGGGATGTTCATGGTTTCGTGCCCACTGGGTTGGGTAATTCATAAAATAGGGCTTTCAATTTTGCATTTTTAATTTTTTTTTAAATCATAATGTAATATAATAAATAAAAATAATGGACATTGGTGGTAAATAATTATGCACTTTGCAGTTTTTGCTAACGGTAATTCCTCGAGTAGAAACTTCAATGGTAAATCGTTTCAGAAATTGCTTACTTTCATCATTTGCCGACGCGCAACGTGCACCTTTGAAATAAATCTTATGTGCATGCGCCAAGACGGCGCAGCTAACAGCGCATGTTTTTCACTAGTGATGGAAAATATCGGTAAAAAAACGTATCAATATATATATCGATATTTCTGGAAAAATATCCTTAATATCGATATTATCGATAACTTCCCCGGTAGGTATGCGATTCAATGAAACTCGATTTAATCGAAATGTCATTTCAACGAAAACTAGTTTGTGCACAGTGGTAAAATATGTTCGAAATATGGCCATGCGTGTATTAAAAAGTCAGATAATGCTGCCAGAATTGTCCAATTGGCTGCGTGACATGCATAACCTGTGTATTGCGGCATAAAGTTCAAAACTAAAAATGAATAATATTAAATATGAAAAAGTGAATTGTTTATAGTGAAATTTTTCACTTAAAAGCAGTTCAAGAATAAATCGTTGATTAGTGAAACAGAAGTGAAGCGAAAGTTTCAGTTGCATCTGTGAATAGTAAAGAAATAGAGGAATACATATGTGTTTATGTTCAAACATCATGAACATTAATAATTTTGTAAGAAGAAATGTACATTTTTTCCTGAAAATAGTCGTAAAACAATTGCTCCATATAATTACGAGTGTTGAGGGTGACAGATGGTGAGGTTATAAGTGCACATACAAGTTCCCAGTGAGAAAACAAATAAAGGATGTCCTAGAGACTTCTTCCGGACATCTCTAAGACGTATTATGAAGCATGTCTTCTGGAAATCCTAGGGTTGCTCTTAAGACGTTTAATGTCAGTAGGAAATATGTATTGAGGACGTCCTATGTCTTTAAGACGTCTTTAGGACATCTTTAGGACATTGGACATCTTAGAGACGTTGTTTGGACTGACATTGGACGTCCTAGGAACGTCCCAAGGACATTCTTGGGATGTTAATGGTTTTATGCCTACTAGGTTAACAAGGTGCACAGTGAGCAAAAAACCATGAACATCCCAATAACGTCCTTGGGACGTTCCTAGGACGTCCAATGTCAGTCCAAACAACATCTCGAAAACGTCAAATGTCCTAAAGATGTCCTAAAGACGTCTGAAAGACATAGGACGTTCTCGGAACATCTTTCTTACCGATATTAGACGTCTTAAGAGCATCCCTAGGATGTCCAAAAGTCATGTTTCAAACGACGTCTTAGGGATGTCCCGAAGACGCACTATAGATCAAATTCCATTTTTCTGGTTTAAAATCTAATATAACGAGAAAGAATAGAGATAACTTAACAAATTTTTTCTATATAAAGTTCATGTTACGTGGATTATAGGAAAATATGTAAGAATGCCTACATTGCTTATTGTAGGGGTTGAAGTAAGGGGTGAAGTTGAGCATGTTTAAAAAAGTCCTACTGGGAGCCGATGTCATTTTTTTAGATGACAGTTACTCCCAGTGGGACCCTGCGGTGGTTGTTAACCTTTAATTTTTAATTATATATATATATGTATATATTATAAATTATACATGATAACAAATACTGCCAAAATATAAATATTAATGCAGTTTACTAAATGCTGCCTTTAAACATAAGTTCTGTCTTTTTTAATATTAAACAACAGAAACATAAATTTTGTTTCGTTATTAGACAAAATATTAAGAATTTACCTGCAATTCTTCTTCTTGCAACAGATACAAGATGATCCGTTATTATAAAAACGATCGCAGAAAGTTTATAGCAGCTTTTTGAAAACTATGCAATCGACTTAATGGATGTAAATAAATGAAATTGTATGGAAATATTAGCTGCAGTACTTTCTTCCGCATGATAACTTTATTTCGTCATGTTAAAAAAAAAAGAAACAAAAATTTTGTTTGGTTTCTAGACAACATTTTGAGAATTTTCCAAAAAATTGTTTCTACGGTAAGTTATTGCATGTGTTTGTTGTGAACGATAATGTACATTTTGCACTCAATGCAATGATGTAGGAAGATATATAAAATATTTGTACATTGCTGGCACAAGATATAATCTTTTGGAGAATTTCTCAATAGATTTGTAATCAGAGGGAAAAGCTATCCAAAATTAAAAAAAAAAAAAACATATTAATACGTCCAATGGTTTCTGAGACATACAAACTTTGTTTAATTTGAACGAGTGAATTCAACTCTGGCACGAGCGCCGGTACGGAACGACGTACATCCTTCTCCCATAAACAGCAACCATAATCAACAACAAAGTAATAATGCATTGCCTTGGAAATTCAATAACAAATAGTACAGCTCTCAATCTGTATCTAATGTACATTTCAGCTTTGTAGGTTGAAAATTGCAGTAGCAAAAATTTTGCATGAAAACAAAATTATCACCCCCCCCCCCCTTTTTGAAACTACAACAATTTTTCTTTTTTGGAAATGTGAAGTAAAATAGCAGTTATCGAATGAATTGCATCCCCATTCCATTGAGTCAAAATTGACAAAGTTATTCTATTTGTTGATGACAAAAAAAAATTTATTTTTATACCCATTTTTGTGCAATAATAATTATTATTATTATACCATTAAACTATTTCCCTGCCAGGGTTGGCGTGACTCGCTAGGTTGGAAAATAGTAATGTGGGGAAGGAGGCATACATTTTTTCGGTTGATCTATAATTTTCATGTTATTTATTTAAATATGTTCATCTATATTTTTGCAGTTGCTACATCTTGTCTTCTTGGAAATTCAATTTTTTTTTGAAAATTCGTCTTTCTGGGTTACATGTCAAACAGTGAAAGTAAAATATTTTTTTGTTTAAACTTTTACAATTTTGTTGAAGAGTTATCTTTTTAATTTCAAAATTCATCTGTTTTAGTCTAAATTGCATCTTCCTTGGATGAAAATGTAACTGTTTGGTTGACAATTCCACAATTTTGTTACAAAGTCATCCTGATTGGTTTGCACATTCAAGCTTTATGTTGAAAATTGATCTATTTTCCAATAAAATCGTATTTTTGATTAAAATTCATGTTCTGGTGATGATAAGTCAACGGAATTGTTTTGTGGATAATAATTCAACCATTTTTTACAAAATTCGTCTTTTTAATTAGAAATTCATCTGTTGTAGTAGAAATTGCATTTTTCTTGAATGAAAATGCAACTATTTTGTTTACCATTCAACCATTTTTTCAAAAAGTCATCCTTTTTTGTTGAAAATTCAAATATTTTGTAGAAAATTTACTTTTTCTTTAAAATTCATATTATGATTTTGAATAGTGTACTGAAATATTTTTTACCTCAAAATTCAACTATTTCGCGGAAAATTTGTGTTTTTAATTTAAAAATTTATCTCTTCTAGTAGAAATTTGCATCCTGCATGCATTTTCTTTTTTCCAGAATAAGCATTGCAGATCAAAAGTCAAATGTGTTAATAATCTATGTTTCCTATGAAATAGCTGTTCGTAATGCAAAATTATGTTTTTCTAAATGAATCTTAAAATATTTCCGTTCCGTTCCGAAATTTCGTTTTACAGCCAGTACTTTGTAGATAATTCAGTTTTTTTCCAAGATTCATTCGTATGGTTGAGAGTTGAACTCGATGGGTTTACAAAGTAACTTTTTTGTTAAGAAATCGTCTGTTTCGGTAGACAATCCATGTGTATGGGGTCGGCTAGAGTAGAGATCATCCAGTGAGAATTGGGACACGTGGGCGTCTTTTATATTAGGTAGGGCCAACTGGAATAAAGAAGTTATTCTTAGCGCGCACTTGTAGCACTCCATTTATTTTCTGTTTTGTGAACGTCAGGTAAATCGAGCTGAGACTGAACGCTTCTCTTTATTATTAGACGAAGGAAATGTTCCTTTCTCAATATCACCCCCATGACTGTGTTTTATAGAGTCCCAAGTAAACCCCATTAGTAAAAAATGACGTTTTGCCCGTGTAATGCAATTACACGGGCATGTAATATTTCTTCAAATGGTCGAACAGAGACATTAAACCGGAAAACTTGTTTCCATTTCGAAAAGTTTGGTGCCTTGTCATTGTGTCAATTGAAGAATTGTGGGTACAACCCAGGGTAGGTAGGCAATTACGTGTGGGGCTTACGCACAAGAAGAATGAGGGGCAAGGTTTTATGAGAATGATTTTCTTGTGAACGACGGATATTTGTTTTGAACAAATTTTCGACCACAATATGTACTGCGAATCCTGATCGTCAGAAGTACAATTAGTCAAGAAATGAATTGAAGTGAATGAATGAATTTCTTTAAATTTTGTAAATCTTTTTAAAATTCATTGGAATCGCTCTAAATACCGCACAATGTTTCAAAATTCCTTAAAAACCTTAAAGTTCTTGAAATATGTTTAAAATGTTCAAAAATATTTTCAAATCTATGAAATACTTTGACATCCCTCCATTTTTTGTCACTAAATGCATTGAAATCCATTAAAATGTAAAACCCGCTTAAATCACGTGAAATTGTATGACATCTGATGATCTTCCCATGTGGAAATCGGCCCAACTTAGCCCAACTTATAACTGGGCCCCAACTGGGCAGCCCGATTAACAACAAGTGAAATTAATTCACAAATTATTTCAATTAAATGATTACGTGGATGCAATCCCATCCAAATCCTGCAACTTTTATAATTATTTCGAATTTTTAATTATCAAAACTTATGTCAATAAAGTTGATCAGTGTTTGATTTTGTGCTTTCTAATATTTATAGTTTAGATAGAAAAGTTGATGCTTATTAATAAAAAGTTTACAACTATATGCTTTAATGTAAGATAAAAAAATAGCCGAACTCTGCAATTTTTGTGAAACGCTTAAAAATAATTAATCATTATTGTAAATTTACAAAGTATCGTAGAAAAGAGTTATTGGAAATACATTCTTTGTTGCTTCTGTAAAAAAAATTGAGCCTATTCATTGAAAAATAGCCTAACTATAAATATGTTTATGAAAATTGCTTTAATAATTCATAATTCTTGGGAATTTATACAGCTTCATAGAAAAAAGTCGTCGGAAAGATATGCTTAGTTAATTCTGTAAAAAAATTGAGCCTGTTCGTTGAAAATAGCAAAAATCTGAATTTATTTATGAAAATTGTTTGAATAATAATAATCATTTTAAATTCGCAAACAAACTGAATTTATTTATAAAATGAATTCATCTTGGATTTATTTGTGTAACAATTAAAAAAAAAAAATTTGAAATATTTCTGTAATATTACAAAATTACTCAAATGAATGCTCATGTTTTTCAAATCAAAAATTTACAATTTCAAATATTTTGGGTGATTTCTTAATGTTGCTTTTTTAAATTTATGTAGCTTTAAAAAAATGAATTCATCTTGGGGGTTTCTTTAAACAATTAAAAAAATGCAATTTGAATTATTTTTGTAATATGAAAAATACTTTTTAATGACAATTTCCACCATTTTGGCTTATTTCTTAATCTTGGGTTTTTAAATTTATATAGCTTTCAAATAAATTAAAAGAACATACATTACAATTTGAATTATTTTTACTTTGTAAGCACTATTCATGAATCTTTTTTATGGAATCATTTTTTATTTATTAGATTGGATAAGAGAAGAAGGAAAAAAATGAGTGAAGGAAATGAAACTACTGAAAGAAAGGAAATATTTCATACACCATCAATTATTAAAGAAGAGATAGACATCCATACTGAAATATATGAAAAACCAAATGAAAGATTATGCTTAAATGACAATGATAATTCAATTCCATTTTGTAATATTTTACTAAGTAAGTTTCTTGATCTTACTCCTGAAAATAAGTTAAAACCTACAAAAAATAAACTGGATATTACAACCTCAGCTGAAAAACGTAAAAGCGCTGCTGAGAAACAGAAGCGTTATAGAGAAAGACAAAAGTTACAAAACGTAGGAAATTTATATTCGGCTGATCAACGTAGAAGACACGCTGAGACGCAGAAGCGTTATAGGGAAAGAAAAAAATTAGAAAACAATGAATTATATTTGGCTAATCAACGTAAAAAAGAAGTTGAGCGGATGAGGCGTTCTAGAGAAAGAAGAAAAAAAGAAAATCCTGAATTATATTCGGCAAAACGGGCTGAGCAGCGAAAGCTTTATAGACTGAAAAAGAAAATGGAAAAAAATAACTTGCAGGATGTAAACGAATAAGCGGATATTAAAATTGCTATTAATAAACGTAAAATACATAATAGCAATGTGTCATAAAAAATGGTATGTTGAAAGCATATGATTTCGTCAAATTTAAATATAATTATTTAAATTATTCATGATTATTTTCTTTAAAGAGATACTTCATTTGGCAGAATTCTGAAATAGAGGTTTTTAATCATTCTTAGTAACATCAGTGGAGAATAATTTTTTTACAAAGAATATTTCATTTCATTTAAATTATTACAATATCGACATCACCTTCATCTTTTTGAAAATTTATCCCTTTGGTTGAAAATTTAACTATTTTGTGGAAAATTCATTTGTTTTATATTTAGCACATTTTCTGTTCACAATTCAACTCTTTGTTTGAAAATTTACCTTTTCGATTGAAAATTTAAATTTGTTGTTGGAAAATTCGTGTTGTTTTTGTTGTTAACGATTACATTTTTCATTCAAAAAATATATTTTTTAGTTCAAAATTCATCACTCTTGATTGAAAATTACTTTTTTGTTGAAAAGTAATCTTTACAGGTTTAAAATTCAACTATTTCGTTTTAAGTCATCTTTCTTGATTGAAAATTCATCTTTCTTTCTTTTTGATTAAAAAAAATCTTCCTTTGTTGGAATACGAAATATTGAATCTTTCGTTGAGAATTCATCGTTTTTGTTTAAGACCTGAGCTATACTGGGTTAAAAATTGAATTATTGAATTAAAAATTTAATAATTTTTTTGAAAATTCAACTATTTTTTTTTAAGTGGTCGAAAATTCTACTAAATATAGTGTATTATCTCGAAATAGTTCTTTACCTATTTGAAATAAAATATTTTTTATTTGCTTTCATGAATAAAAAAAGAAAAGATGTCAAAAAAAAGATGTGAACAATTAATGAAGAGTTACTGACAACCAAAATCAAAAAGAAAAGCTCCTAATGATCAGTTCTCTAATGCAAGTCCAAAGTAAGTTATACAAATTCTTTTATATTTGTTGATAATTTCACATATATTTGCATAAAAATATTTTATTTTGTTCTTGGTACTTATGTTACAGGAAAATTCACAAAATAAACGAAACCAGGAAAGACAGACTATGAAGAAGGAGTGAACGATTGTACTTAAAAAAAATTATTGTCAACACGAATTTAATTCTGAATTATTAAATTACAGAACTGTATAGAATCAAAAGTTCGTGTTTCAAATATCGACACATTCCCGGGTTGTCACGTGGTTTGCGCAAGGCGGTAAAATTTGAATCAATGGAAACCTTTTTTTATATTCCTTTAAATAAGATATCATTGCTTTCATAACTTTTTATTTAGTTTAAAAGATGAATTGTACAATTATGAGGATTATTACACCAATTTTATTACATAAAAGAAGAGAAAAAGTTCAAAAGGACCTTAGTTTTTTAAGTTGGCAGAAAAAGAACATTTTCTTAAACAGTCAGTCTTTTTTGTCGGCAATTCAACTATTTTGTTGCAAATTCGTATTTTTTTAAATTGAAAAATCAATTATTTTGATAAAAAGTTCTTCACCCATTTGGTTGAAAATTAACATTTTTTTCAATTTCGTATTTTTTGGTAATATTCAAATGTTGTTAGTTTAAAATTAAAGTATTTTTTGCTTGAAATATGAATTATTACGTTGTTCATTCAGAATTAATTTTTTGTTGCAAGTCCATCTTTTTTTAATAGGAATCTGTATTATCATCGGAGAAGGTAACGGATCGAGAAGTGAAATCCACACATAAAATGGAAATCTACAATATTGACCAAAGTTATATTCTCCTATACAGAAAATATTTTAACGTCATTTCAGACAAGATGGATCACACAATGATTTTAATGATCAAAATATCAAATTAATTACTTTTATATTATTGATACATTTTGTATTAACAAAACTAAACAATTAATTGCAGTTCGATAATTAATTAATAATGAGATTATAATTTTATTTTTTAATCAATTTTTCGAAAATTTGTAGTTGTTAAGTTTCTCCAGAAGGAAACGCGGAGGTTCTTGAGGGCTGATTCCTGTATTCGGCAGTACATCTGCGCAGATGTGTTTATTAGCAAGGATTCTCGGCGGCTTTGTGCATTAATATCTAGCATATTTACAGTTTTGCATATAAATAATTGGAATTCGCCATTTTTTTGTTTTAATGAATAAAGCATGCCCGATTTACCCAAGAACAGTACTTTTTCTTCAAAAACTCTCATACGTTAAAAGGTACAGATGCAAACGCGTTTTATTGAATATCTGGGTCCGTCTAAAATGCAGTTGTACAGTTTCTTCATCAGGACGGCAGTATAGTTTAGGTGGAGTAATCGACCGTAATTTTATGTAATCCAGAATAATCCTATGCAATCTGGATTAATCTTAGAAAATCCGCTGTAATTCTGTATAACGAGGTAATCCGGTGTAATTCACTCCACTGGATTGTATTTTTAGGAGTTGTTTCCCCCTCGTCAAAGACTTTTTAGGTATTTTTATTCCGAGACAAAGAAGAGCAATTTATTTCACTTGGTTTCCGAATAAAATGCACCTGATCGGGCAGGTGTTTAAAATCAGTTCCCCTGCATCGACGAAAGTTAAATCGACAGGTGTGAGTATGTTGAGGCACGTAAACTTCTGGCTTGCTCATGATTAGTATCGTCAGTTTTCAGACTGGTGGAGATGGTGCCCCTCATGGGGGGCAGCTTCTGATGCGTTAAATTACACTTTAACCCCGAAGCTGTTGCTGAAACGAAGGGATCGACGTTCAGTTGAAGATTAAACGCATGGCTTTACTTTCTAAGATTCACTCTACATTAGGCTCGTCCAAAAATGCATTGGAATTTTTTATCTCGAATTTTCATACACAGGGGATTTTCTACAATAAGTGACATGTTTGACAAAAAAAAAGTTGAAATTAAAGTTTAAAACACATCTTTCAAACTTTTTTCACACATTGGCCCGAAAATTGTGCAATTTTTGAAAAATTATAAATAGAAGTTTGACGTATGGTCCAAGGCCTTTGAACGCTATAAATAGTTAACGGTTTAGCTGTTGTGAAAATACTACTTTTAGAATTGAAAAAGCCATCCTCTCTATGGGGTGGAAATTTTTGAATGTGCTTCTTTCATAGATAAAGTGTGCACCCTTTAGAACGCTTTGTTGCTTCTTTCATAGTTATCCACATAATTTCTCATAAGAATAGTCCTAGAATGACTTTAGAATTTAAAGATAGTTTAAGGTTTGTTTTTAGGACTTTAAACCACCCTTGACATAAAATCATAAAATACCTTCTTTTTGCGGAAAGTGAGTAACTTTTTTACAAGGATATCAGAAAATAAGCAACTAATCGAACATAAACAAACAAAAAATTTGAAATATTTTTTTTAAATGAAATTTTTTTATTTAACTTTTAAACAAAAGAGACACGTCTTTTTCTGCATTTGAAAAGTTATATTTCTTTTTTCATTTTAGATGCAACTCTTGAGGTACTCAGGTTGTTAAATAAATCTGCATTACAACTGAGGAATACATAACGCTTTATTCAACAGAATCACCTTAGAAAATTAAAACAGCAAGAAAATATGGGCGTCTTATGTGCAAAAGTGAAGTCAACAAAATCTTTAAAAAAAGTGAGTAACAATTTTTTTTATTTCTGAAGTCATTCTAGAACTTTTCTTATGAGAAATAATGTGAAGAACTGCGAAAGAAGAAGAATATCGTTCAAGAAAGTAGTTTAAAAAAGTTTAAGGGTAGTTTTATATCAATAGCACACATTTCAATTTTAAAAATAACATTCCTAATCATGTAAGGCTGTAAATTTATTACTTTCGGAAATTTGTTCATTCCTGAAAGTCCAAATTTCGAAAACAAAATAAATCTAATTTTAAAACTGAGAATGATAATTTCAGAAATTAGAAATCAAAATTTCCAAATTCCCGAAAATAGTCATTTTAATTTTAATTTATATACTTAGGGGTCTTGCATAAGGTGCGTAAAGTCTTTTGGGTGGAAGGGGGTAGGCTAGGTTAAGAATTTTTCTATGTTGTCTTACGGGGAGGGGGGGGGGGGGTTAAAAACATTTTCCAAATAAGATATTTTGTTGAGAATTCAACAATTTAGTTAAGAATAAAGTCTTTTTGGCTGAAAATTCAAGTGTTTTGTTGAAAATTCGTCCTTTTGTCTTAAAAATACAACAATTTAATTGGAAATTTTTGTTCTTCCTTGACTTATAAATTTTGTTTGATTAAAAATTTAACCATTTTGTTGAACATTAGTCGTTTTGGATTGAAAAATCATTTTTTCTTGTAAAAATTTAATTTTTTATTACGAAAGCAACTGTCTGGTAAAAAATAGTCTGTTTCAGTTGAAAATGATTTTTTTTTGTAGATTCATCATTTCACTCACAATACAATTTCTTTGTTTAAAAATTCACTAAAAATTTCTCTCATGTCTAAAGAATCTTTCATGGTTGATAATTCAACTCCTTTGATAGAAATTCGTCTTTTGGATTGAATTTACTTATTTTTAATTGAAATTAAAACCCTTTTTGGTTAGAATATCAACATATGTACATATAATATTAACATTTCGTACTGAGAATTCACCTTTTTTGGTAAAAATTCAACTATTTGATGGAAAATTCATGTATTTTATTAAAAATTCGTCTTTTTTGGTATAAAATTAATCTTTTTGGTTAAACATTCAACCATTTGTTCGAAAGTTGAACTCTTGCTAAAGATTAATTTCTTTGTTGTTGGAGATTTATCATTTTAGTTGAATATTAGTCTATTCGATTAAAATTTTTTTTCTTTTTGGCTGAAAATTTAGCTATTTCGATTAAAATTCATATATTTTATCAAAGATTTGTCTTTTTTGTTAGAAAATTAATCTTTTTGGTTAAGAATTCAACTACTTGGTCAAAAGTTAAACTCTTTTGTCAAAAATCCTTTTTTTTGTCAAATAGTCGTCCTTTCAGTTGAATATCTATCTCTTCCGTTGAAAATCGACCTATTTTGTTGAAAATTCTCATTCTTTAAATAACAGTTTAAAGAAAAAGTCAGGAATATTAAAATGGGGGAAGGAAATGTAAACGAGGAAATGGAAATAATGATAGGAGCATTCAATTCCACAAATTTGACATAGTCAAACTAATTTGGCTAAAACCTAATTGTTTTGGTTGAATGTCTAGTATTGCCTTTTTTGTTAAAATTAATTATTTTGGTTTGAAACTTTTATGGTTTGGTGGACATTTCTTTCTTCTCTTTGAAAATTTTTGTTGGTTGACAATTCAACTCTTTTTTTTTTATAATTCGTTAACGCGGTTTTAAACTGCTCTCTTGGTAGAAAGTGGTTGAAAATTTGATTCAGCCGAGTGGTTGAAAGCTAAACTAATTTGTTAAAAATGTTTGTTTTTTGGTGTTCGAAGATTCATAATTTTACTTGAAAATTCATTTCTTCGGTTAAAATTTGTATTATTATGTTGATAATCCAACTTTCTTTTTTCGGTATAAAATTATTTTTGTTGGTAGAAAATTCATCCGTTTAGTTTTAAATTCCTTTTTTGATTAAAAATTTGTATATATATGAACGCGCACATATAGTATGAATTTCGTATCAATAGCGACACTTTTCAGACTTCATTATTTGCTAATAGGCACTTTATGGATTTTCCCGGAATCAATTCAGATTAAACCGACCATATCAGGCGCCCCCCTGAGGCATGTAGGCGCCCTCTAAGATCATTTTTTTTAAACAATCTGAATATTTTTTAATATTAAAGAAGAGAAAGCAGAAGGAATTTACTGAAATGATACTCCGTATACATATGGTACTCCATAAGCTATTTAATCATAAACACATAACATCGTATATGAATTCCAAATTATATTTCCAAAACAAATAAAAGTTTTGAGTGGATTAATTTGTTTGTCGTTCCAGGATTCGTAACTATGCAAAAACTAATTGTATTCTTTTGCATATAGCAGAATTGTTCTCATTATATAAAGCATCAGAAATGTATTGATTGACTGCGTTCATCAAACTATAAATAGTTCAAAATTATTTCGTAAACCTTTAAACGTTGCAACATAATATTGTGTAAACGAAAGGATTTGAAATCCTTTTTTTTTTATAAATTAATACTATAAAGACCCTGCTCTTCAAAATATCCATAATGAAAGAAAAGGAATTTTTAAAACAATTGAAAGTTTTAAATTGAGGGAAAAAGAGGCAAAAAGTTTGAACGTTTCATTCATGAGATGATTTTATTTCGAGAGAAAATGATTTTGAAAAGTTGGTGCTTTGACGGTTTCGTACCATGCTATTCGTGCGATAACTCACATTTATAAAAAAAGCAATTGGATAATACGTTTATTTTGGTGTCATTTTTATTTTCTGAAGCAATTTTTATTAATAATTAAAGCGGATAATTGTACAAGACTGATATTCAGAAATAATTATTTATAGTACAAATATTTGCATGAATATATTAGGTTGAAAATATTTTTTTTTGATAACTCGTTATGAAATAAAAAAATCTCTGTACTAAAATATTAGTACTGACTCAATGCTTGCCAATACTAAGATTTATTAAAATAGAAATTTTGTTATTTCATAGAGTTATTGAAGAAATTAATTAGAAACATAATGGCTTCATGTAAATATTATTTACTTTGTTCAATTATTCTTAAATGTAGTTTTTACGATTTTTTGATTCAATTAGTAATAAAACTTGCTTTAGAGAACATGATTCAAACCAAAATGAACGAATAATTCAATTGATAAATTTAAATTTAAAGCTTTTTCGGTTTTCCATGGTGTGCAAAACTACGAAACTTGCCGCCAATCAAGTTCGAGCAATGTCCACCATGGAGCGCTCTGGCCAATCATAGGCATCGTAGAGAATCTATATAAGAACAACGTAAGCTGAAACTTTAGTTTCAGGTCAGCCCTGAAGAAGTGAACTGCAATGTTCACGAAATTTCGGCAAGTTTCGTAGTTTTGCCCACGATTGAAACCCGAAAAAGCTTTAAATTTTCAATTTGAATTCATCATAATACATCATCGTGAAAGTATTAAATAATTCAATTGTGTTTTTTTCATAAATTCGAAGTACCGCGCGATCAGCAGGGCCAATCAGAGCGCAGGATTTCGAGGTCGCAGTGACTGAGAGATGGTAAATTATTTCTTACCGACGATCGGTTTATGATCTTAGAAATATGTTGACGACCCTGCTTACATTTTCCTATTTCCTTAGCAGACACGTTTGTGTTGTTTTTGTTGTTTATTAAAGGTTTCTTTCAAAAATATTAATTTCCATTTTGTGACACTTATTTCAAGCTCTGTGCGATGCATTAATTAAAAATTATAGTTAATTACAGTGTTGACGGAGCCGAACCCAGAACTGGTTCGCCTCCTCCCACAGTCTGTCAATAAGGAAGGCTGATTGGGATATCAACTTCCGGGTGCATTACGGCAATCCCTCCCACGAATTCCCGCAGCACGCGCCGGCTGATAAGATCCAGGGCGATGCCCTCCAAGGCTCGATTGCTCCTCCGCACAGTTTTTAGCGCGTACTGGACATACCGCGGAACGATTGTAGGCTTCTTTGGGCACATGGTCCACCCACAACAGCGATTATTCGTTGATTTGGGATCCCTGCTCATTTTGTTTACAAATGGACAGGGAATGGCTAGGAGCGGGACCTCCACGCGGTCCCCGCGGTAACACTTCCAGGGTTCATTCGTGGGCCTGCAAGTAGCTAATATGCTCTACTCAGGTGAGGCACCTAGTCTTATTGGCTTAGTCTGATTCTGTATTGAAACCTTTGTCATGTTTCTCTGCGAAATTTGCGAGCAGTTTTTCTGTAACCGTATCCTTGGGAGTGGCTAGTTAGGGTAAAGCGTCCCCCGCGCAGAGGGAGAGCTGCTAGGCTGAATTCGTTCGGCAAGGCTATCTAATCGCACAGATTAGCGCAAGACTTACTTTCCTAACTAAATTAAACTACAAAAGTTTGGCCCCATGCAGTCTATAGGCACTAATGCCCATGGTTGAACCACTACTCTTGCGTCAGAACCTCGCATGAGCCAAAACTGCTTGCGTTAGTTTGTAACACAAAGCGGAGTTTAAAATTCGGACATGATAAGATTGGGACCGACGAGAGTTCCTTTGTAATCGCCCCAAACGCAGTTTCTTGTTCCTTCGCCCAATTCCAACGGTTGTTTTTCCGCAATAGGCGGGTAAGGGATTCCGAAAGTGGAGCAAAACCTTTTTTAAAGCGCCCATACCAGCTAGCTATACCTACAAATCAGGGCCGGCGAAACTTGGGTTATCTGTCTTTCTCGCTCCTTAAGAAGTGTGAATGCAAAATAATTAGAGTAAGCGAGACACTCGCATGTGGAAATTCGGGTATTTTATAATTCGGCCATTTTCTGTGGAGCATTTCATTATTTGGGAATTTTATTATTCCGGAATTTTATACTTCGGGAATTTTATATTCCGGGAATTTTTCGATTAGGGAATTTTATTTTTCGAGATTTTCCAGTCGACCCGTAATTTTAATAAATAAATAATATTAATGACACAAATTTTTAAATTGTTTAAATTCAGGAATTTTCTATTTCGGGTATTTTATAATTCGGCCATTTTCTGTGGAGCATTTCATTATTTGGGAATTTTATTATTCCGGAATTTTATAATTCGGTAATTTTATACTTCGCGAATTTTTCAATTAGGGAATTTTACAGTCTCGGGAATTTTATTTTTCGAGATTTTTCAGTCGACCCGTATTTTTAATAAATAAATAATATTAATAAACACACATTTTTAAATCGTTTAAATTCAGGAATTTTCTATTTCGGATATTTTAGAATTTAGCAATTTTCTGTGGGGTATTTTATTATTCCGGAATTTTATAATTCAGGAATTTTATACTTCGGGTATTTTTCGATTAGATAATTTTATTTTTCGAGATTTTCCAGTCGACCCGTATTTCTAATAAATAAATAATATTAATAGACACAAATTTCTAAATTGTTTAAATTCAGAAAATTTCTATTTCGGATATTTTATAATTCGGCAATTTTTTGTGGAGCATTTTATTATTTGGCAATTTTCAAATTTGGGAATTTTATTATTTCGAAATTTTCTTATTCCGGAATTTTATAATTCGTTAATTTTATACTTCGGGAATTTTTCAATTAGGGAATTTTACAGTCTCGGGAATTTTATTTTCTCGATTTTTCAGTCGACCCGTATTTTTAATAAATAAATAATATTAATAAACACAAATTTTTAAATTGTCTACATTCAAAAATTTTCTATTTCGGATATTTTATAATTCGACAATTTTCTGTGGGGCATTTTATTATACGAAAATTATCAAAATCGGTAATAGCATAAACTGTCGGGAATTTTATTATTCGGGTATTTCATTTTTCGAGATTTTTCAGTCGTTCCAAATTTACAAAAATAAAAAATTATCAACAAAAAATAATCATGGAAAAGAGCGGGAATTTTGAAAATTAAGTTTTTTTTACCCAATAAAAACCATTTTTTCCTCTATTAAGAGGGTTACTCAGTTTTCATTAAATTAAATAGTTTCTAATTGTAAATAAAAAGTAGGTTTTTTTTTCTCGCCACACGCTCTATATATTTCGTGTTTGAAAGAAAAGTGTGCGCATGCGCCCTTCATTCTTCATCATTCGACAGGAGACGTCAGACGTGGTAAACAATGAATCTCCTGCAAAAATATTATTTTAAACTCTAATCCATTCTGCAATTTAATTGAAAAATTGCATTTATAAATAAGCGGACAATATTTTTCATGAAAATCGTAAGAAACTGGAAAGACGATACATTTTGTAACGATGTACGACCCAGAAAGAACAAACAGTGCACAGGATGAAACTTGTCAAGGTGAAAGGACATTTTCTCTTTCTTTGTTGGATCTACCAGTTGAGGTGAGTAATAAGAAACTTCATTTTTTATCTTTCGATCATTTTAAAATAATCAAAATGAATTTTCAGTTTGGAAAAGTGTCTTTTATATATTTCGAAAGATTCTATAAATATCACTCATTTTTATTGAAATGGGGTTAGTAGGCGCCCACCTTAAGTTTAAAAATAGGATGCCCTTTTATGGAAAAAGAATGATTTCATTCCTAAATTATACCCACTTGTGTTAATTTCGGTTCGGAAACATTTTGTAAAATAAAATAAATTTTAGGTTAGGATATGAAAAGTAAACTTTATATTGTTATAGATCTCATTTTTTATGCACTTGTTGATGGATTTTAAGATTTTTAAATGTAATTTTCCTATTTTTTTAATTGTCATTTTGTTTAGGAGTGAAATCTTTTTTCGAATCGATCATTTCTAAGCGTATTTAGTTTGTTGTCAAAATGTCAATTTGTCAGCTGATCGGACGCCATTTTTAAATGACAATTTGGAGAAATTTTCGTTTCGGAGCAATTTATTTGTCTAAAATACTTGGTTGAAAATTCCTCCATTTGGTAAAAATTGATCTGTTTTAGATTTAGTAGGAATTTCAGCTTTTTTGGATAAAAATGAAACTGTTTGATTAAGAATTAATCTGTTTTGGTTAAGGATTCAAATATTTTGTTGAAAATTTGTTCTTTTTTGGTTGAAAGTTTAAATTTTTGGTTGAAAGTTTAAATTTTTGGTTGAAAATTAACCTTTCTTAGTTCAATTTTTTTTTTTTTTTCAGAAAACTCATATTCTTGCTTTGGAATTGCTTCGTTTTGGGTAAAAAAATGCCACTATTTGCTTGAAAATTAAATTTCTTTTTAAAAATCGATATTTTCGAGTTGAAAATTCAACTGTTTTACAGAAAATTCTTCTTTTAGTTCGAAAGTTCAACAATTTGAATGATTTTTTTTTCTCTGGACTGAAATATCTTTATTTGTAGAAAATTTTTCCTTGTTTGGAAAATTCATCATTCATTTATTTTTAGTTGAAAATTTATATCTTTGGTTAAATATTTGACTTTTTTGTTGAAAATTTAATTATTTTGTTGAAAACTAAACTCTGATTAAAGATGTAACTATGTTGTTAAAAACTTTTTGTTGTTGAAATATCAACTTTTACATTATTGTTGAGAATTCGTCTTTTTAGTCCAAAAATTCATCTCTTTTAGTAGTAATTCAATCTTTTTTTAATAAAAATTCCAATATTTTGTTGAAAATTAATCTTCTTTGGTTAAGGATTCAACAATTTTGTAGGAAATTCGTCTTTTTTGGTTGAATTCTACTGTTATTTATTTAAAATTTAAATCCTTTCTTATTTGAAATGTGTTTATTTATCTACTTTTTCATTATTCGTTGAAAATTAATTTTTGTTGGTAGAAAATTAAATTATTTCGTTAAAGGTTGAACTATTGTATTTAAAAACAAAAATTTATGTTGAAGATTCATAATTTTAGTTAAAAGTTCTTCTCTTTTGTTGAAAGTTTTACTTGTTTGTTGAAAATTTGTCTTTCTTAGTTCAAAAATTTTTTTTTTTTTTCTTTGTAGAAAACTAATATTCTTGGTTTGAAATTCCTTCGTTTTGGGTAAAAAAAATACCATCATTTGCTTGAAAATTAAATTTCTTATTAAAAATCGATATTTTCGAGTTGAAAATTCAACTGTTTTACAGAAAATTCTTCTTTTAGTTCGAAAGTTCAACAATTCAGATAGTTAGTGCAGTTCAAATCGTGGAATTTCATGGCGACAAAATATGCCGTTTTTTAGAAGAAACTAGGTATTTTCTTGAATCAAACAAAAAATTCTGGTAAGTTATGTGTTTTTGAATTTCGAAGTTTCGTTTTCAAAAATACACCAATACTTCCAAATTTTGAACGAACTGAGAAATTTAAATTTCTCTCTAGTTTCTGGTGACGTCGATTTTTTTTAAATATGAAGAACCCATTTTCACAAAAACACCACCGTTTTATTCTTTGACATTCTTTTATTCAAATTTGTACTTTTATAAGGAAGATGTAGCAAACCATATTTGTGGCTACGAGAATATTCGAAAAAATGCCATGCGTCTTATAACTTCAAAAATAACAAAATTATAACAATTTAACACAAGAAATCTCGGGAATGACTCAAAACTAAGTTCCTACAATTTCCGGTAGATGGCGTCACACCACAGAGGAGATATAACACAGCCCGACTTGAAAATCGCACATTTGATCAGACTAGTCATTTCTCGTAAATTTTAGGTCACGGAATTCGAATCGGACTTCAGAATTGCTCCATCACATCAAGTTTTTCAGATATCCTAACCTAAAAGTAAAAAAACACGATTTTTTGCTATGTTTGGGGTTACATTACATCGCAAAGTAATTTTTTTTCAAACTTTTCACGGCATCTGAAAGTACCACTCTTACTCTTGAAAACCCTTTTTGAATTTTTCAGATATCTTTTTTTTTCTTGGAGATATCGTTCAATGAAGCTTCTCCGCCTACTCCAGCTCCTCCACCTACCTCAGCTCCTTCACCTCTTCCAGCTTCTCCACCTCCTTCAACTCTTCTACGTACTCCTGCTTCTTTACCTACTCCAACTCTTCCAACTTATCGAGTTCCTCCACCTACTCCAGCTCCTACAACTTCTCCAGCTTCTCCACCTACTCCAGCTCCTCCACCTATTCCAGATTCTCCTCCTACTGCAGCTCCTCCACCTACTCCAGCACCTCCACTCCTCCCTTCAAAACACTTTTTGAATTTTTAAGATACCTTTTTTTTCTTGGATATATCGTTCAATGACGCTTCTCCGACTACTCAATTTCCTACACCTACTTCATATCCTCCACCTCCTCCATGTTTTCCACCTCCTTCAACTCCTCCACCTACTCCAGCTTCTCCACCTACTCCAAATGCTCCACCTTCTCGAGTTCCTCCACCTGATCCAGCTCCTCCACCTACTCGAGCTACTCCACCTACTCCAGATTCTCCTCCTACTCCAGCTACTTCATCTACTCTAGCTCCTTCACTCCCCCCTTCAAAACCCTTTTTGAATTTTAAGAATATCTTTTTTTTGGAGATAGCGTTTAATGAGGTTTCTTCACCTACTCCAGCTCCTCCGCCTATTCCAGCTCCACCACCTCCTCCAGCGTCTCCACCTACTCCAACTTCTCTACCTTCTCGAGTTCCTCCACCTACTTCAGCTTCTCCAAGTAAGCCAGCTCCTTCACCTATTTCAGCTATTGCACCTCCTTCAACTCCTCCGCCTACTCCAGATTCTCCACCTACTCCAGCTCCTTTACCTGCTTCAGCTCCTCCACTCCTCCCTTCAAAACCCTTTTTGAATTTTGCAGATATCTTTTTTTTCGGAGATATCGTTTAATGACGCTTCTCCGCCTACTCCAGCTCCTCCACCTACTTCAGCTCCTCCACCTACTCCATCTTCTCCACCCACTTCAACTCCTGCACCTACTCCAGCTTTTCCACCTACTCCAAATGCTCCACCTTCTCGAGTTCCTCCACATACTCCAGCTCGTCCACCTACTCCAGCTCGTCCACCTACTCCAGCTCCTCCACCTCCACCACCTACTCCAGATTCTCCACCCACTCCAGCTCCTTCACTCCTCCCTTCAAAACCCTTTTTGAATTTTAAGGATAACTTTTTTTTTTGTTGGAGATATCGTTTAATGAAGTTTCTCCGCCTACTCCAGCTCCTCCACCTACTTCAGCTCCTCCACTCCTCCCTTCAAAACCCTTTTTGGATTTTCAAGATATCTTTGTGGAGGAGCTGAAGTAGGTGCAGTATCTGGAGTAGGCGAAGAAGCTTCATTAATCGATATGTCCACGAAAAAAAAAATATCTTAAAAATTCAAAAAGGGTTATGAAGGGAGGAGTAGAGGAACTGGAGTAGGTGGAGGAGCTGGAGTAGGTGGAGAATCTGGAGTAGGAGGATGAGTTGGAGGAGGTGGAAAAGCTGAAATAGGTGGAGGAGCTGAAATAGTTAGAGAACCTGGAGTAGGTGGAGGAACTCGAGAAGGTGGAGGAGTTGGAGTAGGTGGACTAGGTGAAGGAGTTGAAGTAGGTGGAGACGCTGGAGGACATGGTGGAGCTGAAGTAGGTGGAGGAGCTGGACTCATTAAACGATATCTCCAAGAAAAAAAAAGATATCTCAAAAATTGAAAAAGGGTTTTGAAGGGATGAGTGGAGGCGCTGGAGTAGGTGGAGGAGCTGGTGTAGGTGGAGGAGCTGGAGTAGGTGGAAGAGCTGAAGTAGATGGAGGAACTCGAGAAGGTAGAGGAGTTGGAGTAGGTGAAGAAGCTGGAGTAGATGGAGGAGTTGGCGGAGGTGGAAAAGCTGAAGGAGGTGGAGGAGCTAAAGAAGGTGGAGGAGTTGGAGTAGGCGGAGAATCTGAAGTAGGAGGATAAGTTGGAGGAGGTGGAAAAGCTAAAGTGGGTGGAGGAGCTGGAATAGTTGGAGAAGCTGGAGTAGGTAAACGAACTCGAGAAGGTGGAGGAGTTGGAGTAGATGGAGAAGCAAGATTAGGTGGAGGAGTTGAAGTAGGTGGAAAAGCTGGAGGAGGTGATGGAGCAGAAGTAGGTGGATGAGCTGGAGTCATTGAACGATATCTCCAAGAAAAAAAAAGATATCTTAAAAATTCAAAAAGGGTTTTGAAGGGAAGAGTGGAGGCGCTGGAGGAGCTGGAGGAGCTGGAGTAGGCGGAGAATCTGGAGTAGGTGGAGGAGCTGGAGTAGGTGCAGGAACTTGAGAAGGTGGAGGAGTTGGAGTCAGTGAAGAAGCTGGAGTAGGCGGAGAAGCTTCATTGAACGATATCTCCACGAAGAGAAAAAATATCTTAAAAATTCAAAAAGGGTTTTGAAGGGTAAAAGTGGTACTTTCAGATGCCGTAACGAGTTTTTAGAAAAAAAAAACTTAATTCGCGATGTAATTTAATCCCGAACATAGTATCCGTTTCGTATACAATTTACCAAAAAGTGTAATATATGAGTATGTGAATATCGTAGATTTGGGAAGTCAATAGTTGCAGAAAAAGTTTCATCCCCCTGGGTTCCGGGGAACGCAGTCGTTTTCAACCCCTAAGTCTCAAAAAACGAAGAAAAAAATTCTAAAAGCTGTTTCAAGTTCTTTACCTAAAATATAAAACAAGAATATTGTAAATTTTGATGGTAAATATTGTTTAAAAAAGTTTCATCCCCCTATCTGCCGGGGAACGCAGTTTTTTTCAACCCCCCCACCTCAAAAATCGATAAAAAAATTCTAAAAGCTGTTTCAAGTTCTTTACCCAAAATATAAACACTGAATATTGTAAATTGTGATGGTAAATATTTGAAAAAAAAGTTTATTCCCCCTAGCTGCCGGGGAACGCAGTCGTTTTCAACCCCTAAGTCTCAAAAAACGAACTATTTACTACCAAAATATACAATATTCACATTTTATATTTTAGGTAAGAAACTTTGAAAAGATTTTAGAATTTTTTCTTTGTTTTTGAAAATTAGGGGTTGAAAACGACTGCGTTCCCCGGCAGCTAGGGGGATGAAACTTTTTTGCAACTATTTACTACCAAAATTCACAATATTCAGGTTTTATATTTTAGGTGAAGAACTTGAAACAGCTCATAGAATTTTTTCTTCGTTTTTTGAGACCTAGGGGTTGAAAACGACTGCGTTCCCCGGCAGCTAGGGGGATGAAACCTTTTTTTTCAAATATTCAACATCAAAATTTACAATATTCAGGGTTTATATTTTAGGTAAAGAACTTGAAACAGCTTTTAGAATTTTTTTATCGATTTTGGAGGTTTAGGGGTTGAAAAAAACTGCGTTCCCCGGTAGCTAGAGGGATGAAACTTTTTTTACAACTATTTACTAGCAAAATCTACATTATAAATGTCTAAGATTTGAGGTAAGGAAACTTATATATTTTTTTATTTTTCGTTTCACATAAACGTTGGAAACTTCAGTTCCATCTTCTTCGGCCTTTTACATCATCACAACAATCCCTGTAACGTGACGTGTGAACCAGTCAAGCCCCCCAGAGTGAGGGTGACCAATCTTAAATTGATTCCGATCGATTCCTACGACGTAATGCGGTATAATTAATGACATTGAGATCCTGATTTTTAAGAATTGATTTTTAACAAGGTGTGGAATGCTTTTGTCGAATCAAGAAAACTGATTGAAAATTGTATTGGAAAATTGACAGTGTGTGATAAATAGTTTTTTCAATTTGGTACGAATGAAGTGAAGCTAATAGAAAGGAACAAGATCTACTGATGAGAAGGTTTCATAATCAAGCGCGCGTTCACGACTCGGTATTTTTATTTGCTAACATTAAAAATATAAACAATTTAAAAATCCATTGCTAAATAAATTTTTAAATACTGAGTTTAAACATTTTTTGAATCAATAATTACAGTTAAACCTGGATTTAGCTCCCCTGGATTTTGCAGGAGAGAGATAAAAAAGGAGAGATACAAAATAGTTCAGTGTCTCTGGATTTAACGTCAAGGTCAGCTACAAAACCGGCGTTAAATCCAGGTTCGACTGTAATTGTTTCGAAATGAAGGCGTTTGGAATTAAATATATATATATATACTGGACGAATTGTAATGAAAAGGAATTGAACTTGTATAATTTCTAAATTAAAGCAATTAAAATTAAAAATTTTCAATCAGAAGCTGCCAAAATTGAAAGATTTTAGACCAAAATTTTGAAAATTAGACAATTTCATTAGAAAGGAGTTGAAATTTTATTATTTCTAATGCAAAGCGTTTAAAATTAAACAGTTTTATTTTGAATGAAAGTATTTTGAAATTAAATTATTTCAGTTTAAAATTTAGAAAATAGGGCAATTTCATAATTTTCAAAAGTTAATATTTTCAGATTAGAATTTTGAAAAATTGGATCATTTAAAATTGCAAACTAAATTGAATGTTTTGAAATCAAAGATTCTGAGGTTCTATAATTGAATTTTTAAAAAAAAACATAAATAAAAATTAAATTGAAAATTTAACTATGCCATTTTTAGTTTAAAATCTATCTGTTTTAGTTGAAAATTCTACTATTTAGATATTTTTGTTGTTGTTTTTTATAGAAAATTTATCTTCTCGCTTAAAAATGTATAGGTTTGGTTGAAAATTGAACAATTTTGCTAAAAAATTCAACTATCTTGTTAAATAGTTTTTACTATTGAGAAAAAAAATCTTCTTGGTTGCAAATTCATTTTGTTTTTCGTTAGAAATTCAACTACTTGGTTGAAAGTCGAACTGCTTTCTTAAAAATTTATTTTTTGGTTAAAGATACATTATTATTGTTAAAAAATACATCTCATTGCTTGAAAATGTATTTATGTTTGTGAAAAAATTCATCTCATTGATTGAAAATGTATCTATTTTTTTGAAAATTAGTTTTTTTGTGGTAAAAACCTAATTTTTTAGGTTTAAAATATAATTATTTGATTTTTGGTTGAAAAATGATTTTTTTTAGTTCAAAATTCATGTTTTCAGTTGAAAATTTAACTAATCGGTGAAAAATTATTCTACTTTTAGAAAATTGAACTATGTGGTTGAAAATTAAAGTATTTTGTTAAAAATTGTTCTCCTATTTGGAAAAAAATTAATCTTCTTGGTTGAAAATTCAACTCTTTAGTTAAATATTCAACTGTTTTCGTGAATATTCGTTGTTTTTTTTGTAAAACCCTAATTTTTTAAAAATTTAAAATATAATTATTCCATTTTTTAATTAAAATCTATCCTTTTGAGTTGAAACTTCAACTGTTTGGTGGAAAGTTTATCATTTTTCTGTGAAAATTATTTTATTTTTTTTTTGTTAAAAATTCGTCTTTTGTGGTAGAATTTTTTTACAATATTTTTAAGTTTCTTTCGAATCTAATGACTTTTTACTGAAAATACCGATTTCCGGTGTAAGACGACAACATAACCTAAAATTGTTAAAAAATTGTACCTGAATCTTCTTTGAAATGTTTAAAATATATTTTTTTAAATAAAAATACCAATTTTCGGCGAAAAACAATAACATAATCCAAATTTGTTAAAAATATTCTTAATCTTGTTCAAATTATGAAGATTTTTGTTTGAAAATACCAATTTTCGATGTTAAACCCTATCGTACCCTAAAATTGTTAAAAATTTTGAATCTTTTTTGAAATTTAATGGTTGTTGTATTTAAAATACCAATAATTTCAGATGAAAAACATTAACATAACCGGAAAACGTCAATTTTTTAAAATGTTTTTGTATAGGGTATTCTATGAATTTTTCTTTTTAATTTTCTACCAAGTACATTAATTTTCAACTAAAAACATGAATTTTCAAAAGAGAAGATTAATTTACAACCAAAAGGACAAATTTGTAACAAAACAGATGAATTTTCAACCGGAAGAATAACTTTTTCACAAAATTGTTGAATTTTCAACCAAAAACATCCATTTTCAACAGAGAAGATACATTTTCTGCCGAAAAATACCAATTTTCAACAAAAGACATGAATTAAAAAAAAACCTTAATTGTCAACTAAATAGTTGGATTTTCTATTAAAGTAGTTGAATTTTTAACCCAGAAAGACGAATTTTTTTGACAAAACCATTGAATTTTCAACAAGAAAAATATTTTTTTTTACAAAATTGTTGAATTTGCTACCAAGCAGAATAATTTTAAAGCACTTAATTGAATTATCAACTAAAAACACGGATTTTAAAAAGAGAAGATTAAGTTTCTACCGAAAGGACGAATTTTTAACAAAACAGTTGAATATTGAACCAAAAACAACAATTTTCAACAGAGAAGATTAATTTTCTACCGAAAAACACAAATTTTCAAGAAAATACATAAATTTAGAAAAAACGTTAATATTGAACTAAACAGTTGCATTTTCTACGAAAGCGGTTGCACTTTTAATCCAGAAAGACAAATTTTTAACAAAACAGTTGATTTTTCAACCAGAAAAATAAATTTTTCACAAAATTGTTAAATTTTTTACCAAGTACATTTATTTTAAAGCACATAATTGAATTTTCGACCAAAAACATAAATTCTCGAAAGAAAAGATTAATTTTCTACCGAAAAAAAAACAAAATTTCAACAAAAGACATGAATTTAGAAAAAACCCGATAATTGTCAACTAAATAGTTGAATTTTCTACCTCATAAATGAATTTTCGACCAAAAACACGAATATTCAAAAGAAAAGATTAATAACAAAAAAATTAACAAAATACATGAATTTTTAACCAAATAGTATCATCTTCAGGTGAAAAAAGAGTAATTCACAATCAAAAATGGAATAATAAAATTTTCAGTAAAATAATATAATTTTCAACAAAAAAACTAATTTGCAACAAAATGGTTAAATTGTACACCAAGCTAGTTCAATTTTCAACCAAAAATATAAATTTTCAAACAAGAAGATTACTTTTGTATCAAGAAAAACGAACTTTTGCCAAAAACGCATGATTTTTCAACCAAATAGTTGAATTATCAACTAAAAAAGATAAATTATTAACTAAAAAGTAAACAGTTACATTTTCAATTGAAAAAATTAATTTTCTACTAAAAAAAACAAACAAATTTTCAACAATATAGTTAAATTTTCTGCAAAGTAGATTAGCGTTTTACAAAATAGTTAAAATTGTAACAAAAAACATGAATTTTTAATCGAGAAGATTAATTTTCAACCGAAAAAGACGAATTTTCAACAGCATACGTGAATTTTTAACTAAAAAATATCGATTTTTAACCAGAAATGGAATAGTTAAATTTTTAGTTTTTTTTAGGTGGATTACCCTGGATTAAAAGTTAATTACTTGCATTACCTTAATTTCTTTGACTTAACTGGATTACCCTTAATTCTAGTTGGATTACTCTAGATTCTATGTAGATTATTCTGGATTACTAATTAATCAACGAACAAATTAATGACGAATTAATTACTTGGATTACCTAAATTACTTCGACTCAACTGGATTACGAATGGATTACCTTGGATTCTATGTGGATTACTTTGGATTACAATTCAATTAATAGAATTACCTAAATAAAGTCAAATTGACTGGATTACAAGTGGATTACCCTGGATTCTATATGGATTACGCTAGATTCTATATGGATTACGCCGGATTATAAATTAATTACTTGGATTGCCTTAATTACTTCGCATCGAATGGATTACTCTGAATCCTACGTGAAATACCCGGAATTGTATGCGGATTACCCTGGATTACGAATTAATTACTTGGATTACCTAAATTACTTATAATCAACAGGATTACCTTCGATTTTATGTGGATTACTGTGGATTATATTTCAATTAATTGAATTACCTAAATGAAGTCGAATTGACTAGATTACAAGTGCATTACCCTGGATTCTATATGGATTACGCTGGATTATGAATTATTGACTTAGATTACCTAGATTTCTTCGAATCAAGTGGATTGTCGTGGATTCTACGTGGATTAACCCGAATTATATGTGGATTACTCTGGATTACGAATTAATTGCTTGGATTACCTAAATTACTTCGAATCAACTGTATTACGAATGGATTACCTTGGATTCTATGTGGATTACTCTGGATTAGAATTGAATTACTCGAATTACCTGAATGAAGTCGAATTGACTGGATTATTCGTGGATTACCCTGGATTCTGTATGGATTACACTAGATTCAATATGGAGTACGCTGGATTATAAATTAATAACTCGGATTACCTTAATTACTTCGCATCGAATGGATTACGAATGGATTACTCTGGATTACAAGTAAATTACTTGGTTTATCAAGACTACTTCGAATTAACTGGTTTACCCTGAATTACAATATAATTACTGGATTACCTAAATTACTTAGAATTAACTGAATTACAAGAGGATTACCCTGGATTCTTGGTGAATTACCTAAATTACTTCGAATGAACTAGATTATAAGTGAATTACCCCTGATTCTACATGGATTACTCTAAAATATCTAGATTACAAATTAATTACTTGGATTACCTCAATTACTTCGAAATAAGTGGATTACTCTGGATTCTAATGGATTACCCTGAATTCTATGTAGATTACCCTAAATTCAATGTAGATTACTCTGGATTACGAATTAGTCAACGAACAAATTAATGAAGAATTAATTACATGGATTACCTAAATTACTTCGAATCAACTGAATTACGAATGGATTACTTGGGATTCCTTGTGGATTACACTGGATTACAAGTAAATTACTTGGATTACCAAGACTACTTCGAATTAACTGAATTACCCTGGATTACAATATAATTACTGGATTACCTAAATTACTTCCAATTAACTGAATTACAAGTGGATTATCTTGGATTCAAAATAACTGGATTATTCTGGATTCTAATGGACTGTCCTGAATTCTACATGGATTACCCTAAATTCTATGTAGATTAATCTGGATTACGAATTAGTCAACGAACAAATTAATGACGAATTAATTACTTGGATTATCTAAATTACTTCGAATCAACTGGATTACGGATCGATTGCCTTGGATTCTATGTGGATTACTCTGGATTACAATTCAAGTATGCATATGTGCCATAAAGCCTCGGTGAACAGCGATAATGCTGGCATCGAAGCAGTCTAGCAAGTCATCCTTGAGTTGATTTCTCCACTCAATGTGGGCGTTTCGCCGGTTCGTCGTCGTGTTTCCATCTAAATTATTTTTCAGCACCCCGATCTCTAGGATGATCGGCATTGTTTACCGACCCATTGTCGGGTGCTCCGCGCGTTCGATCGTTTTGAACCGCATCTACATCTTTTTGGTGTTTTCGTGGTGCCATTGTTGTTCCCACGAGCAGCTCGGGTAAGGGTTGGTCCATCCTTGTAGAGCCCCGCGTGCAAGGATAAGACTGCATACTCTGCGAGTGACCGTTTAAGACACCTCACCCAGGTGCCATTCAGCTTTCGGCGCGGTTGCTACGCCTCCGCTTAGGGGTTACTCCTTCGGGACCATCCCTGGACAATGCTCTGCGTCTGCTTATTAATTATGGTAACCATATTCAGCAGAAACCCTTAGTACAGGGACCCTCCTTCCGCAACCCGAAGACGCGTTCGGTGGCTTTGTCATAGGCCCTTCAGTTCCATTCCAAGTAGACTCCATCGGTCGAGTCGTGAACCCCTCGGAACCTAGTTTCCTTGCAATATTTCTTTAATTCTATGATTTTTAGCCTATGAATTGAAAAACATTCTATTTGAAATAAGTAATTCATCGATGCATTAAACAAAAATTTTGGTTTCTTCGAATCAAAGAAATATTTAGATGACTAAAAGCAATATTAATTTAGTGAAAGCGATATTTCTTTTATATAATGGGATTGATACTGTTGTTTTAATAGAAGACGTCATTAGTCGAATAAAGTAGTTTGTTAACTTAAATGATAATGTATTCACTTGCAAGCGATGTTTCTTTTGATAAATAGAGTGAAGCGATTCATGTCCAATAAACATTGCCTTCAATTCAAGAAATATATTTTTGGAATAATTTCATATACTAGTCGTTCGAAAAAATATTTTGGTAAAATTCTTTATTTTTACCGAATAGTTCACAACATATGCCGCCAGGTGCGCAGAGTTTATGGTCTTACAACAGAAATGGATTCTTCTGTCTTTAAGTTATCCATAAATTTTCATCATAGATACAATCTGAAAAAATGTAGTGATTGTTGTTTATCGGTCTTCCTAAGTATTGATCAGTTGGTTTTGTTTGAAATTATTGTTTCTACTCTGCGAAAAATAAAAAAAGATATATTTTTTTTATAAATTATAATTAATATAATTGCATTGAATATTTTTTTTTAATAAATGGGCCTGCTTATTGTTGTACTTTAACCATTCAAATTTTTTGAACGATAGAAGAACTTTTCATATTCGAGTAAATTGCTCTTTGAATCAATTAATTTATTTTTATCAAAATTATTTTCAAAATTTTATCAAAAGATATTCTTATTTAAATCAAAGAATCATATATTTGGTTGAAGAAAAACGTTCACTCAGTCCGAGTTATATTTATTTGTATGTAATAATTATCTTTTTGAACTTACACCATACTTCTTTGCATTACGGAACTCACCTATCATATCAAATATTTATTTATTGCAGTCAATAACAAATCTCTTTCGCTCAACGAATATTTCGTAGTGTCAAGTAAATATTTCTAAGCCTTAAGCATTGCGTTCCTTAGATCCAAAAAAAAAAATTTCTTTATTCTGAAGAAATATTTCTTCAGCCACATTCTACTCTACCATTTCTTTGAATCAAAGAATATTTCCTTTGATTAAAATAAGTTTTTTTTAAGTGTTCTGCGAACATTGTACTCCCCGTAAAGACCTGTCTAACCCTACTTGTGATGTAATATACTATTATTTCTCAAATTATCCTAATTTTTTTCTGTAGGTATAGTAACATAATTTCAGTTCAGCCTTTTAAATCTTTCCTATCATGAAATCCTCACTACGTCACTGGATAGATCCAAAATAAAAGAGGAATGTTATTTTTTTGTAGGCATATTGCTCAATCTACATTTAACCAAACTTCCCATTTATAACATCTCCAAGAGGTTAAAGAATAGAAATATGTCTACGCGTACCGAAAAAGTCCAGCTATACTTCAGCTAAATGTGCCTTAATTTCAGTACAAATAGCCCCTTTTCCAGCTCCCCCTATTCGTACCGAAAAAATCTGACTACTTGTACCGAAATCTCGGTACACGTGGACACGGCCTAAAAGAATATTGAATTGTGTTGTTCTAAACTTCTAAGCATTATATTTAAGTACTTAAAATTTATATACACAAATGTTTATCATTATTAAAGAGACAAACGAAAATGTAAATTTTCATTTGGCTCTCCATTAAAGTTAACCCAAACGGACATAGAATACTCTGATTCTCATGCAGCCCGCGAAATAGCATCAACACTTAGTCATTTCTTCCATTGTCTGATTATGCGCTTATATACCTTAAATTTAAATGGCAAAAATGTTTACCTAACTGCTCTAGCTCTAATGGCTTGTGAGCTTCTGAATTTCACCAATAGGTTGCGTGAAGGTTAAGTATCCCACAAATAAAAACGTTTCTAAAAAGAATATTATAAGGTTCAGGATGTGCGATTGACATAATACTCAATGGTTCTATACCCATATTTTAATAATTTTTGTGTAATGTTTTACAACACGCACACTAAAGTAAATAAAATGTAAATTCAGCCTCCTAGGTAGTGATGGGACATTGAATGTGAAACATCAATGTTGCCGAACATCTATGTCAAAAATGATCGACATCGATGTATCGAAAGAAAACATAGATTTTTTCGATGTTTAATGAAAATCGATGTTTTATTTAAAAAATCTCATAAATCACTCAACATACCTTATCATTAAGATAAAATTCGTGATAAAAAGTTTAGGCAGATCGATTTTTGTGCAGATTTTCATGAAAATTTCAGTAAAAAAAAATCTAAAAGTATGAGACAATATGCATGTTGCAGGTGAAGGGTTTGCCAGTACTGATACCATGTTTAAAAATTTGCAGATGATTAGCGATTATTTCCGGGCGATTGAAAGGTGAAAAAGGATAATAATCCTATGATCATTTCAGAATACTCAACTTTGAATGGCTGTGAGTCACTGAACAAAATTATGAAAAATCTACCAAAAATATATGGTGTTCATTGATTCTTTCTGTGCCCAGTGGTAATATTTAGAGTCAGAAATAATTATTTGTTAATAAGTTATTGACAAAAGAGTAGGGAGGTGTCATCTCCGGAACTAAGGAACGTACAGAAATGATTCTTGAAGAAAATTACACATTTTTAACTTAACTAGTTGGTCGAAAATTGGTGTATTTTGTTAAGATTCTCTATTTTTTGGAAGAAAATCGATTTTTTTGTTAAAAATGCAATTGTTTGGTTAAAAATTAATCTGTTTTAGATGAGGATTTAAGCATTTTGTTGAAAATTTGTCTTTTTCTGTTAAATCCAACTATTTTTTATTTTAAATTAAAATATTATTTGTTGAAATATCAAATATTATATTTTTTGTTGAAAAATCATATTTTTGGATTAAAAATTGAACTTCTTGGTTGCAAAATAATTTTTTTGTTGAAAATTCATATTCTCGGTTTCAAAGTTCAACTGTTTTATAGAAAAATCGTCTTTTTGACTAAAAATTTCAGAATTTGGTATAAAATTCAACTAGTTGGTATAAAATTAAACTTTTTTTGTAGAAAATTCGTTTTTTTTAAATTGAAAATTAATTCGCTTCAATAAAAATTACACTACATCATTTTTGGTTAAAGATTGATATTTTTTAGCTTAAAAATTCAACTATTTAATTCAAAATTTTCAGAAATGAAAAAAATATAGACTAAAAATTATTCAAATAAAATTGGGCAAACAACCAAAAAGATTAATTTTTTTGTTCTTTCTCGACTGAAACATCTTTTTTAGTTGAAAATTCAACAATGAAAATCTTTTTTTGGTTAGGATTCAATTATTTTGTTGAGAATTGGTATTTTCGGATGAAATCAACTTTTTTTTATTTAAAATTAAAATCGTTTTTAGTTTTAATATCAACTATTATATTTTTCGTTGTAGGAAATTCTTCTTTTTAGAAAATATTTAAGCTCTGTTTATTAGAAATACAGTTGGTTGAAAATTAATCTTTTTCAATAGCAAATTCAAAATTTTATTCAAAATTCGTCTTGTTTTGAAAATTCATCTCTTTTGATAGAAATTTAATCTTTTTTTATTAACATTCCAACTACTTGGTTTAAAATAAAAATATTTTTTGGTTGAGGATTTAATTATTTTGTTATGAAAATTCATATTTTTTGATGAATTCAACTTTTTTATTTAAAATTAAAATCGTTTTTAGTTTTAATATCAACTATTATATTTTTCACTGCAAATTCATATTTTTTGGTGGATCATATAGCTATAGTTTAAAGTGAAATTGCCTTGTTAAAAATTTACTTCTTTGATTAAAAATTCTACTATTTAGTTCAAAATTTAATTATTTTGTTCAAAATGCAACTTCTTTGTTTAAACATATTTTGTAGTCAAAAATTAATTGTTAGCATAATTAATTTTTTGTTTGAAGATTTATCTCTTTGGTTCAAAATTTAACAATTCCAATCTTTGTGGAAAATGTATCCTTTTTAGTCGAAAATTTAACTATTTGGTTGAAAAATTATCTTTTGTGTTTGAAAATTAGTATATTTTGTTGAAAATTCGTCTTTTTTGGTAGAAAATTAATTTTCTACGTTAAAAAAATGATATTTTTGGTTGAAAATTCAAATATTTGTTTTAATATTGGACTCTTGTATATATATATTTTTTTGAAGATTCAACGTTTTAGTTGATAATTCATTTCCTTGGTTGAAAATTGAACTATTTTGTTGAAAATTCATTTTTTCGGTTGAAAATTAAACTATTTGTTTGAAAATTTAACTGTTTCGCAGACAATTATGATTTTTCTTGGAAAATCGTATTTTCAGGTTGAAAATTCAACCGTTTTGTAAATAATTCGTGTTTTTCGCATAAAAATTTAACAATATGGTTAAAATTCTTTTTTTTTTTTGTTTAAGAATTTATTTTTTTAACTGAAAATATAACTATTTCAATAAAAGTTTCAATTATTTGGTTCAAAATTCACCTTACTTGACTGAAAATTAACATTCTCATTTAAAATTCATCTTTTCGGGTTTAAAAGTCAACTGTTTTCTAAATTTTTTTTTTCGTTGAATTCCACTGATTCAAAATTTTCTTTTTTTGTTTGTTGAAAATGAAATTTTTAACTATTGACTTTTTGAGGTTAAAAATTTATTTATTTTTAATTGAAAATTAAACTATTTAGTTGAAAACTCATCTTTTGGTAGAAAATTAATCTTCTGGGTTGAAAATTCATATCTGTAGAATGAAAATTTATCTATTTGGTTAAAAATTCAATTATTTGGTTGAAAATTTAATTGCTTTTTTAAAAAGTCATTTATTTTTTTCGAAAGTAATCTTTAATTAATTAATTAACTAATACATTTATTATTAGTATTATTATAATAATTATAAACAATAATTAATAGTAATTTAATTAATTAAGACTTAATTCAACTGTTTTGTTGAATTTAGTTGAAAATTCATCTTTCTTGGTTGAAATTTAAAAATTGAACTATTTGTTTTAAAATGCAACTGTTTTTGGTTGAATTTTATTAATTTTTGTTTGGAAATTCGACCATTTAGTATTTAGTTAAAAAGGCATCTTTGTGTGTGAAAAATTCGACTATTTGGTTAAAAATTTCACTATTTTGTTTATGGCCCCTTTTGAGTTAAAAAATGTAACTGTGTTGCAGAAAGTTTGTCTTTTTGAAAAATATTTAGTCCATTTTGATTAAAAATACAGGTGGTTGAAAATTAATCTTCTTTGTTTGAAAATTGAACTACTTGAGGATTGACTTTTTGTGGATATTTTAATTTGACTTATCTGAAATTTTTAAAGAAGCTTTTTGTATTTTCTCCAGAGTCTTAGGAAAATTGTATTTATACAAACCTTAAAAACAAATAAACCTGTAAAGCTGTAAAATTTCACAATTTGGTATAAAATTCGACTGCTTTGTAGAAATTTTTCTTTTTTATTGAAAATGAATTCGCTTCAATAAAAATTACACTACATCGTTTTTAGTTAAAGATTTATATTTTTTAGTTCAAAAATTCAACTATTTAATTCAAAATTTTCAGAAATGAAAAAAATATAGACTAAAAATTAATCAAATAAAATTTTGACAAACATCACATCCGTTGGTCAAAATATTTAGTTGAAAGTCTATATAATTAGTTAAAAATTATTATTTTTTTTTTATAAAATTCAACTATTTGGTGAAAAATGTATGTATTATGTGGAAAACTCGGCTTTTTGGTAGATATTCACCAATTTGGTAAAAATTCATCTTTTTTGGCAGAAAATAAATCTTCTAACATAAGTTGAAAATTTAACTATTTGGTGGAAAATATATGTATTTGGTTTACAATGCCATGGATCACAGCACAAAAGGAGCTCAAAAAAGGGGGAATCGGGTAATTTTCTAACGAAAAAGGGGAAAATAGGGGCAAATTCAGATTTTGGCTATTTTTTAACGAATAGGCTCGAATTCATTGCAGAATTAACTAATATCTTTCTGATGACTTTTTTCTATAATGCTTGGTAAATTCCCAACAATTATTAATTATTCAAACAATATTTATGAACAAATTCAGAATTCGTCTATTTTTCAACGAATAGGCTCGATTTGTTTGGGAAATCAACAAAGAATGTATTTCCAATAACTCTTTCCTACGATAATTTTCAAATTGACAATAATTATTAACTATATAAACAATTTTCATGAACAAATTCAGATTTTGGCTATTTTTTAACGAATAGGCTCGAATTCATTGCAGAATTAACTAATATCTTTCTGATGACTTTTTTCTATAATGCTTGGTAAATTCCCAACAATTATTAATTATTCAAACAATATTCATGAAAAAATTCAGAATTCGGCTATTTTTCAACGAATAGGCTCAATTTAATTGCATAATGAACTAAGAATATCTTCCCCATGATTTTTTTCTATGATGCTTGTTAAATTCTCAAAAATTATTAATTATTCAAAGAATATTCATAAACAAATTCAGAATTTGGCTATTATTCGACAAAAATGAGTACAAAAGTTATAAAAGTACACACAAAAAGCTCCAAAAATTACTTACAAGCTATCCAAAAAGATAAATTTTCAGTTGTTATTCTATATTAAAATGTTCCTCTCTCAAAATAGTTAGACTTTGATACACTATCAGTTGTTATATATAAAAATAGCACAATGCACAATAATCCACGAAAAATCACTATTCAAAATTAACAAAAGTAAATGATCGAAAAAGAAATATTTCCATTGCTGTATTTAAATCACGAACTAATGAAGTAATAGAAGAGAAAAATCATTAAGTTAACTTCACTTCTTAAAGACAAGTCAGTACCGGTAATGGAGATTTCTACTTTATCGATAGCCACTCACTCCCGAATTCAAATAATCGCGCCAAATAGTTTAATTTTCAACTCAAGGCACATTTTCAACCAAAGAAAAATATTTTTCAACTAAAATGATGAATCACCAAAGAAAAAAAATTTTAACGAAGAAATTTTACTTTCAACCTATTAGTTAAATTTTCAACAAAGAAAAAAAAAGGATTTTCAAAAAAGTAACTCTTACTTATAACTAACTTTTCTAACAAAAACGACAAATTTTCAATCAAAATTTTTAACCAAATAGTTGAATTGTTAACTAAAAAAGATCAATTTTCAACTTCAGATATAATATACAAATTTTCAGTTAACAAAATTAATATTCAACCAAATCAAATTAATTTTTATAAAAAGAGTTATATTTTTGGCCAAAGCGATAAATTTTCATCCAAGAAGGTTTAATTTCTACAACAAAAAAAGACGAATTTTCCACCTCATAACGGCATTTTACACCGAAAAAAATAATTTTTAACAAAAAATGGAAAAGTAAAAGCTTATTCGGGTAACAATATTATTTTTCCATAAAATATACAAATTTTCAATAAAATAGTTCAATTGTGAACCAAAGAAATGAATTTTCTTTCCACCGAAAAGATCAAATTTGAACCAAGAAGATTATTTTTCTTCCACAAAAGATAAATTTTTAACCAAATTGCATAAATTTTCAGTCAAATAATTAAATTATCAGTATAATTAGATTATCAATTAAACAAATTAATTTGCAACAAACAAAAACTAATTTGCAGCAAAATTAAATTTTCTACCAAAGAAATTAATTTCAATTTAACCGAAAAGATCAATTTTGAAAGAAGAAAATTAATTTTCTATCACAAAAGATGAATTTTTAACAAAATATATGAATTTTCAACCAATTTCAATAAAAAATGGCATAATTAAATTATCAATTTCAAAAATTAATTTTCAGTTTAAAACACGAATCTTCACCAAAATAGTAGAATTTTCAACCAAAATGATGAATTTTCAAGAAAAAAATTTGAATTTTGTACATGAAGTTTTAGCTGAAAAAGATAAATTTTCAAACCAAAATGGATTTTTTATATTACCAGTTGAAAAAATTAATTATCAACGATAAAATAAAGAGCTTTTAACAAAATAGTTCGATTTTTCACAAAATACATGAATTTTCAACCAAATAGTTTATTTTTTTTAAATTTCAACCATAAAAAATTAATTCTCAACAAAAAATGTAATAGTTAATACATCAACTAAAAAAGATTTTAATTTTAAACCAAAAACAGTTGAATTCAACAAAAAAAGACAAATTTTCAACAAAATAGTTAAATTTTCAACCAAGAACGATTTCTCAGTCTAAAGAAAAAAAATTCGATCCAAAATTTTGAATTTCCACGCCAAAAAGACAAATGTTCTATAAAACAGTTAAATTTTCAATAATAATCTTAATTTTCTACATTAAAAAACGATTTTTAAACAAAATAGTTAAATTTTCAACAACAAAAATTAATGTTGACTAAAATGATGAATCTTCAACAAAAAGATGATTTTTTGACCAATTAGTTCAATTTTTAACGAAATAAAAATTATTTTTATGTGGATCGTTAAATTTTCAACTAAACTGATGAAATCTCAACCAAGATTCAATTTCTACACACACAAAAAAACGAATTTCCCACCCAATAGTAACATTTTTAACAAACAAAAAAAAAACATGGACTTGCAACAAAGAATGGAATAGTTGAATTTTCAGATTTAAAAAAAATTTACAATCAAAAAACGAATTTTGAACAAAATAGGCAATTTTTTAACTAAATATTTAAATTTTCGATCAGTAAGGTGACTTTTTGACAAAATACATGAATTTTTATCCGAAGAAGATCAATTTTCATCCACTAACGAAATTATTATATTTGCAGTTAAAAAAATATTTTTAAACCAAACCCAAAAAGACAAAATTTCTACAAACCAGTTGAATTTTCATACAAAAAATATGAATTTTCAACAAATATTTTAATTTTCAACCAAATAGATGAATTTGTTACCAAAATAATTGATTTTAAAAATTTTCTTCTTCTTGCTCTTTTAAACTAAATAAAAAGTTCTGCAAGCAATGATATTTTTTTAAAAAGAAGAATGTAGAAAATTTTTTGAATTGACCTAAACCAAAACATATTAATTTTCAACCAAAAAATTGCGTTTTTAACCAAAAAGAATGAATTTTCAACCAAGAAAATTAATTTTCCACCAAAAAGACGAATTTTCAACAAAATACATGAATTTTCAACCAAACAGTTGAATTTTCAAATAGAAAAGATCAATTTTCAATTTAAAATATAAATTTTTAACCAATGGAACAGACTTACAGCATTTTCAAAATCCAAAAGAGGAAACGAAAATTAACATTTTCAGACAAACAACGCACCACACGAAAAAAAGTCAACGCGAAAAAAGTGTTTCTTTTTGCACGCACTACAGGATTATCATAACGCATTTTTGAATTTTCTTTAAAAATCGAAAATTCCCATTTTTATTGCACAAAAAGTAATTACAAATGAAAAATTCAATTCCACGGTCAATGTATGCAGGATACAACAAATAATGACAAAACAAAAACAGTGCACTTCAAAGAGGTCTACAAATTTGTTTTGAGTCACTTTTAGATAGGATGTGTAGTTTCTGTTTTATTCGTAAAAAATGACATTATTAGTGAAAAAATCGGCCCGTGTAGTGGGCACATTCGCATCAAAACTTTTATTATTTCATTTTTTTATTATCTTGCGTGTGGGTTTCCGAAATATTTAATTTTTTCCATGTCCTCAATACTATTTGTAACGATTAAAACAGTAAAAAAAACATCATTAATGCTCATGGTACCTGAAAATTCGTATTTTTACATTCTCATCCAGAGAAGGTATTAGATTTGTGTAAAATTTGACCCCCCCCCCAGTTTTTGTCAAATGTCCACGTTTTGAGACCCGCTGAACCCAAGAAAGAGTTTTTACGAATGTGTAAGGAAACTAGATATTCTATGTGTACCTGACACGAAGAAAAAGTGTTGTAAAGTAAATCGCATTATGCCCAGAGGCAGACCGCGGAAAGAATGGGTACAATGTTTACATGAGACCTCAATCCGGGAAGACATAAGAAGCCATTGAAACAATGGTCCTTGCATGAAAAAATGCATGGACGTGAAGAAAGCTTGAGAAGTGTGCCAGGACAGAAAAGTGTAGCGACAAATAGTTTATAGAAACAATGTGAGTAGAGTGAATAACTCCTGAAACAAAAGACCTTGGATACTAATTTTACACTTTGAGAAAGTGTGTCGTGCGTCATCAGCGCCACCAAGGTGTAAGCTGAGAGATGATTGTCTTTTTTATCGATCAACATAATATGAACCGGATATGGCAACAAGCTTTTCCTAAACCTTTAGCCTTCAAAATACCCTAAGCAAAAGTTTATTTTTAATTGAAAAAAACTAAAAGTACTTTTTAATTAGAAAGTAATCTTCCTTCTGTACAATTATTAAAATTTTCGAAACTAGGGCATTTTCGGAGAAATCTAGAAGGGCTCTGACAAGTTTTCCATAAGTAGGGTAATCGTCTGCAAAAGCGTTATTGCCATAGGAGGTCAATGTTATATTACCTGATCAGGGCAAGCTAGTCAAAATCATACTAGGCCCAAATCGATATTTAATGTCCAAATTGAGCCGAATTGTCCTAGGGGCATAGTTTAAGATTTGAAGAATTCAATTTGGAAATCTAGAAGCCTCGGTGGCTCAGATGATAGCGAGTCAGATTTCCATGCAGGAGGTCTGGGGTTCGTTCCCTCACCTTATACTATAGGTTCCCTCAGGAAAAGCTGGTGTCGTACCAAGGATAAATGGGTCCTTCGAGAGCCTAACCTTGGGGGTCGAAGACGTTTTGTAGAAGACTCGAAAATGAGTCAGCGATTTCTTGCGCTTGGGGTACCTACGGGGGAACAACGTTCGATGGTCGCTGGACGTCTTCCGGTAATGAACACACACGCAAACTCACTTGCATAACACACCAAGATAGTGTGGCGAAAGATGGCCGGATGCGGAGTACTGCCTTGAGAATAACACGGGTGTGGCACAATAGGCTTCATAGCTTGAGCGACAGGGGGACACCTCACGGGGCCCCCCACCCACATTACAAAATAACTAACCAACTAATTTGGAAATCTGAAATGAACTCGGAAATCTGCAAAGAGAACAGTTGATACCTAGGGACTTACTTCGCGACCTGGAAAGATCATTTTCGAAATTCGAACGGAAACTAGTTCAAAATGAGTTCAGAAATCCGAATAACTTACATAATGTCCAAATTGAATCGATTTGATGTGGAAACTCAGTGCGCATTCTAAAAAGTTTCTTTTGATATCTGAGCTAAAACCAATTCAAAATTAACGTGGATGAATAGATTACAGTTGATGATGTGCAAATTGAATCGAATTGAGGTTGTAAAATTATCAAATTCTCTAACCGGGGATCGTTCTTATGTTCATTATAATTTTCAGTTTAATTATAACTGCAGTGGCTGATTCTAGTTAAAGATCTTAATTTACTAAAAATAACACTAATTTTTAGTAGTGGTAATGTTGCATTTTAAACTTATCTCAATGATATTTATTTTCATCGAGACATTCGTTCAATTTGCGTTTACTTTTTCCTGTCCAGTAAATTGCAACCAACGATATAAGTTGATTCCAAAACTGATAGGATATAAAAACTAGCCCTAACCATTTTATAACTGAACTTGATAATTAAATAAACAAAAATTGAGTGAGAATAATTTTCAGAATAAAAATTCCCACTAAAATTTAAATCGTCATTTTAAAACAAAAACGACAGATTATGGATTCACTCAAGGGAGAGATGATTGCGTATTTTAAAATTATTTTAATTAATTTAGAAAACCACTCTCATATAAAAACAAGCAAGTAGGATTCTCCTCCAATATTAAAACATAAACCAAAATTTCCTTCGCACAACGAGGTCTTTATCACACGATAAATTTCAAAATCGTTACGAATTCTCTTCTTGTTCCATCTTTATAAAAAATGTAAGCTGAAAATTCCCATTCGAATTTAAATAGTTAATGCAACCATGCACAACGAGGTCTTTATCGTGAGATAAAGTGCAAAGTCGTTACAATGAGAGTTGAACACAAAATTATTATTCTTCATATTTCCCACAATTAGATGCAAACATGCACAACGAGGTCTCCACCAAAAGATGGAGTGCAAATGCGTTACAATAATTACATCAGACTAATTTAAAACAATAAAAAAATAAATTTAAAACCCAAAAACTTACATCTAATCATTCAAATTCTAAAGAATTTGGATAAATTAGTGGACGGAACTTTTGATTGCAGCAGGAGAATCCGTTGAGTGGCGTTTCTTGAGTGATGCTTATTCCGAATCAAATTTCTGTGCTCAATGACAGGTAGATCATAGAGACCAAGAGAGGCTTCTTCCTCGCAGAGGGTCGAGCAGGAAGTCATTTGGTACTGACACCAGGATCGATATATAAAGTGCATGGGTCCCACGCTATCCCCACTTATTAGCCGATGGCGCGCGCAATCGATCGTATGATCGAACGATTTTGTGAATCATCCCCATGAGCTGGGGAGTGTTCAATACATTTTCGCTCATCTTCTTCCTGGTTGCTGCTATTTAATCAATGGCGAATAAAAAAAAATAATAAAAAAAATGTGCTGTAGAGGAAACACTAGTTGACATATGCGAAAGAAATTCTTTGAGATGGTTTAGGCATGTTGAGAGAATGAAAGATGAACGACTAATGACACAAGTGTATCAAGGTAAAGTAAACCCAGTGGGCACCAAATTTGAAGAAGTATTTACGTCATCTTTACGACTACTTTACGACATCCTATGTTCATGTCGTTAAGGTGTCTTTACGATATCGTGAAGACATCGTCAGATCGTACGACGACTTTACGATATCGTAAAGACATCTTAACGACATGGACATAGAATGTCGTAAAGTTGTCGTAGAGATGTCGCAACGATGTCGTAAAGACGTCGCCAAATTTTATGCCCACTGGGAATCGCAGTGTGCCCAGAGGCAGACCGGGGAAAGAATGGTTAGAATGTGCAAATGAGACCCTGATTCGAAGACAGAAAAGTACGGCGATAAATGGTTTATAAAAAGAGTGTCAGAGGAGTGAATAACGCCTGAAACAAAAGACCTTGGATACTCATGGACCCTAGTGGGGAGCTTCACATGATGATTTTGTGAGGCTCTTCACTTCGGGTGATCGCTAGAGAGATTGATTAGTAACCTGGATCGGAGCAGTGTTGCAGAACGAACGTGTTATTCAAATAAGTAACACGGGAATTCTAGATCAATCTACAAATCAAACCCTCCTCCCCCACATGAATCCCTTCCTCACCGAGTGAGTCACGCTTACCTCGAAAGGGAAATTGGTGTGAGGGGATTAATGGTATAATAATAATAATAACACAAGGCAGGCATCATGTGAATCTTATGCGGGCTACTTTGTTGCTAATGAACGAATTTTTTCTATTTTTCTCGTAAACGATGCAAGATATAAAAAATAAGTAACGATCAGGCTCGCACTCATGTCTTTTGATGTTTCCGAGAAGAATGCAAAAAACTGACTTTATGATCAAAAATTGTTCCTTCAACTTAAAACTTACAAGAAACCTTACTTCAGGAAGATGTCCACAACATTTCTAAATGGTTTAAAATATTTCCGGTGACAATTCTGAATTTGGTGAAGCGTGAAAACAAAAAAAGCGCTTACTTTTTGCCAAAATAGTCCCGGTGGATGGTATATAATGTGACAAACCGAATACCAATTGGATTCTTGATCATTGGCCGCATCGGATTTTACCGTGGCTGAGTGCCACAGATGGCAGGTATCAGCTAACCACAATATCAGGACAAGAGGCAGGGTCGATTCTACGTATAATCCCCCCCCCCCCCAGTGACTCTAAGACCGGATATACAATAGAAACAGAGAAGGCACTCAAAACTCAGATCCTCAGATCCTCAAATTCCAACTTCTATCTTCATATCTATTCATAACCAGTCAGTGTCAGTCATAAACAGTAACTAGGGTGGTGCTGTCACTGTAGGTGTCACCGAAGGGGGGCAAAATTACACAAATAAATTACCTAGGTCCTAGAACCCAGATTAGGGCTCCCGGCTGTGCGCGGTCAAAAAGCAGTAAGCGTCTAACAGTAAATTTTTCATAATAAAGGTAAACGCGTTTATGATTTACCGTACAAAACTATTGCATATTTAAAAATTAACTTTTAACATATTGTTAGCATGTTTAGTAAAGTTCACTTTTATGCTAGTATGAATCAAAAAGTAGTCAAATTCACATTAAAAAACATATTTGAGCGCCTTTTTAAATTTCTAAAACACGTTAGAAATTTAAAATGGCTCTTACTTTGTTTTGCAGCATCTATGCTAAGCAGGTTTTCCATATGTTGCTGATAGTAATTACATCGATTTTCGACCCAAAACCCTTCTTTTATTGGCCTTCATTTTTTTTTAATCTGGATTCTTCATTTTGATTCATATACTTCACGTATAGCCAATTTCTTTATATTAGGGTACACTAATCTGACGGAAAATTTGAACATGTTCTAGAAACTAGAAACCATTTCTTCGTTTGAATAATTGTTGGCCCTCAAAAGGGCCGATTGTATACAAGTACCCAGTGGGCAAAAAATAAAGACTCTCGTAAATGTTACGAGAACATCCCAAAAACGTTACGGCTAACTAACGTTTTACAAACGTTTAATGTCTGCCATGAGCTGGGGAGTGTTCAATACATTTTCGCTCATCTTCTTCCTGGTTGCTGCTATTTAATCAATGGCGAATAAATTGGGAAAGATTTTCTCGATGGTATTAGCCTGTATCCTTAGAGCAATTGCGTGGCTTTTTCGAGTATTAAAAATTTGCTGATTTGTCTGAGGGCAAGGCGATTGATTTGACCTCAGATGTGGCTGAGACGTCGAGATGTTTAGCAGATTTTCACGAACTTCCGGGAATATCTCTGGGTAGCTTTCGACCAACACCTGGAGAGAGTTTCCAAAAAGACTGGGTGACTGTTGACTCTGTTGAGATTTGCCCATAACTACAGGCATTTTTTTGTATTCTCGTAGATAGTGTAGATACAAGTCACGACGATTTCACTTTAACTGCTCTCGCATAGGCGAGATTATCAAGAGAAGTAAGCAAGAAATAAATTGTCCATAAACTTGGGCAAGCTTTTATACACTGGGTCCAAGATTCCCCCCTCCCCTCTTACTATTGTCTAGTTTCTCTTTGCAACTTATATTATCTTTAGTGCAGACATTTTCTTAATCCCGGATTGGTCACTGATTTACTGTTTCCTCCTCTCTTGAGCCTCTTCTAAAATCCTGAAAGTCGTTCGTTACATTTGTACAAGCTAAACCTTTTCAGGTACTGCGAAGATAAGCAAAGCCATCTAATCTAGAGAATCTAAAGTTTAAAATAAGAGAAGCATGATGCTAATAGAATAGAACTTTTATGGCCAAAGCCATGGCTTTGTTGCATTCGTCCCAACAAACAACAAAGTAATAAACTCTTAGAAAAATCCTTAACAATGGTACAGTGCGTCCCCAAAAACGAAAATATTGGCACACAAAGAGTTGCATACATTTTTTATTTTGTAATAAAAAAAGAAAGTACTTTCGAGCTATCACTTAGCTCTATTACATGGTGATAAAATCAGTAAAATAAGTAATCACTTAAAAAAAAGAAATACCAAGCATGAACTTTGAGGTATGTTAAGCTGTCACAACACAATTGAGGTATAGAGATGTAACCTATTTCATAATTTAGGGCTAATTTGGGCCCCTATTCCCAAATTTAGGGCGCGAGAAAGCGTGCTAGGTTGTAAGTTGGTGAGTTTATTGCGCTGACGATCGGTCTGAGTGGAATGTTGTTTTTGTGAATTTTTGGGAGTCCGTAAAGTCTTGGAGAGGTGGGATTAGTAGGTATTAATTTAGTTATTGTTTGTCTGTCAAGTTTAGAGTCTTTTAGGAGGGTTTTTGTTTTGCTGACTACTGTTTTTGTGGGGTCTTTTTTAAGTTTTTCATATGTGTCGTCAATTAGAAGGTCCGTGATTTTGTTGTTATAGTCAGCAAAACAAAAACCCTCCTAAGAGACTCTAAACTTGGCTAAGATGTCGGGAGTGGAAGGGGATTCTATCTGAGGTGCAAAAGTTACGCTCTTGCATTGCCTGTTTTCAGGCAACATTTGTGTTGAGGGAGTATCTTTTTCCGTAGGACAATCCGAGCTATTATTGCTGTCCTTATTGCTAGAGTCCCTTGTTCGGAGTTCCTGCAGTTCATTTTCTCCCCAATTTATTACCTTATCTATTCTTCGCGCTAGTTCAGTTTCGCTTTCTGGCTCCATTTCTTCAATTGCCTCAAGAAGTCCTGAGTCGGTTTTTCCTTCTGAGACAGTAATAACCTTTAGATAAGTTCTTGTATTTTCTTCAGCTTCCCTTTCTTTTTCCCAGTCTTTGTGAGTTTGTAACGATTCATTAAACTGAGAGAATGAATCTGGTAGTTCTTCTCTAGTTACTTTTGTGATATTAGGGTAATTTATTTCTTCTAGTTGTTCATTGTTCTGTTATTCTTCTGATGAACTATTCTCACTATCACTTGGTGGAGGACTCAAAGTTATGATGGGTCCAGGCTGTTTCTCTTCTTCGGTCTTATCTTCTTCGTTTTCGAATAATTCCGGAAATTTTCCTGTTGCCTTAGGAGGACTACTCCTAGGTAAATTCTGAGCTGGAAAGGCTGCTAATGATATATCCAGACTGGGTAAAACGCTGCGTTACTTTCGAAGTATGGGAGGGATAGGGTTATAGGTCTCATCAATTATCCTCTGATTCGCTACTAGAATCTCGATATTTAACTTTGGATTGATATTTTTCTTCCTCCACCCTATGACATAGCAAACGTTTACCTATATTGCTTTCATTTAAACTACTAGTAAAGAGGAACCCCAAAATAAGCAGAAAATCCGCCCCTTTTTTACGCTCAAAGTAGTTTTTGAAGGAAAGAACATGAATTGACGCAACAAAGCTCAAAATAATCGTCAACGCATACTGTAGTCCGGTTTTTTTTTTTTTTTTTTTTTTTTTCTAACACTGGAAAATTTAAAAACTACACCTAATTGGGAGTGAAAAGTACTTCATGCATAAGAACGTGATTCAAATAGCTTTTAACTATGTTTTTTATGCAGGTACGATCGCGTTGGTATATTAACGTATAGTCTCTACGTCCATTCTTCTTACATAGCACTATTTCAACCCCCAAAAACCCGAAAACTAGCCCTATCAGGGGGTGGAATGTATAAAATATTTTTGATTTTTTTTTCCGATACATAGAATCAATTAGTGTCAATTTGTAATAACTACGTTAATTCTATTTACTTAGCAACATTTTAACCCATAAAAACCGAAAAAATACCCCTATCAGGGTGTCGAAAGTACTTCATGACCAAGAACGAGGATAAAATATTTTTAAATTATTTTTTCTCTATAGAGATGGTCACGCTAGTGCCATTGTATAATGACTTCGTTAATTATTCTTACTTATCACCATTTCGACCCCCAGAATCCAGAAAATTACCCCTATCTGAAAGTGGGAACTACATCGGTACAATGAAAGAAGGTTAAATAGTTTCTAACAGTTTTTCATCATAACAGTATAATATGTACCTTAATTATACTTACTTAGTGATGCTTCAACTCTTGAAAATCGAAAAACTACCCCTACAATGAGTTATTGGGTTATATAACCCTATATAGTGAAGGTGCGTGCATATTTGGCTGTATGTGTTTGTGTTTATACATTTGTATGCACGCACCTTTACTATATAGGGTTATATAACCCATAATCCATGAACATGAAGTACTTTCTACTCCCTGATAGGGGCAGTTTTTCGGTTTTTTATGGGTTGAAATGGTGCTAAGTAAGTAGAATTTACGTAGTTATTATACATTGACACTAATTGATTCTGTTTATGGGGGGAAAACAATTCAAAAGTATTGTATACACATTCTTTTTTATGACTTATTTCCCACCCCCTCATAGGGGTAGTTTTTCGATTTCCAAGAGTCGAAGCGTCACTGTTTGATGAAAAACTATTAAAAACTATTACACCTACTTTTATAGCACCTTTGTACATTCCATCCCCTGATAGGGGTAGTTTTCGGGGTTTCAGGGGTTGAAATGGTGCTACCTAAGAAAAATGGATGTAGTGACTATATGTTAATATAATAACGCAATCTTACATACATAAAAAACATAGTTAAAAGCTATCTAAATCACGTTCTTATGCATGAAGTACTTTTTACTCCCAATTAGGGGTATTTTCTCAATTTTCCAGTCTTAAAAGGGGTTGAAAGGGTAAGCTAATGAAAAACCCGGTTACAGCATGCATTGATGATTATTTTGAGCTTGTTTCGTCAATTTATGTTCTTTCCTTCCAAAACCACGTTGGGCGCAAAAAAAGGGGTGGATTTTGTGGACCCTCTTTGCAAAATGGGCCAATAGGTTGAATTTTATCCTTGGATGTTTTATTCATTGGACGTTGCATTCTTGATGTAAAAGGCTAAAAAGTATAAGTTTTGGCTGATGGTCCTTTCTTTGCTGAGACTATAGGTTTGGTTCTTGGATTAGTGCCTGCGGGTCCAGCAGGGGGTTTAGCTGGTTGCGCTTTACCCTGTCTGGTTTGACGTATTTGCACTGGTAGTAATCTGGCAAGCTTCTCCTTGTTTTCCTTTTTACTCACATCTGATGGGCTTTCTAAAATGGGATTTCTAGAATGTGCGTTAGCATAAGTGTTTAATTAACCGGTTTTACATTTGAAGGAGTATTCGTAGTCTCTCAATTTTAATCGCCAACGATATAAACCTTGTCCGGGGTCTTTTACCGAATCTGTCCATTTTAAGGGTTCATGATCACTAACTAGAGTTTAGTCCGGGCGCCAGAGGGGTCACAGTGGCCTCCTAAATTTATATTGGGCCATCTAGGTTTTTTAAAAATGTATTTTGGGTCGCTGAACATGAATTTCGGGGGTGGCTTTCGATCCGACAGTCGGGTAATTTGTTATTAACAATTTAATTGTTTAAAGCGCTGTATCTATTATATATTTATTATATATATGTATAATATTTATAAAAATATTTTTTGGCTCTTTACCCAGACTACACGGAATTAAAGCGTTCTGACATTTTACTATGGCCGACAGGTGGCTCTGATTGTTCACGAGGCATGAATTAAAAAAAATACATGAGGGAAAACGTAGAAATTCAATGTTCTCCAAATGAAAACTATTCCAACACATTTTCTTTTATGAGACATTAATCTAGAAACTTTCAAACATTTTCTGAAGCGATACTAACTACAAAAAAGGATGAAATGCTCGAGTTTTGAAGGAAAATTTGCTTTGATGTATGGCGGGAAGTTCAAATCGAAGTTTCGAACTTTCTAGATAACGACTACTAAAAAAATGGGATAAAATAGTTTTTGTCATCGATAAATTAAATTTTTACGTTTTCCCATGCATTTTATTGAATGTAGGAAGGGGGCTGAGGTGGAATTCCGATACCCTTTAATCTAGTTGATCGAATCAGAACGAGAGTGGCGACTGTCGATAATCGAGAAGTCGGAAGTTCTTGATAACCGAGTATTGCCTCTCTTGTTCTGACACATAAGATGGCAAGAGATAGTTGCAGTCGATTGTTTCAAAACTATCGAACATCTCTGTCTAATTTCCTACGGTAGTAAGAGAAATTCGAAGTATTAGGTTGGACAGCGTCGGAATCCCACCCCTGATCTCATTTACCTACCTTCCAAAAAATACATGAAAAGGGCTGCATATAATCGTATTAATTGTGACGTGCACAGTTGGGAGGGTACCATCTGTACACGTGGGCTTGTAAATTTATAATCTGATCGTATTAATTGAGACTTGCACAGTTGCGAGGGTACTATCTCGGTGCGTGGACTTTTAAATAAAGGCTCTAATCCAATTAACTGATACGTGCACAGTTTGGAGTCTCCCATATGTGCACGTGGACTTGTAAGTTGACTATCTTATCTTAATAATTAAGACGTACACAGTTTCCAGGGTGCCATCTGTACACGTAGACTTGTGAGTTAAAAATCTGATAGTATTAATTGAGACTTGCACAGTTGGGACAGTATCATCGGTACACGTGAAACCTTAGTTGAGTACCATCTGTGCACATCTAAATGTCAACGTGCACAGTTAGGAGTGTCCCATCTGTGCACGTGCTCAGTTGTGCCAGTGGCCAACAACGTGCACAGTTGTACCACCGGCCCTAGACGTGCACAGTTGTATCCCTCGCAAATTAGGACGTGCACAGTAGGGAGACTTTCATCTGTGTGCGTGCACAGTTGGGAGTATCCCATCTGTTCAAAAATAAAATTTACCATTACTAATAGCAAAATTATTTAATATTTTCAGATGCACGATTTGTTTTCAATCAATGTTTTAATGCAATTACAGAAATTTTAAGAGGTTACGTGAGTGTAGTGCCAATCACTGGCAACGGGGGGTGCCAATAACTGGGGTTAGCAGTGCCAAGCACTAAAGTGTTGGGACTACATACTTATTTTTATTAATTTTTCCAAGTTTTTGTCAATTTTGGATAATAATTCAGCATTCCACTATATTCTGCATAAAACTTGGAGTGTGGGTATAATTTTCATTATTTCAGAATGCAATATTTTTATGTGTTATTTATTTCGTAGAGTCTAAATTTCCTCAAAAGGTGTCAAAAACTGGTTCTCTTACCCTAATGCAGTTAATATACATGCAAATAGTTATATTTCCACGATAAAAAAAGATTTAAAAAATGAGAAAATAAATTTTAAAAATAATATAAAACTATAAAATAATTCAACAAATAGATTCCAGACTTACCTGGCTTTGCGTGTATAACGAGTAGTCCTCTCACGAAATGACGCGAGAAAACTAGCATATTTGGTTGTCACTTCTTTCCCCATTCTCAAGACTATTTCCCAAATATTTCTTCTGTCGACTACTTCAATTTGTCAAAGTTTATTTGTATATTTAATTATCATACCGGCGTGGCAGAGTACCTACTCTTTATAGTTATGGCTTTTGTCACCAGGTGGCGAAATGGTCGACCACTATTCTCAATACTATGCAACATATATCCCAGTATCCCAGAGATGAATAATGGAAATAGATATTTTTGTTCTTAAATTAAAAATAATTTCAAATATATTCATTCAATTTTTAATAATAATATTACTGATATTAAAGTTGGTTCAATTAAAAATTCACTGAATTATTTATTCTGACCCTAAAGCAAAAATTACCATCCAACATTATAAACAATTAAAGTAATTGTCCTTGTGGTCGGTGCTCTCGGAGGAGCGAAACTATCTCTTGTTCGTAACCTTAAAGCCATTTCCGCGTACCAAAAATATGCCAAGGAACTTGCGTGATGGATGCAGAAAGCTGTCATCCTTGGGCCGCGTAGTGTCCTCAAGACACACGAGGGTTTCGCCGGCCTGTCGTCGTAATTTCATCATGCCACACATCTCGCGGTTGTGCGGCCACAAGTGCGATTTACCGCAGTTCTACTGGGAGCCGATGTCATACTTAGATGGCAGTTGCTCCCAGTGGGATTTCGCCGGGAGCGGTTGATAATCTGAAAAACTGCACCCACTCTCAGCGAAATCGCGGTAAAATTTCAGCCATAACTCAGTGCTCAATACGATGATCCAGCAAAAGTCTCGTGTACCCTAGGGATACGGAGCGACCCAAAGACGACCGCCCTCTGCATTTTCCCCGCAAGTGTCTTAGTATTTTGTTGACACCCAGGGATGCTTTTCAGGCTATTGACCAGTGAAAGCTTGGCACCTCCAATTGATTTTTTTTAAACGGAGACCCCTATTTTTGACCCCGAGAACTGAAAGAGCAAAAAATTTTAGGTCCAGATATGACCTTGACCAATCGAAAATTTGACCTGGGAAGGACATGGCAACGTTAAACAACGTACAGCAGGATAACTCGACTGGCATGCATTTGTGAAGAAAATGTCCAATGCGAAGGTCAAGGTCACCATACGATCAGGCGTGAAAAATGCCTAAACTCTTGTGTTGGTCATATTCTCCGAAAATGGTCCCCTTCCAGGATATTTTGCTGTTCCTATAATTATAGAACACCCTGTGTGTGTGGTTGTGTGTGTGTCAGTGTAGTGAAAAGTTTGTCATAAGGACAACCGCAGGATTTCGCTGGGAGCAGGTGCTCATCTGAACGACCCAAGGATGACCGCCTTCTGCATCTTCCCCGCAAGTGTCTCAGCATTTTCTTGACACGCAGGGATGTTTTTCAGGCTATTAACCAGTGAAACCTTGGCACTTCCAAGTCGAATTCTCGGCTCCTTCCGAATACAACATCACTGCCAAGGAGAAAGAAAAGGAGGAAAGGTATCAAGACCTTAGATGAGAGCTGCAAAGACTGTACCCAAAATATTCGGTACGAGTAATTGTCCTTGTGATCCCATTCATGGCCACGTCTCACAACCATGAGATGGGTGGTCTATATATATATATATACTGGAACCTGGATTTCCGTAAATTAGAGTTGTACATTCGTAGAATTGATGGTCTCCGCATTTTGCGATGCGGGGAGCGCGGGACCGAAAGAGAGGCGTTGCTCAGTCCAGCGTAACAGACAGTAGGGGGGTCGCACTCTCAGTGCGTTAGTTGCATCAGGTTGCGTCATGCGTTCAAATCCAACAGAAATGTTTCACGCGGCCCTGCCTGTTTACGTTCGGAGTCCCTGGATTTGTGACGAAGGTCACTGCGGGACATGCCCGAAACCATGCACAAATCCAGGTTCCAGTGTAACTCAATTTCAAGTTCCTACATGTGCAATAAATTCCTGCGAAACAATTTCCATAGAAATAGAATAGATACGGGAAAATTTCATAAGTGTGGTAGGATGACGTTAATTAATACAACATTTTTAACTCGGGGCACATGCTAACTATCATACTGCGAAAGTGAGTGAAAAGATTAAAGAAAAAGATGACTCATCATGTGGAGCGGGTGCACTAATTACACTTCTTAACCTCACGTGCACTCTCGGCGTCTTTCTTTCTTTATTCTTCTAACATCAACTTAGCCGACCCCCCAAGTGCATCCGTCTGTTGCAGGTTCTGGTCGATATTCGCGTCCGTTTCCACTGTAACTATAGCAACGCCTCTTGCAAGGAGGATACGTCTATTCGAAAAAGCTTCATCTTTAATCACATGTAATCCTCTTGCACCCTACAATTCACCTTTTCCTTCTGGTGCAGCAGAGGAACGTTCTTTTTGTACATATAACGTGAGCCAGTAAACCACCCTTTTCATCAAATCGGGTTCAGCAATGGAGACCTGAGATGCACTGAATGAATAACCGGTCATCGTGCGGACTGGCATTCCTCTATAAATCCTATTTCTGCTCCCCATTTAAGGTCGTGAAACTTGCTTCGTCCACAAGTAGGCATTCCAAAGCGACTGTTCTTTTCAACGACTGGTAAATGCTGATCCTTCAAAGTCAAGAAATGAGCAATATTAGGGAAATACGACCCATTTGAAATAGCATCGTGAGACGGAAAATGTGATTTCGTAACGAGACGACGAACATCGAAAACTGCTGCCACTGGGGATACATTTGGAAGGACTGCTGTAAAGTTATTAAGCAGTTGCAAATTGAGATGGATATTCGTATTTTATAACTTTTCGGGCATACTTAATTCTCTCTCGATGCCTGAATTTAACAAAAACAGAGAGGAAAATTCATTTTTGTAACTTCCGAACTCTCTACTCTATTATTCAATTGAAAAGCAACATGAAAAAAGAAGAATGTCAACAGGGAATTTGATATTTTCGAAATTAAATTAAGGATATCTCTGCACATACAGATCCGACTTTATATTGCGTAAAATGAAACTGGAATAACTCAAAAGAAAAAAAATGTTTTGATGAATCTCACTCAAAAGAAAAAAAATGTTTTGATGAATCTCAATACTCACGCTTGAAATAGCTGAAAAGGAAATCAACAGATAAAAATATTTGTAAAAAAAATTCAATTTTGGTTTTCAACACTTTATTACTAATTCTTTATTTTCCCACCTACCATTTTTCAAAATCATTTCTTATTATTTAGTGAATTAATAATAATTCTGGTCTTGAAAATATAATGAAATATACTATTAAATGAAAAGTAACATTTTCCTGACATTCATAAAAATCAACCAAATTTTCTTAACGCTCCCAAATTTTGTTTCTCGACCCCTATTTTTCTAAATCATTTACTAAACTTTAATCCTCCTTTAAAACCTACAATACAAAAATTAACAGGTATTTTTGTAGACTTTAAGTTCAGATAAAAAAGACCATACCTCACGAATGACAAGTGCGGGTTTCAGCTGAGTGAAGAATGTTCAAACTTAAACCTTTTAACTTGAAAGCATTCTAAATTCAGTCGCTCGAATTTCAAAGTAATCAAACTTCGAAGCTTTCAATTTAAAAGATTTAGAGTTTAAGTAGACCGCAAATTCCCAAAGGGCTGTACATACATCCAAGAGAACTCAAATGATTAAATGATCACTTTTTAATAGTTTATCGGTTAATCGTTTTTAAATAAAAAACGGGTATTAGTCAGACATTAAATATTTATAATAATACATGAATAGGGATGAAAAACAACGAATGCACAATTTAGATTTTTATAGATCGGAATTTTTTCATCGAAATAACTGTACTTCTAAAACGGTTATAATGCAACGGTATGCACTATCCATGATTGGATGGAAAAACATACAGCCATGTACATACATATGTAAGTAATATATACTATATTACCTATAGAGTTGGGTATTTTTCTACCTTTCCTTACGATAAATGCTACAAAGTAAAATTTCTTTATGGGAATGTACACTGTGCACGTACCGAAAAAATTCAGCTATTTCTACCGAAATTTTGGTACGCATAGCCACGGCCTTTCTTTATTCGGTCTGCTTTCAACAACTAATTTTAGAACGTCATTTACAATTGACCTATCATCGAGGGCTCAAGCGGACCGTTTATCAAGTTCAAGAGCCGTTTATCATCGATTCAATCTTTGGTATTTTAAATACAAAAAGCATTTTATATTTGGAAAGAATGATGAATAGTCTTACTTTTAATTCCGTATTAATTATTAGAATCAATTTTTATTTTATTTTCAGTGACCTTAATTACTCGTGCTTATACGCAATGCCCTCTGAATGTAAAACACATTACCCATATTTAACTATTTATTCATTACTCTGCTGAAATAATAGGATAAGGAGGGGCAGCGCCGACCAGTTAACAATCAATGATTTTTTTAAAGTTAATAAGATGTAGAATTGATCCATTCTATTTCATTTCGAGTCCTACATTATTGTATATCACATTTCTATAAATATTAATTACATGAATAAAACTATAATTTAATAATCAAATTATTTCTAACAAGCTGTATTTCGTCGGCTTTGCCCCACACCGGAGGGCAAAGCCGACCGCAGCTTTTTATATAAATGAAAACATTTGAAGATGGGATAACATGATGGTTCGCGTCTGTGGTATTTTATGTACTGGAAAAATTACCTTTAAACATATCCAGCAAGAAGAATAAGTGAAATATTTCTTTAATTTAAAGAAATCTTTGGTTTGAAGCAAAGAAATATTTCTTTAATTTAAAGAAATTTTCTGTTTAATTTAACGAAATATTTCTTGAAATCAAACTAAAAAACTGTAACAAAAAAATGTCTTTAAATCAAACAAATGTTTCTTTGACCGTATATCAGTACTAGAATTTCTTTGATTTAAACAAAGTTTCTTTGATTCAAATAAACTTTGTTCTGGGTGTATGGTGTTTTCTCCACTGCATGAATATACCTTGGTTATAATGGCCGTCTCTTTACCTCCTAAAAAGCAGAGACGAGCAGATTCTCTTCCTCCGGATGGCCTGTAAAAAGCATGGTAAGTCACGAAAGTAAAAACCGATGTAGGTAACTGTTTCATCTACTCCCTTTTCAGATAAATAGTGGAATACACCACTACTGCGACTGTCGTGGTGCAGCTAATAGGGCGCGTTTGTTTCTTTCGATTATTAAACGAAAAATAGAATTTTCTCCGAAAAAAACTGCCTTTACCGCGAGTCTTTCTACTCTTCAGATTATGTATGCAAGAAACTAGGCAAATTTTCATCTACGTTTGACCTCAGTTTATGAAGTCCAATTTACCGATGACTTCCAGGGGCCTTAATCATGCTATATATATATAGTGATAGGCTCTGTATATGTGAACCTTTCGAACATAACCTCAAAATTAAAATGTCTTCCTGCCAATTTACGTCCTGCATTTTTGTACAGAAGTGCGTAAACTTACATCGTGATATGTGGGTCAAATATTTCCATCGTGTGGTACGATGAAAAATGAAGCCAACTGTTTTTACATTGTAATTATGAATTGCAAGATTCGGTCTACAATTTTTGACATGAGGGTTCTAGAAGAAAATATTTTTCTGTCATTTATTTATTATTTGGTTTTTATATATTATTTACTATTTTTTTATCATATACTATGTACTATTTTTTTTAGTTTTTATTTATTTATTTACCTCTGACTGAAATCTACAGATTAGCCAACGTAAGTTGTTTTCACGGAGAAGGATTTTTCAGATTCTCTTACCTCCAAAATTCATGTTCCCATGGCTTTTGATTTTTTTTAACTTTTAGATTTTTAGCGAATATTGTAAATATGCGCACACGGTCGGACGCTCTGTTCGTATGGTTGGGGCATTTCAAAAAATTAGCGATTTCAAGAATACTGCATTAATACAGATAGCTTTAAAGAAGTTAACAATTAGGGGAAAGTCCTATAGTGGCGGCCAGCATTCTGTACCGGCCAGTTGTCATTTCTAAAATTCTATAACAAATAACGCTGAGAAAGCCTTTGCCGTTTGCTTACTACGTGATCACGAGTATGTGTCCCCCTAGAGGCTAAACTGTCGCGGCTAGTTGACTCAGTGCAAAAATTACTATTGCGCACCGTGGGCGTAAGTTACATAACAAAAGTTTCATTAGTGATTTCTGAAATTTTGCGGATTAGTTACAATAAAGTGAAACCTGTTATGTATTGATAAATTATGCAGCTTTAAAAAAAAAATGGTTTGATATCCCTTTGCGCATCCATTATTTGCCACTATTGTAAATAATAATATAATCCGTTTCCTACAGTACCGGCCACAAAATTTTCCTCCAGTACCGGCCACTATCAAAAGTTGGTTACTGACTATATTTACTTGCTTATAGGTACATTATGAAGTCAAGCCAAGTTGTAAAACTTGGGTTCATGAAGCTTGTGCAAACATACCAGAGCTCTCAAATCCATATATTTGCAATTATTGCCTTATTTAACTGATGATATTTTTACTGGCCGGTACTGGAGGCCAATTTTTTAAAGATTGATTTATCTTTATTTCAAAATTTTATTAATAAAGTTAATTATTACTCAATATAACGATATTTTATTGTTTTTATTAATAGCTTATGAGCTCCTTGATACATAACAGCGAGTATTTAACATGTAAGTTAAGGTATTTTATTTTTATTTCAAATAAACCTTAAGGTGATGGTACTCCACTAAAATCGTTCAGCTTTATTATAAAAATAGTATTTAGTACCCGAAATTGTTATAAAATAATAATTTTTAAGCAGTTTATAAAGTTTTTAACAAATTTTTAATCTATGAAAGTCCATGGGCAGACAAAAACTGATTCCTTGGAGTATTTGTTCAAATAAATTATTTTTAACAATAAAATCAAATGTTAAAGGTCATTTTTATGTTATATATTATTGGCTATTTATTACTTTCCTATTTAACCTAAACGCAAAGTGTTGCATCTTGTTAGGAAAGTATAATAATAATAGTCTATAATAATAAGAAGTGTTCTCCGTAAAAACAACTTATAAAACTCTCTTCATGTAACTGTTTATATATTAAACTTTAATTTTTTGCCCCTTTTTATTGAGGGATAATTTGGTAGAAAAAAATTCAAAACCTATTATAATTTTTGTGACTCAAAAAGGCGCACTTGAAATCCTATAAGAAAAGCACGTAATCACCGTGGATTGACAACAAAAATTTTACCGGTCATCAATTTACAAAAAGTTACGACCTCCATATCTTTTGAGTTTGAATTCACCTCTTGTCTGAAGATTGATTAAGTTCTCTCAATTTTAATTATGTCCGAGCTGAAAATTTTTCTCTTGAAACGATTGAATGCTCTCGACATTCTGTATAAAATGACCCCCGGATGAAGCCAATGTGTCTATTTTTAAGTAGATATTGCAAAAATAGTCTCAATTTCAACGTTTTCTTACATTTTAAATAATAACTGAAATAATAAACATTTTGTAATGTTCTTAGGCTAATCAGGTTTTCAAATTTGTTCAACTTTCTTGTCACAACTTTAAGGTCTTGCACTCTGATAGGAAATTTTTTAGATCCATGCTCATAAGCTGCTGCGGTACTAGAGGAAAATAGATTTAAAATGAGCCTAAGAACATTACAAAATGTTTATTATTTCAGATATTACATAAAATTTAAGAAAACATTGAAATTTGCCCTATTTTTGCAACATCTGCTTAAAAAATAGACAAATTGGCTTCATCCTGGGCTCATTTTATATATAATTTTAAGAGAATTCAACCCTTTAAGGCCATGTGACGAGTGGGTCACGTGACAGGCTTCCTACCTTACCGACACTTTTTTTATTCGTAAACTAAATTTCTATAATTATGAAAACACTTTTTTTGTAAATAATTTTTTTTTTACTTATTTCATAATTATAAAAGTTTAGGACCAGAGCCGCGTTTCTTAGTGCTTCTTATTTATTATCCCAAATTTTCAACTCGATGAAAAGTCCAAACTATACGTTATAGTTTTTCTCCTTTGCACACTTAGGAAACCATTATTAAAAATATGTAACAAATATTTAATTCACAATGTAAGAATTATTTATTATTAAAATCAACACTTAGAGAACCTAATTTTTTTCATAACATGCGTCTTTTGACCAAAAATTCAATTTGTTTACGTTTAATTTTATTTTTTAGGATTAAAACTAAAAATACGTGATTCGTCAAAAAATAATTTATGAAAAATGTGTAGCTCTTTTTTGGGTGAACAACTTTTGTCTTATTATTTTTTTTCGTAGCTTGTGCCGTTTGTTCAATAATTTAATTTTTTTATTTTTAATATTGTTCTTTTACAAATAAAACAGAAACTACGTGAGCTGTAAAAAAGTGACCATCAACAAATTTGTATATCTTTTTTGAGTGCATAATTTTTGTGAATTCATCTGTTTTCTTATTTCGCATAGTTTGACAGAAAAATGGAATTTTTATTTTGTATTATTTTTTGTGCGATCAAAATTGGAATTTTTCATATTTCACGAAAAATCTAAATGTTGATATGATAATCTTAAAGGGCTTCCAAAAAGCAACGTTTTCGTTCCTCTGACTTTTTTCGATATCGTGCGTTGTTTGCCTTAAAATGTTAATTTTGTTGTTTTAGGGCAGTTAAAGAGTATACCAAAGACCAATCGGATCTGTCAATTCTTTCGGAAGTTATCGTGTTAACAGACTAAAAATCTACAGACACACAAAGACACACACAGGCAGACACATTCGCGAAGACCTGTTTTTCGGGTTCAGAACGTCTCAAAACGTGGACATTTGACAAAAATTGTGAAAGAGGGCTGGGGGGGGGCAAAGGGTAAATTTTACAAAAACCTAATGCCTTCTCTGATGAAAATGTAATAATTTCACTGCGTTTCAAAAATGTCCTAATATAGCTGGCTAAACTATTTTATTATTAATTCTCTAGATCACTCTAAATTTTTGTTGAACTGCAAAATATTATTAAGATAATTTATCAGTCTTGTTAAAATCTACTAAAAATAACGATTAAAACTTATGGATCTCTTAAAAACAAAAATTGTACATATTTCAAAATGATCTAACATTTCTAACTTTTTGTTCTAATCGAAAAATTTCAATTGGGTTAGTTTCGAAATATATTAGATATATCTTGAAAATTTGGATTGAAATTTGTTAATCTATGAGAAAAACACTTTTTTAAATTTCTTGATAATTTTGAAAATGTTTAAAACCATATAACTTTTTTAATTTTCATCGAAAAAAAATTCAATGAGGATAATTTGAAACTCTTTTTGTTATGTACTAGAGAATTTGACAAAAATTTCTAAAACACCTTGAAAATTTCGGTTTCAAATTTTGAAAATGCTCTGACTGTTTCAATTTTTGTCAAATCGAAAAATTGCATTGGGCTTGTGTCAAAATATATTTGATGTATAAATTAAAATTGAAATTGAAATTAATATTTCAAAGGGTTGAAATAAAAAATCTGATAAATTGTGAAAATAGTTACTTTTTCAATATTTAAAAATATTTTTATCAGTTCTGCATATAAGCGGAAAAAAAGTGTTGGAAATTTCCATTGACCGAGTCTATGACTTTAGGAGAGGTGTAAAAGCATTTGAAAATTTGAAAATATCATATTGGAAAATCTTGCAAATAGTGCTTGAAGAAATATAAGACTTCTTAGATTGCGTCCAGCATAGTCGGTGAAGCACTCCTGAAATCCATCTACAAAATAACACAGACAAATTTTTAGGCTGCTCAACACTTCAATATTAAATTCTCGAAGACAGTTAAGGAAGCGTTCATAGGCTGTCAAGCTAGCCATTTATGCTAATAAAAAAAGGATAATTCTTTTTTAAATTCATAATATTATTATCTTTCACTTATACATTTATTTAAACATAATATAACACATAAAATTACTACTTATATTAATCGCACACTTTTTACGCTATGAAAAATCGGAGGCATGCTGCCTAGACACGAGACTAACGCAACTCATTCCTAACCGCTCAAGCCCCTGGGCTAATCATTCGCGCTGAAACCCGGTAAAAAATAATGCCGTTGTGCTACAGCTGAAAACTATATGGTCGCGTAAACTACCATCTAATATGCAAGTATTAGCACTGTTTTTTCATCATCACAATTTACAAAGAGGTCATTTTTTGTGAAAGGACCTTGAATGTCCTTCAAATAATATGACAAACAGTTATCAAACAACTTGACTAATTTTTTTTGCCGAAATGAATAAATTGACACTGTTTCTCTACAAAAAATACTAGAGAAAATTCAATTGAATTAACATTTTATTAAGAAAATGACCGGGAGCCACCTTTGAATGCATTTGTAAAAATCTGAAAAAAATGTAAATGCAATATTGACTCATAAAGAATAAAATTTATACGCGTCAGAAATAAGTGATCAATAAATAGCGTCAATTTAATTAAGAATAGCGATTTTTGCACTAAAATGACCTTGAACGACCTTTTAATGTCATTGTAAAAATCTGAAAAAATCTGAGTGCAATATCGACTCGTAAAGAACAAAATTCATATTTCTAAGAAATGAATAATCAATGATTAGCGTCAATTTAATTAGGAATGTGCCTTTGTGTCCTAAAATGGCCTTGAGCGACCTCTGAATGTCATGGTAAAACTCTGAAAAAAAATCTGAGTGCAATATTGAATTATAAGGAACACAATTTATACGCGCCAGAAATAAATATTCAATAAATAGCGTCAATTTATTTATGAATAGCTATTTTTGCCCTAAAATGACCTTGAACTACCTCTGAATATTTTTTAAAAATTCTGAAACAAATCAAAGGTAATTTTCTGGGCAAAAGGAACAATTTGCAGGGGTGTCAAGTTGCTTAAAAATGAAAAGGCAAAAAAATCACCCTAATAAATACATTGTTTAAACCATTTTTGTTTAAATGATTGAAAAATATAATTTTCCACGAAAAATTATTTTTTGATCAAGAGATGATTTCAAGAAAAAAAATCTGTCAGCTGCGCGGGCACATTCTCAACGCGCGCTGCGCGCGCGGATCGCAAGTTTGGGCGTGCCTACGGCACGCGACTGTTGTTTCTCGCGCTTCGCGCTCAATACTATATTTATCTCACGCTCGCGCTTGATAACGTATGTACCTCGCGCTACGCGCTTGTTCTTTGTATTTTCCCCACTTTTAAAATGAAAGGTCAAAGCATCAACAACTATAATTTGGTGATTGTGAATTATCTTTTGTTAAAGCTCCTTTTAAATTGTGAATCAATTTGTTGCTTATTCTGCAAAAATTATTCATGATAAAATGGATTTCTTTTCAATCTTAATGTAAAAAAGCATATTTTTCGTTCAAAAAAGTCTGCAGCCTTCAATTTTGCCCCGAAGTGCGATTTTTTTTCTTTACTCTCTAAATCCGAATTAGTAGAAAATTTACTAATGCAATCAATAGCATTGTATCTGACTGTTCAATTAGTAATTTTATCAGTTTCTACTAAATGAAATGGTAAGCTTTATGTTACTAAATAAATGAGTAAGGGTATTCTGCTAATCTGCTTAGTAATGCCGACTTACTAATTCAATGAGTAGCAATGAATTGCTATGGAAACATAATTTAATCATTTTTCAACGAGGGGTCGACCACTCTGATTTTTCGTGTACCAGGAATATATTCCCTAAAGAATATCCGGCAATATAGAGAATATTTTGAAATATTTGAGAATACAAAGAATTTGAAGAATATGGGAATATTTAGGAATATGACAGAATACGTAGGAATATAAAGGAACATGAAGGAATATGTAGGAATATCTGGGAATATTTAGGAATATGAGACAATATTTCGGAATATATTCAAATTATGTATAATAAATTACATATATATACATATTATATATACTAAACTTAGAGTTTAATATCACATGACATTTAAAGTGTTATTCTTTGGTCTATAAATAATCAAAATCTCTATTTGTTTATCGCAGGCTTCACAATATTTTCCCTATTCATCTCTTCTTCTCGTTTTTCCACTTGAATGCGAACTTAGTTGATGAAAACAATAAGAAAATCTGATCTATTTTTGCTTCAAAGTTTATTGTCTTCAGTAGAAAAGTCAACTAATACATTTTTCGTTAAGAATTCTTTTTTTTTTGGTTTGAAAGTCAGTCATTTTGTCGAAAATTTAACCATTTTGTTCAAAAGTCATACTTCTTGGTTGAAAATTCAACTGTTTTGTCGCAAATTCGTATGTTTTGCTTGAAAATTCAACAAACTGTCCGGTCAACAATTAATCTGTTTCGATTGAAAATTAACTTTTTTGTTAAAAATTCAATTGTTTTGTAAAAAAATTCGTATTTTTGGCTTGAAAATTCAACAATTCGTTAAAAAAAATTTAACTATTTGGTTAAAAGTTTATGTATTTTGTTGAAAATTCGTCTTTTTATATAAAATTCATTTTCTAACTAAAAATGTAACTATTTTGTTGACAAATCAACTGTTTTGTAGAAAATTCGCCATTTTGGCTTGAAAATTCAACAATTTAGTATTTTGTTGAAAATTCGTTCTTGTTAGTAAAATCCAAATGTTGTTTATTTTAAATTAAAACTTTTTTATGAAATATTAAATATTACATGCTTCGTTGAAAATTCAACTCCTTGGTTGAAAGTTGAGAACTACTTACTTGAAAGTTAATTTTTTTGATTGAAGATTCATAATTTTAGTCGAAAATTCGTATTTTTAAATTAAAAAGTAATTTTTTTAACTGTCTGCAGTTTTGGCGCCAAAAATTATTTCCCAGGCCAAAGTGCCAAACTTTTATATTAATTTATTTCATTTCTTTAAAACATCAGCAATTGTTATATTTTTACAAATATAATTGAACATATATTATTTTTAAATTATCTGCATCAATTCAAATGATGAAAGAAAGACCGCAATTGAAAAAACCACAAATTCCAAATTTTTGCAAAAAATGGTTGATAACAATTCAAATCGTTAATAATTTATAGATATTCTGACTAACAATCACTCGCACAATAATTTAAAGCATTTTTAGCAAAGAACAAATGGTTTTCAACCAAAATTACAATATTTAGCTATTTGTCAATTTAATTTGTTTATAATAATCAAAACATACAATAATCAAATTATTTGTATTCTGGGAGTACTCTTGCATTGATTCAAGATGATTTTCATTATATGCAAACCGTTGTTGAAGAATGAATAATAATTATGTGCAAAATCTCAATTTTTCGTACTTTGAGTGAACATATAATAAATAAACAAATAAAAATTCAAAAATCTATGAACAAGCTGCTCTTTAAAATTTAGTGCACTTTAATTTAAAGATAAAAAATCGCAAATCGGCGCAAAATTGAAGACTGTAGATTTTTTTGAACGAAAAATATGCGTTTGGTCCCACTCTGGGGCGTATCGAAAAAAAGAAGTTGCTTGCGCGAATTTCTAATAGCAATGAAAACTTTCTTTAGGGAGTCAAAAACACTCCCCTAATGTTTCATGAAAAAAAGTTCCTTCCGTCTCCGCATCGTAGATTAGCTAAAAATCACAAAAAACGAAGCACTTCTTCAAATTTGAACATCAACCATTTTTTTTTTTTATAATTAAATTATCAATAAAAATAGTTCAAAGCAAGTCGATTTATACCTGTATAGCGATAATTCCATTAAAATATTTGTTACCCTCCCTTATTGACTTTGAAGTTTCAAAAAATCGAAAAAAATCGACTTTTTCGCTATTTTCTTAGAATTGCTGTAAATTTCTGGACTATTTGACCATATAATGTGTGATATACATAAATGATAATGTATTTTCAATATGTTGCAACAATAATATATGAGGAATGTTGATATAAAAATAATTTGTATTTACTTTGAATTACAAGAAAATATTTAAAAGTGATATATTGCTCTTTATTTGACAATAAAATTCATTTTCGGTACATAAATTATCAGAAAGAATAGTTCGAAGGAAGTAGATTTGTACCAACATAGCAAAAAATAATTCGTACAAAAGTAGGTACACTCGAAAACATTTTCACCTTATTTAGACACCGAAAATTAATTTTGTTGTGAAATAAAGAGCAATATATCTCTTTTAGATATTTTCTTGTAATCCAAAATCAATAGAATGATTTTAATATCGACATTCTGCATATATTATTGGTGTAACATATTGAAAATACAGACGGAGAAAAATGGAAGGTCAGTTGGGCCATCTAGATGTGCAGACAGACTATATTGCAGGGTCAACTATAGGAGAGCCCTTGAAGATGGCTAAAGCGACTATCGCTAGAAGGTTAAAACGAGAGGTTCAAATCGATCATCTCAGAGTGTCGACTTGGTCACCTCGAACGTTCGACTCAAGCGTCATAGAGAATCGAACCGATCATTATAAAGGGTCACATTTTCTATATTTGTTGTCCTTCTCCTACTTATTCCAGTCTCAATTATAAAATTAAGTGGAACCTATAAAACCTGAAAATTTATATGAAATACATGAATTCTGAAAGCATTTTTTATTCAGCTGTTCGGTGGCCCAGACGACATATTATGGACTCTGGACGGTGATATTCACGACTGTGTGGACCTTCGTATAGACAAAAGGAATTTCTGCTATCGAAAAACAAAAAAATCATATCAATACAACACTTAGTCATTTATTTAATTTTTTTTCAGCCAAGCGACTGAGTCGTGTATTAGTCAAGGATTTGCTTCGTAAAAAATGTCTCTATCGTTGTTAAAAATGATGTAATTTGTAGAACATGCGTCCTTTTGGTAGTAAATTAGGGTTTGTATTTGAAAATTCATCTCTTTCGCTGAAAAATCTACTTTTTAATGATAATATATATTTTTGGTAGAAAGTTTTACGACTTTCTCGGAACTTGGCGTTTCTTTTCCAATTTGATTTCTGCGATTGAAAATCAAACTATGCCGTTTTCGTTTGAAACAGGACCGTTTTAAGTTGACAATTTAACTATTTGTTCAAAAAATCGTATATTTTGCTGAAAACTCATCCATTATCGTAGCAAATAATGACTTTCGAACTTTATAATTTTTTGTAAAATCGGCAAAGATAAATTCAACAATAGTTGCTGCGATCTTTATGAATAATTTCCTATCAATTATTTTGGTGTGGATTTTGATGAATTTGGGAGCGATATACATGTCAATTTGAAAAACAAAAATTTGGACCACCCAAGTATGTATGAAATATATAATACTTTATACTCAACAATATAATTAACAAGAACCGCTAGAGCGGAGACGAGTGTATCAAAGAGAATCATTTTATTTCTAGCTAGAAGATACTATGGAGTATTTTTCATCGTAGTGTAACTAATGACTTTTTCACAAGAAAATTCAGTATATATACTGATCGCTATCTCTTTTCTTCTTCGAAATTATTCCATAATTCGTAAGGTAGTTTGGATAAGATAAGCTTAATTGTCTGAGATAATTACACTTCATCAATCTTGTTTTCCTTATTGATGGTCAGCAAATAGGACCGATTCACAATATATGTACAACTTAAAAAATCCTAAATGATTGAAGGCTACGTTACGTCATCAGTTATATTTGCTCGACATGTCAAAGAATGAAGAATACTGATATAAAGTCAAGTTCAACCTTCAAATCTTTATAAGCCTCTTTAAAATAATTGATTTTTCCTGCGATAGCAGAAAAGTTAATCAATTTGTCAATATAGTTTTTAATTATATATAATGGTGGTTTTGAAAAATCTTTTTATGTAACAGTTACAGAAATACAAATTTATTTATTTCATTTTATGTGTTTCCAAAGAACTGGAAAAAGCTTACGTCGGGTAAATTGTTTATTTTTCACAATTTTCAAAGTTTTCATTCATGTGCCTGAAGTTCTTATTGTTTACATTTACCAATCAATTTTTTATAACTGTCATGAGTGTATAAATATTTTTCTAACTACATCAAAAAGTAAATTTCTTGTATAAATGGATATTTTGAACATGAAACCAAAATGAATGTTGTAAATAGAACGACAGACGCTACTAATAGTATACGAGAATACTCTGAAAGTGAAATTTTCATTATAGTTTACAATACCTTCGTAAAAAATTTCGTTCATTTGAACGATCAGCTTTGAAAAAATTAGGTACGAAACTCTTCTGATTATAAAGTTATAGTCTTCAGTACACATTCAATTATCATCACCAAGGTATCACAATCATTTCAAATACTTCTGGTCCGAAAGTGGGTACATCACAGAACAAGTAGGAGAATTTTCGAACATATTGTGTGAAATTCAAGGATGTCAAAATGTAGCCGTTATTAGATGCTCGTGGTGTAGAAAATCCTTGTGTTTCAAACATTTCTTCGAAGAGCATCATTACTGTACCACATAAAATGAGTGTTCCAGTCTGATAATGCTTGCTGGTCTTATACATCCATTTATTATAATAATTACTTAACTCGAAAAATAATTCTGGTTGAGACGTCCAGCAATACGATATGAGGCAAGAGACGGATTCCTCGAAACCGTCACAAGATCGCGACACATCGGTTACCGCATATAATGGTGAGAATAGTTTAAACCAGAAAAAATCTACCAGAGTTACTCACCTATAATTTTCTTATAATGTCAACCATAATTGCTTATTAAAGTAACCAAAAAAGTCGAACAATACGCATCTAGTAAATTTAACTAGAACCTTTTCTTTAGTGTTGGTAATTCAAATTTTTCTAATAGTGGAAAATATTTTGTAGTATAATGTTCTTAAAATATACAGAGACTCAATTTAAATGTGAAATAAATGCCTTCCGATGTAAGCAGTATTTCCTAGAGTATGAATTTATGTGATAAATGTTCCTTTATTTTATGAAAACACACCATCAGTTAACTGCACTTATGGAGATTTTATGTTAATAAAAGTAATTTAAGGGTAGTTCACCACACTGAACATTTTTCCACAAATTAGAAATTAGATTTTGTTGTCTCTTAGTTTGAATACATTTTTCTTCTTTGTTTTTTTTTTCATGAAAGCTGCTTTAGTTTAGAGAAACATAATGAAAAGTAAATCAGGATGGCTACCCTCCAGAAAATTATTTTTCAAGGTAATATCGAAAACCTAAACTTTAATTAATTATCGAGAGTAACGTATCATTTTATTTTTGCTTGAATTATTCCCTTCGTTGGCAATCTTTCATGTGATAAAAAGTACTTTCCGGGTAGTTCACCCCCTAAAAATTGTTCGGTAAATTTAAGAAATCGCATTTTCTATTTTTTATTGTGATGAATTTTTCTGTTTGGTTCGCAAAAACTACTTTATTTAGAAAAAAAATTGAAATATAATCAAGGGTGGTTGACCCGGAGCAAATTATTTGTTGTGGAAATAAAAAAACACGTGAACTTTTTTGAATTTTCGCTAGCAACATATGTTTTTTTTTTACACATTTTTTAGCCAGAATTTACTTCTTTTTGGCAATTTTTAGTGTAATGAAAAACAATTTTATAGCAATTCGACACCCTGAAAAATTTTCAAAAACTTTTTGAAAATCGCATTTTCGAATCTTTTATTGAGAGGAAATTTCACTAATTCGTTTTAATGCAAACGCAACCGCTGTTTTATGTGAAATAATTGAATAGGTATTAAGTACCCTAATTTTAGGGAGTAAATGTCACCCCCAAAAACCCAGTAAGGGCAAATAAACAAAAACACGTGTCGCTTAGTTTTTTGAGTACTGAAAAGTATAGAAGAAAAAAGAAAATCGGAGGCGGAAACCTACCTAGGTTTCCTTGTTAGTTTGGACGGCAGAATACTTCACGGCGGGAAATCGAAAACGCTGTGACGGGTTTCGAACCACCTAAGCTACGTTTAACGCGTTCTATCGCTAACAACTAAACCTCATGGCTAACCTAACACTTAGAATATCGGGAAAAAAATCTCAGCTATAAAGTTAAAGTACAAGTACGTCAGGGCCGTACAAAAAAATAACTGGTCCCCGTTTCATCGAAATTGGTTATTGTACCATTTTATCAATTAGCGGGCTTATAAATCTGCAAGAAGAAAATAAAAACATTGGATAATAATTTTTTATTTGAAATTTTCTAACTTTGAAACTTTGAATTATTTAATTTTAAATACTTTAAGCTTTTTCATGGTCTACTTTAAAAAAATAATAGAACAATATGCGTGCTATGCGCACACAAATTACCCTTTCCTTAGAAATGTAACTCGGTTCATTTTCCAACATTTTGTTATAGATTTTACAGAAAATCTTACATTATTTGAGAACGTTGTACATGAATTACAGAAGTTTCCTTATTATAGCGAGGAAATTCCTCCAGTGAGTTCAATATGAATGATAACCCTTTCCACTTACAATTCTTTCTTTTGGTGCAAAATTAGGTTTTTTATTGAAAATTATTTTTTTATTTCAACTAAAAAGTCAACTCAATTTTGTTTTGAAATTTTTCTATAGACATTTAGTCTTTTTGGTAGCGAATTCATTTGCTTCCTTGAAAATTTAAAAACTTCTACGAAAATTGAATTTATTTGCTTAAAAACTTATTACTCTATCTTAAAATTTAACTAATATATTTTCTGTTGAAAATTTAGCTTTTTCCGTTAAAGATTGATGTATTTTGCTGAAATTTTTTTTTTTTTGAAAATTCACCCTTTTAGTTAAGATTCATGTATTTCATTTAATTTCTTTGGTTAAAAAATAGTTTTTTCTTATTAAAAATTTATTTTTCAAACTAAAAATTCAACTCATTTTCTTAGCGAGATCCTTTTTCATACAGATTTAATGCTTTTGGTAAAAAATTCAGTTTTTCAGTTGAAAATTCATTTTATTTGCTTCAAAACTTATTTCTCTAACTAAAATATAATCTATTCTGTACTTTGTTAAAAATGTATGTTTTGTAGTTGAAAATTCATCCATTTAGTTGCAAATCTTTCTTTTTTTCTGTTAGAAAATCAACCTTTTTGGTCGAAGAAGCAACTATTGGGTTGAAAATTCAATTAAAAATAAAAATAATGATGGAAAATTCATGTATTTTCTTAAAATATATTATTTTTTGGTAGAAAATTAATCTTCTTGGTCGAAATTTTCATTTCTACATTTGAAAATGATTTTTTATATTGAAAATTAATTTTTTTTCAAATAGAAATTTAAAAATTAATTTTTTCAACTAAAAATTTAAGTATACTCCATTTTTCGAATTTTGGTTGAGAATTTATTTTATTTGTTTAGAAACTTATTTCTCTAACTTAAAATTAAAATATTCTACTCTTTGTTTAAAATGTACGTTTTTAGTTGAAAATTTGTCTTTTTTTATAAAAAATTCATCTTTTCGGTTGAAAATTTACCTGATTGATAAACATTTTTTTTGTTTTTATTTGAAGATGCATTATTTTAGTTGAAAGTTCATTTCTTTTGTGAAAAATTGAACAAATTTTATAGAAAATATGTTTTTTTTGTTGTAAATAATAATTTTTACAACGAAAAACGTAGCTACTTCATTTCTACGAGAAAATTGATCTTTTCAAGTTGAAAATTCACTTATTTTGTTAAAAATTTTTTCTCTTTTATGAGAAATTCATTTACATAGGTAGAAAATTCATATTTTTCCGTTATAAATTGAACCTTGTTTTCAAACATAAGTCTTCGGGGATCTCCCGCTTCGAAGTTCGAAGTCTGTTGTCCAGTGCCATCCGATGTTTTTTCATCACCCGCATCTTTATACGTCAATTTTTAAATACATTCTACTTTTATTTCGTGACTTAATAAGTTTTATCCACTGAGAGAGAAGGATAGTATATATATTTGAATATTTTCTCAAATTCTACAATATGAACCGAAACTTAAAAATGTTAAAGTGTTTACGGGGGACTTGGCTTTAAACTTCAGCCCTGAGAATGTTGACGTCCCTAGCGACTCTCATTTTACCTTACTGTTGTGTAATTCCTCTCCTAATGAAACTGAAGATCTTTTTAAAAATTCTGCAATCTATACTTTCTTTTAAGTGAATCGTTAATATCACACAAAAGAAAATGTTATATCATTCATTTGATAATAATTTACAATACTTTGCGTTATTTTATAATATACTGGTCTGAAAATAATACAATACTTATATCAATTATTACATATAAGAATTTTAACTTTTGGACTACTGATTTTACATAACTTTTTTGTATTATTTATAGTTCTGTTTTGTATTAAATCATAAAATAATTGTAAACTTTATCTAAATGCAGTCATGTCCTCCATTAACCTGACTAATTGGGTAAATTTTAATGAGCAAATTTTCTCCGTGTGATAATTTTCTTTTTAGCAACAAAAGTCGGGAAAATGAATTGTTTAGATTTTCTAGTACTATGAATTGCCGTACATAGAATTCCCAAATTTGTAAAAAAGTTTAAGAAATTTTGAGAATGCTTTGACTTTTTAAATTTTTATGAAGAATAGCTGGCTAATGAACTTGTGCTTTTCTTTTAGGGCTTAAGCAATTGTGCCAAAGCTCAATCCAATCTGATCATTTTTTCGAAAATTATCGTGCCTACAGGCAGACAGACTACAGACTACAGACAGACACCTTGGTAAAAATCGTTTTTCCTAGCTCAGGGGGTTTCAAAACGTGGACATTTGATGAAAACCGACTTTAACGTGTTGTATATATTTTAAGGCAATAACTAATCACGTTTGGTCACAGCGTCATGAAATGTAAATTTTTGTACATTTAGCTCCGCCCTCCCCGACTCAATCCTGTAGTGTCCCTGAATCCCATACCGTCTGGAGCCGGATTTTTGTTAGAAGCGCTTACACTCTCCTGAAGATTTGGCCAGAAGAGTGAAAATTATGGATTATGGGAAGTTGTAGGCTCCAGAAGCTATGATCATGGTTCCTTAAAGCAACCAATCCCGACGCAGCTGGAACTTGTACGTCATCCACTTCTGCTCCTTCTATCTCAGAAGATAAGCAAGAGCGGGTTTACGCTAGAGACTTCGTACAACATTGTTCCTTGGAGTCCGACCTCTAGCCGCGGATGACCTTACGCGGCAGACGGCACAGTTGGAGATGAAAGTTTCACCTCTGGATACTTTTTTAGAGCCCCCTAACATGCCTTACGTAAGTAATGGACAGCCCCAAAAGCAAGGCCCGATATAAGAAAAAGCCGATAGATAAAATGATCTAACTTCTTCAATTTTGGTCTAATAACAAAATTCCATGAGAATTGTTTCGAAAGATATTTTATATCTATTAAAAATTTGAATTGCCATTCCTCAATCTAAAACAAAAAGCTTTTTTTTTACCAATTTTTGGAAATTAAGAAAATGCTGAAAAGCATTTTAACTTTTTTAATTTTCATCGAAATTAAAAATGTCATTAGATAATTTGCAAGTATATTTCCTGACCTATCAGAAAAATATATTTTTTTCTATTTTTGGAAATTTTTCACAATTTCGAAAAGTGTATAAATTCTCGAATTGTCATCAATATTGAAATTTTCATTTCGGTAATTTAAAAGTCTTATACAAAGAAAAACTTTCGGTTGTAAAATTTGATATTATAATATTTGTTTTTACAATAAAACAATAGTGAGCCAGGATATAGCGTCACTATCGCAAGAATTACTATTGTATGAATGTAAGATATTGATTAATATCTTCGAATATTCAAACTAGAAAGAAAATTTTTGTAGAGAAATTTGTTCCTTCTGTTGATTTACATACTGAAAGGAATAACTTTGCCTTATCAACTTTTTTATATTCTGTCTTGTTTTTGTATATTATGTTAACTTTAAGTTACGAAAGAAAAATCTCTCTCCTCTCTAAGACATATTAGTAATAAATTAAAACAAAATCAACAGAAAAAAAGCTGGGGGTTTTGCAAAAAATGAAGAAATACATGTAGAATATAAATACAACACAAAATAACATTGACTTGAAAATTGTTTCAGAAAAAGCGCAGCCATCTTGTCAAATTTAAAAGTAGTTAACATTTTCCGGTGGTTTTCAAACTAGAATGAAAAGATCTATCAGAGTCAAAAAGAAAATGTAAAATTTCTATGTTGTTTTAGATACTGCGCTTTTCAATCTTTTTCTCGATAAATTCTTGATAAAGGGCATCAAAGGTTTTAAAAGTTCAAATACTCCCATCTTGAAAACAAATTTTTATTTAAATTAGTGAAATGCGTGTCGTCTAAAATCCTTTAAAAATAAAAACATATTTCTTGCGAAAATGATTATGTGACTTAAGCATGCACAGCCTGCCCGACTGGAAATGAATTCGGCCAACTAAAATAATAATACAATATTACATAAATATTAACAATGTTAATTTAGTTTTACTATCAAATCTTTCGAAATTGCCAAATTTCATATTATAAGCCTTCCTAGTCAGTTTTAATTGTAATAATTTTAGATTTGAATGTGCTGACTTGTTTGGTTTCAATGTTAAATACAAAAATTTTCTGTTTTTTTTTTACATTTTCGAACTCGTAGAATCGTAATGAAACAACTTAGAATTAAATATTGAACACTCAAAATTCAACTTAAAGAAAAACACAATTTCAAAATGAAAAGCCTTATATGGTGCAATTTGAAAAAATTGGAAGCATAGCGATCTTATTTTGCATTATATTTTGAAATTTTCAACGAAATAATATTTTTAAGTTTTAGTTAAAGATTTTCACAAATTAATCATTTAAAATATATTTGATTGAAAGATTCAAAGAATGAATAATGATTCTGAATGAAGTGTTTAAAGTTAAACGATTTATATTTAAAAAGTTAAAAATTATATGTTGTTTAAAATCAAAACAAATAAAAATTGTTTGATATGAAATTGAGACTTCAGTAATTGGATAATTTCTTTCATTCTGACTGGATAAAATTTTAGAGTTATAAATTTTCATGTTGAACGCTGAATTTTCCATTTTTCTCTTTCATCAGTATTAATTTTGCAATTAAAATCGAAATGTTGAAATTTAAAAAGTATAAAAGTATCAAGTATAAAAACGTTTGATTATCGAAATCCTAGGTAATTAAAAATTAGTTCAGTTTTTAATGAAGTTGAGATTTGCTTAATTTTCAACACTTCGTATTAGAAATGTTTTTATTTTTAATTTTGCTTACTTAAAATTTCTTTATTTCTAACATTTTTTTACAAATAATTCAATTGTAAAAGTTTATAACTGAAAATTTTTTCAGCTTGTACTAACAATTTAAAATTCTGAAATTTCAGAAGCTTTGACTTTGAAACATTCAATTCAGGTTTCAGTTGCAAATTATAGAATTGTAATCAGTTTTTATGGTAAATTATTGAAATTCTAAAGTTTTCAATTTTAAATCATTGAAATTTGAACGACTCGAATTACAAATAACGCAACTTGGATTTCGTTGAATTTTATATGATCCAATTTTTTAAAATTTTAATCTGAAATTATTCAATTTTAAACAGTCTTAAATAGTCTTTTCTTCGAAATTTTAATCTGAAATCTTTTTATTTCGAGATTCTTCAATTAAAAATAAAATTGGTCAAGTATGAACGCTTTGAAGCTAATTGGTTAATATCTTGATATTTGAAAAAAATTTACTAACGTATTTTCAAATTTTTTATTATTTTAATGTTATGAAATAAAAATTCAGGTATTTACAGCTAGTTCATATAAAATGTAATTTACAGGTCTCGGATTCACGACATTGTTGTCTGCCAATATTGGCCACTTTTTTTAGCGATGATACTATTTTGACAAAAACGCTACTAATGCCACTATTTTTGCACATTATATGTCCAACATCTCAAGTATATAAATATAAAAATAGTCCCAACAGCTAATATAACACAAATTTACCCATAATACTTCAAATTCATCTATTCTTCATTTCCATCGTAGGCCTCGGGTTATAAGACATTTTCGATTTTCTTTTCGACAACAGATTTTTCAAAATTACACCATTTTAATTTTTAACTTTTATTGGCTGAAAATTTTGAAGTTGAAAACGTTCGAAATAAAATAATGTCCTTATGGTTGATTATGAACCAATCTATTTAGATTATTACATTTTCAAATTAGGAAAAGAAACCATAAAAAATTTAATGTATTTCTAACATTGCTAATATTTAATTCATTCTTCTTTCAAAAATTTTAAATAAAAAATAGATTTCTTTCAATAAACTGAGGTAAAATTATTAGGACTCAGTTAAAAGAATTTTGAAAATATTCATACGCAAACCCTGCAGATTGGAACAAATCATGTGTTTAGTGACTCTATTTAAAAAAATTTAAATTAAGATCGAAAAGAAATCTATTTTTTCATGAATAATTTTATGCAAAATAAGCATGAAAAAGATTCACAATTAAAAAAACAGAATTCCAAACTATCTCACCTCAAATTTAATTTTTTTATTTTTATGCTTATTTTTCACGATTGAAAAATATACTCGCCCTTTCTGAAAATTATGAATAATAAATTTGTACATCCACTTTGAGTGAACAAGTTTACATATTATTTTTTTTTGTTTCCTTATGTCGTCTTCCTAAACATTAAATTTTTTTATTTTGAGTGTTATTTTTCACGAATAAAACAACAATTACGCTTCCTATCAAAAAGTGATTGATAATAAATTTGTAGACCTTTCTTGGTTGCACGATTTTTGTATCTTAATCTTTTTTTGTGCCTTGCATAGTTTTCCCGCAAAATGGAATGTTTCATTTTTCATTATTTTTTTTGTGCGATCAAAATTTGAATTTTCAATTTTTCAGAAAAATTCAGAAAGTTGTTATGATAATCTTGTAGGGCTCTTGAAAAGAGACGTTTTTCTGTTCTCGACTTTTTTTCATATCATGTGTTGTTCGGCTTAAAATATCAATTTTCTTTTGTTTTTTGAGATTTCGAAAATGCTATAACTCTGATAATTTTTTTTTCATCAGAAAATTTTACATAGATAAATTGTTTGACTCTTGAAGCACTACTAACAAACGCAAATAGAATGTTTGAATTTTGAAAAAAAGTGTCTCAAAATTTTTCAAAATGTGCCACTTTTTGAATTTTGATTCAAAATAGCTGGTTAACGAACTCATTTCTTCTTTTCAGGCCTTCAAAAAGTGTGCCAAAGCACAATTTGATCTGATCAATCTTTCAAAAGTTATCGTGCCTGCACGATACTACAGACTACAGACGGACAGACGGACAGACACCTTCGTAAAATCCGTTTTTTCTGACTCAGGGGGTCTTGAAACGTCGATATTTCATTGAATCCGCGAAAGTCATTTTTCACATAAAACCAATACCTTCTCATTTAGATGAGAATGTAAAAAAAATATACAAAACTTATTCAACCAAAAAAGATATATCTTGTGAGTTATCATGTTTATACGGAACTCGTAGTTCTAGCTTTATTCATAAAAACAACAATAAAAATAAAAAATAAAATTTTTTGAAGAAACGACACAAGCTACGAAAAAAGATGCGAAGACAGAAATGGTGTACCTAAAAAGGATCTTCAAATTTTTCATGATTGAACTTTTGATGCAATGCGTAGTTTTTGTTTTAATCGTAAAAAATAGCAGTAAAAAAGTTTTAAAAAATTGATAAAAACGACACCAGGTATTTTTGTTCATATCGTAAAAAGTAACCTTGAAAATAAATGATTAATTTTTTTTAAAACGACACAAGATGCAATAAAATGTTGATTAACCCAATTTCTTTTTTTATAGGGTGCGTACTTTTTTCAATTATAAAAACAAGACAATACAAATACATTTGTTCCAATATCAATGCATATTATGAATTGTAATAATATAAATTTTTAAAAATGTTACATTTTTCAGGGTAGCTGAGAATACAAATTGATACAAACTAAAGTAAAAATATTAAAGTAATCGTGGAAAATAAACTTTGTAATTTATTTTGCAATATCTAAATAAGCAGTCCCAGACAGCGGTATAGTAATAAATATAATATACGTTTTATATAATAGAGTAAAAATAATTGTAGAAAAGTTCGCTCTTTGGACTAAAACAAGTGTAAAGCACGAGATACGTTATGGAAATGTGTTCGTTAAAGCCGAAGAAGCATTGACAAAAGAGAGTTCACAATCACCAAATCACGGTTGTCGATGCACAAATATGAAGGAAGTAAAAAACACGAGAGCGCAGCACGAGGTAAATACATTATCAAGCGCGAAGCGCGGAACTAATATGTTATCGAGCGCGAAGCGCGAGATCGAACAGACGCGCGCCCCAGGCGCTCAAAGTGGTTCAAAATTCCACTCTTTTTAAAATGTTCAACTCTTTAAACTAATACAATTGTATGGTATTGTTGAGTTACTTGCAGTTACTTGCAGCTTAAAATCTTGTCCCGGAAATTTCTTCTAGCTACGGCTTATGCAAAATATTAAAGTCATACAAGTTGAAAATCTAATAGTAACGTATCTCGGAATCTAATGCGTAAAATTAGACAAATAACTTGAGATAAAAAATACTTTTAGGAATCGTCGACACATGAATGTAAATTTTTAACTAGTTTATGAAAAATTTTCGCATCACAATATTTTATTATTTATTTATTGCTTCTTCGCAGGCGGTCACATTTTCAAACCTCGATATTCCAGAAATGAAGGCTGATTGGCATGGAAGAACGACCTCTAAAGATTATAAGAAAAGTAAATTGTCTTTAAAATGCAGGTATTTTAGATTTCATTCTGGAAAATTTCTTCATCTCCTCAGAATATTCTGAAGAACAATTCTTTTAATACACATTTTTGAATTGTATCTATTTTTTCTGATCTTATTCTTCTATTGTGAAGTGAGATGTCACCTCAACATGTGTGAGGTGCGTGCTACTGTAATTCATCGGATTAGGTGGAATTTCTGTCAGTGCACATATTGAAGGCAGCATTATTTTTAATCCCAAGAAAGCAAGGTAAAATTTATTAAATGAGTTTTAAATTCTTCTTTCCATCATGAAGCAATGACTTGTCAATTCAGTATGTTGGTGGAGCTAGTGACGTATTCTATTTACAAGTTTCACAATACTGCCTTTTGATAGTTTGATAGGTCGTATTTTTTAACCGATTTTAACGTTTTTTTTATGCTCAACCATCAGCTGGAATTATTGCATCTGTACTTATAAGACACAAATAATTCGAATAATATTTATAACACATAAGCTCACATTTACTGTTTTTACAAACACTTTGCTTACAAAAAATTGTTAAGCATGTTTATACTTCAAGCTTCATGAAACATAAGTAATATAGATTGTTAATGACAGTTCATTCAAACAAATGCCCCAAATGGCCGTTTCATGGTACAAAAAAAAAATCTCTTCAATTGTTATTGGAATGATATTTTTTGCGATGGTTTACCAACAAGGCTGATCAAAAATAATGTATGTGATTGTTGTACACATAATTATAAATAAAAACAAAGATTCACCATCTTCACATATTCAATTGTTGTAAGAGTTTTTTTTCATGAAGTATTCAAAATTGGTCTTTTTCAGAAGAAAACTAATCTTCTTGGTTACGAATTCATCTATGTGCTTGAAAATTCAACTACCTGGTTGAATGTTGAAATCTTTTGATGAAGATCAATTTTTTTTTTATTATAGATTCTTCATTTCATTTACAAATTCATCTCTTTGGTTGAAAGTTCAAGTATTTGATTGAAAAGTAATGTCCTTGCTGGAATGTATGTCTCTCATTCTGAACGGGCAAAAATCAACATGAGAAGTGGTACGGTAATGTACCGTAAAACAAGAATTTAATATTGTTAGTAATCCAAGATCGGATCAAAATATGGCAAACGAATTGTAATTGAAAACAATAATAAACAGTTAGTGTATTATTGTTCAATATGGCCCCAGTGGGTCTTTTTTCAGAAAAAAAGGAAAAAATTCCTTATCATTGCTCACAACAATATTTCAGAAGAAACATTATCATACACTACAGTCGAAAGTTATCTGCAGGGCGACCGCGACTGGAACTGAAAATCACTGATGACTGTAAAACACAATAACTCGGTCGGAAGTGACATTTTTAACTTTTTTCAAAATCACAATTTCTTCAAAAACGAATAGTTATACACAAAGCTTAATTTATTTTACTCTATAATACCTAGCGAAAGATATTCAGATATTCAATAACGTTGCGCAAGTATCAAGACGTGAAGGAACGCCTAAAAGAAGTAAGACTATTTATACATTCCAACGAGAGTTTGTTTATTTTACTAGCTGAAGTTGTGTTTATTTCATTCAAGCGCGAGAAAATAAGTGCCAAAAGGCGCTGAGAGATGATTGGCATTTCAATCAACCAACATATTATAAAATGGATGGAAAAAGGCTTTTACCAAACATTCAGCCTTTAAAAGACTCTGAAACAGTGTATTTTTTATCAAAAAGCAATCAAGGTACTTCTACATCAGAAAGAAATTTTTATTTTGTACTATTCTTATAATTTTTGAAACAGGTATATTTGTGGAGTGCAGTGATTGTAGCAGATACATCCTAAATCTTTTCCTCCTATCTTGTCCTATGTCATCCCATCTTATTGTCCCTGCCCTCACTTTCCTTTCCAGCCCCTCTCATACTTCTTCCGTCACTTCTACCACCCATTACTTCCCCCTTCCCTAGTTTCTTTCCTTCACTCTTTCCTTCACAAATTGAAAAACAGAATCATTTCCTGTCAAAATCAATTCGAATATAAATTAAAAACAAAAATTGCCCCCTTAAATTCAGAAACAAATTAAATGCAAATATTTTTGAATGAAAGTAGGTTTATCTGGGCTAGGTGCAAGCAAAATTATTCGATAGATAGGTTCATGAGGAATTTTTTTTTATATAATAGCCCCATCAGAAGGAATATTTGAGAATTATTTTGAAGTATATATGAATACAAAATATGTTTTTCTATTGTGAGCTGCCATATACTTGCATAATAATTTCGATAACATTTGTTTGTTCCTTGGTCTGATTTATGAAACACAAGTGTCTTACAAGGGCAAGCTCGCAGCATATCTGATTCATGACATGATAACTATCGAATATATGTTATCTAGTGCCTACTAAAGCATCAGAATAATTATCAGCTCAACTGTCAGGCAAATTCTTCAATAATATATTCATCAGTTTTTTCTCATTTGGAGAAAATGACGATCCTTTCTACTCTGGTCCTATAAATGGCGGTCATACTCAATTCTATTGATAAATATAATAATATATCCATATTTTTACAAAATATTTCGAAATCTCTTTAAATATTTATCGCAGAGAAGATTGGCAATCAAACCAAAAATAAACTCTTTTTTTTTAATTTAAATATCAATAATTTTATTAAAATTCTACTACACACTCTGCGATTCCAGGTTTTTAATGTTTCTCTCAACTTTTATCTGTCATGAAGTCATTTAATATATTTAATATATATCACAATTCTAAGCTCAAAATATAATAATATATAATTTTAAACGTCACCTTCATATGAACTTCAACCCCATCCTCTTTTTTCTTTTACTATGGATATCAATATTCTGTCTTTCGATATTTCGCTATTTCTTCCCTTGTGATATCCTCTTCATCGTCCTTTTCCATTTATTCTTTCCCTTATCTCTTTTTTTCTTTTTCACTTCTTCTGAAAATTTCATTAAATGTTTTCAATATTTCTACATTTCAAGGTCATGATTGACACTTTCACTTTCACTTTTTTCTATTTCTATTTACTACTTTCCATAATTCTTCTTGCGTGGTAACCTTTTTTTCTCCTCAAACCATCTATTTTTGGCAGTGGACGCTCTGCCGGAATCGGCAAAATAGTCCTCTGCCGGTACCAGTACAAAAGCTTTTTGGCCAGTTATCTTTAAAATTTTGTGTATACGAAACCGGTACCGGTTGAAAGCATATTTAAGGGTGGAGTCTAGGTTGCCGATGCTCAGAAGGCTATTTTGCGAAATTTACTTTTAAAACCTAATATCCCTCGAACTGATTGATAAAATTGATGTTATTTGAACGAAATAGAAGCTGACTAGGTGCACAATATCGGAAAATTATGGAAAAAATTTTCCCGAATTCCATGTACTGGAAAATTCGGAAGAAGCCCGTCATTTTTTGACAAAGTTTACAAAATTGTACTGGAACCACAACAAAAAAAGTTTCTTGTAATGTAAGGTACCAAATATAAATGTTTTTCTAACGCTGAATTGAAATGTGCAAGTGAAAACAGTGTGATACATGCACTTTCTGAAAAAAATTCGGTTGAAAATGGAATATCCAAAATAGAGAGACACAATGAGGAATCATAATCAAAAATTGATAAAGATGATCATCTTCAGGTTTCTGAGGTAGCTGAATCGAAATATGGTGTCGGAATTTCGAAATAAAAAACAGTGGATCAAATATCGCGGACTAAATATTGAAAAAAATTTTGACAACTTTACAAAATTGTCCATATTTACGTTTTTGAGGTCGCTGGATCCAAATTTGACGTCACATGTCATGTGACGCCATATGTCTATTTAACTTAACGTTTCTGTAACTCTAATTTCATTTACGCATTGATTATTGAAACTTTTCTAAATATATTCATGTTTGAGCTGCAATTTTCTTTCTCGAGAAAAGACAGTGTACTAGAAAAATTTTTAAGTTGAATTTGTGTATCATCCCATTTAATCGAATATTTTGAATTTTGACGTTAGATTTAGATTCAGCGACCCCAAAAACGTAACTATGACTAATTTCGCAAATCTTACAGAATTTTTCAAATTTTTGTTGAGCTATTTTTGTCTTTTTTGCCTGGTCCATTTAATTCATGCAGCACAACGGATAAAGACATCCGATTTCCCTTCGCGCTGCAAATGGCATAAGATCTGGACTCTACCTGAGTCGAGATTCACTGCCAGTTTTGATCTGCATCCTTTGTTACTAACATTTTGACGTCAGATCTGGATTCAGCAACCATAAAAACGATCTCAAAGATGTGCAGAAGATTTTTTAAATTTCAAAGATTTCAGAAAGATTACAAACATTTTACATATTTCACAAAGATTTTAAACGATTTAAAAAGATTTCGCAAACATTTTAAAGATTTCACAAAGATTTCAAAAGATTTATAAAGATTTAATAAAGATTTCCAATATGTACAACATATTTAAAAAAAAATTCAAAGATTTCAGAAAGATTACAAAGATTTTACAGATTTCACAAAGATTCAAATTCCCTAGGTAGGATATTAAAATTTTTATCTATCCCACGTGGAACATTTGAATATCGCAGAAACGTCCGAAAGACGTCCCGGATATCCTAGGAATATCCCTGGGATATCCAAATTTGCGTCTTGCAGGATATCCCGACGGGTTATCATTGAGCTATCCTTGGGATAACCCGGTACATAAGTAGCATAAACCGGATATCCCGGGATATTCTTAACTGTGAGGCTTATTAAATTAAAACCATTTTATTGCAGGATTATTGTGTCAATACGTCGAAACTAGTTGCGAGGTTATTCAACAGCATCTCAAATCTGCAAGACGAAGAGTTCCACGTGAGCATTTGACTTCATCTTCTCCAGCCGAATCAAATTTGGGATTGGACAAAGACTGGACTGAGCAATTGACTACTTGTTATCAACATGGAACGAAAATCATGAAAACGTTCCAGGATTTGTTGAAGAGTGCCCTTCAAGCTATTACTGCAAATGGAGGTAACATTTGGTAATTTAGTAATACTGATTAGGGTGCGTCGAAAAAACAACATTCTGGAAATCGGAAATAAAACTATGTGGAAAAGTATCGTATGAGGACCTTGACAGAATATCGTATGAGGACCCTGAAAAATTATCGTATGAGGACCCTGAAAAATTATCGTATGAGGACCTTGAAAAAGTGTCGTATGAGGTCCCTGAAAAAGTATCGTATGAGGATCCTGAAAAAGTATAGTGTGAGGACCCTTAAAAATGTATTGTTTGAGGATCCTGAAAAGTATATTTAATTTAGATTCTATCAATGAACGCCTTGGTTTTGCCCCTGTTTTTAAAAAATAATTTTAAAAATTACAGAAATGTTAAGACAATTTTTTCAGGTATCTAAAACGTTTCTACTCATAAAAATACGATAGAAAAAATAGTAAATCAGTTAAAAAATAATAATTCAAAAAAATCGAAAACTCAGTTAAAAAAAATTGTAATATATTCACACTTATCATTTTCTGGATTAATAAAAAATTTCTCTAGCGTATTTTTACCAGTAGAAACGTCTTATATACCTAAAAAATTCCTCTTCACATTTCTGTAGGTTTTAAAATTATTTTTTTGTAAATAGGGATCTACTAAACCTTAATAATCTGTTATGGGGCTGAAAATAAAAACCTGCGAAAATTTGGGAAAAGACCACTAGAAATGCAAAAAAAAATTAACATTAACGAAACTATCCAAATTACGGAAATAAGAATTTTTGCAAACATATTTTGTCAACGCGCAAAATAAAGGCATTTATCGATCGAATCAATATTAATAATACTTTTTCAGGGTCCTAATACGATACTTTTCCACATAGTTGAATTTTCGATTTCGAAAATTTTGTTTTCTCGACACACCCGAATACTGATGCCATAAATTGCAGACTTCACACCCTGTCCCCTATTCCTTTTTTCCTCCCTTAAAAAAAAGAAGAATTCCCCTTTTTACCTCTTTTTTAAAAACTTCCTCTTGTTCCTTTTTTTTTCTTTATTTTTTCGCTTAAATTCTAACTGAATTAATAGAACTCAAGAATAAAATCCAACTATTTTTGGTAACAAGTTAATTCTTTTTGGTTGAAAATTCTACTTTTATATTTTTGGTTCAAAGTTGATCTCTTTTGGTTACAAATTTTACTATTTAGGTGAAAATTTAATTATTTTGTTGATAATTCGTCTTTTTGGTTTAAGAGTTCATCTCTTTTATAGAAATTTCATATTTTTTAAAATTAAAAATGCAACTGTTTGGTTCAAAATTAATCTGCTTTATTGGAGGATTCAACTATTTTGTTAAAAATTCGTCTTTTTGGTTGAATTCACCTATTTTTGGTTTAAAATAAAAATGTTTTTTGGTTGAAATATGAAATACCTATTACATTTTTTGTTTATATTTTTTTTGGTTTTTTTATAAATTGAAATACTTGGTTGAAGGTTGAACCACTTTGCTAAAAAATAATTTTTTTCTTAAAGATTCATAATTTTAGTTTTAAATTTATCTCTTTGGTTGATAATTCATTTATTTTGTTGAAAATTCGTTTTTTAACTGCAATTTTAACTATTCCACTTGAAGATTTGTGATTTTAGTTAACAATTCATCTATTTGATTATAACCTCAAGTATTTTGTTAAAAACTCCTTTTTTTGTTCAATTCGACTGTTTTTTATGTAAAATTTAAATCTTTTTGTCGAAAATTTAACTAATTACTGGAAAGTTGAACTAATTTATTAAAAATTAATTTTTTTGGTTAAAGATTCCAAATTTTAGTTCAAAATTAATATCTTTGATTGAAATTTCGTTCCTTTCTTGTTTCAAATTAATTTTTTAACTAAAAATTTAACTATTTCATTTTTGTTTTAAAAATTATCCTTTTTAGTTAAAAATTCAACCGTTTGGTTGAAATATCATGTCTTTTTTTATATTTTGTCTCTTTTGTTAAAAAAGTCAACTTTTTTGGTGGAAAATGAAGCTTTCTTGGTTGAATATGAACTTTTTTATTTAAAGTTTGACCATTTGTTTAAAAATTCATCATTGTAGGTTGAAAATTCAACTACTTTTTTAAACAATGAACTATTTTGTTGAAAATTTAGTTATTTGGTTGAAAATTCGTCTGTTTGGTTCAAGAATTCATCTCCTTTCTAGAAGTGTCATCTTTTTTTGATTAAAAATGCAACTATTTGGTTGGAGATTAATCTGCTTTGGTTCAGGATTCAACTATTTTGTTGAAAATTCGTCTTTTTTGGTTGAATTCACATGTTTTTTGTTTCAAATAAAAATATTTAGTGGTTGAAATATTAACTACCTATTAGATTTTTCATTGAGAATTAATTTTTTTTGTTGGAAATTGAACTAATTGGTTCAAGGTTGAACTACTCTGCTAAACAATTATTTTTTATTGTTGAAAATTGATTTCTTTTGTTAATAATAAAATTATTTTGTTGAAAATTAGTTTTTTTTTTAAACTGAAAATGTAAGTATTTTAGTTAAAGATTCATAATTTTGGATGAAAATTCATCTCTTTGGTATTTTACATCAAATTGTTGAATTTTTAAGCCGAAACGACGAATTTTCTATAAAACAGTTGAATTTTCGACAAAAAAGTCAAATTTTCATTTTAGAAAATTACCTTTCTACAAAAAAACAACGAATTTTCAAGTAAAGTTAATTATATTATTTTGTTGTTGAAAATATAACTATTTTGTTGAACATTCATCTTTTGGATTTGAAAGTTCATCTATTCATGTAGAAATTTCACCTTTTTCTTTACAAATACAACTGCCTGGATACAAATTAATCTCTTTCAAATTAAAATTAATATTTTGTTGTTGACAATTCACATTCGCGGGTTGAAAATGCAACTATTTTGTAACAAATTCCTCAAAAAGTCAACAACTGGGTAGAATATTGACCTATTTGGTTGCAAATTGATGTATTTTGTCGTTTGTTATTTTCAGTTGATTTTTTTTTAAATATCAACTATTACATTTTTTGTCGAATATTCATCTTTTCAGGTTCAAGTTCAACTTCTCGGTAAAATTTAAACTATAGAAAGAAAAAATTAAAAAAAAAATCCAGCAAAAACGACGAATTTTCAACCAAAATAGTTGGATATTCTTATAAGGTTTTATTAATTAAATTACAATTTAAGTGGAAAAATGAGAAAAATGGCAAAAACTAGGAAGCCTGCGATAAATAAATAGGAATTGCTGAGTAAATTACTTTTTTGATCCGTGGTTACAAAAAAGTTACTAATTTTATGAAAAGGTTACTTCTGGTTACATTTTTTGCCCGAAATAACGAAATGAATTAATTCATTATTCGTATTATTTAAAAACTTGTGAAAAATGTGAAAATTCTAATTTTTTCAGTAAATTTGGCAGCTTAGAGCCGGGAAAATTAGGGAATAACAATAAAACAATAATTAGTTCGCATGTAGAATGTATAAAAAGGACTATCAATTGACTTATTATGAATCCTGATAAAAAATGCAATTTAGCTAAAATGGCTAGTTTTTAATTAAAAATTTAAATCTTTTTTGTTGAAATATCGAACTATGTATTATATTTTTCAATGAGAATTTATCTTATTTAGCTGAAATTCGCTTAAAAGTTTAACAATTTTGTTGAAACTATATTTTTTTGTTGAAGATTCGTCATTTTAGTTGAAAAGTCGTCTTTTTGGTAGAATTGTACGTATTTTGTTGAAAACTCGTCTTTTTCGGTTGAAGATTCCCCTTTTTTCATAGAAAATTACACTGTTTTGTGAAAGATAAATTTTTTGTCAAAAATCCATATTTACTTGTTGAAAATTCAACTGTTTTGTAAAAATTGGTCTTTTTGGCTTGAAAACTCAACAATTTGGTTGGAAAATAACCTATTTTGATGAAAAATCGTATTTTTTAAATGAATTCTACTGTTTTTGATATTAAATTAAAATCTTTTTTGGTTATTATATAATCTATTACATTTTTCATTAACAATTCATCTGTAGTTCATCTGTAGTTAGAAAAATTCAACCATTTTGTTAAAAGTTGAACAAATTTCTTGAACATACATTGTTTTGTTGAACATTCATAATTTTAGTGCAAACTTCGTCTTTTTTGGTAAAAAAATCTTTCTTTTTGTTTATTTTTTTTTTCACATTTTAGTTACTTTTCGGTTACTTTTTTGAGAAAAGTATTTTTACTATTTTACTATTTTTTGAAGCTTAAGCAGTTCCGAGCCCTGAGAAACCGTGAATTTTATTGACCGGGAAATGACCGAGAAATTAATTTAAAAACGGGGAATTTTACAAATAAAAAAAAAAATCTATCTCATTTTGATTTCAACAGTTTTTTAAATAACTAGAACATTATGCGTACTATGCTTTCTTTAGAAAAAAACTCGGTTCATTTTCCAAAATTTGGTTATAGATTTTACAGAAAATCTTCTATGATTTGCAAATGTATTTTCATTTTTTTGGTTGAAGATTCATTATTTTAGTTAAAAATTCATTTCTTTTCTTAAAAATTTTAACTATTTTGTTGAAAAATCGTTTTGTTTTGTGTCGAAAATGAGTTTTTTTTTACTGAAAATTTAACTATTCCATGTTTTGTTTAACATTTATCTTCTTTACATGAAAATCCGGATATTTGGGTGAAAATTTCTGTCTTTTTTTGGGTTGAAAATTAAATTATCGGGTTAAACATTCATTTTTATGTTGAAGCTTCATTATTTTAGTTAAAAATTAATTTCTTTGTTTCAAAATTTAACTATTTTGTTAAAAATTAGTTGAAAATTCACCTGTTTTGTTGAAAATTCGTCCTTTTTGGTAAAAAATTTAACTATTGGGTTGAAAATTCATATAGCTTTTTCATTTTTCTCGAAAATTCATCTTTTTTGGGTTGAAAATGCAATTATTTTGGTAGAAAATTCATATTTTTAGTTTTGGTTGAGAATTCAAATAATTAGTTGGAGATTCGTATTTTTTTTTGTTTAATTCAACTGTTGTTGATTGAAAATAAAAATATTTTTGGTGCAATTATCAACTATATTACACTTTTTGCCTAGAATTAATTTTTTTAAATAGAAAATTCGTCACTCTAGTTGACAAATATTTTAAAGATTTTATAAAATTTTCATAAAGATTTCAAAAGAATACAAGAATTTCAAAGATTTAAAAATGGGTACAGTACACCAGATTTTATAGATTTCAAAACATTTGAAAGATTTTAAACGATTTCAAATTTGTTTAGAAGATTTCGAACATTTCACAAAGATTTTAAAACTTTCAGAAGATTTCAAGGATTTTAAATACTCTAAAAAGGGTATAATAGTAAACCAGATATCTAAGATTTCAGAACATTTCAAAGATTTGGAACAATTTAAAAGGTTTTAAAAGATTTCACAAAGATTTTTAATATTTTAATGATTCCAAATGAATACAAAAGATTTCACAAATATTTCAGAGATTTCATCAAAATTTTATGGAGATGTCAAAAGATTTCAAGAATTTCAAAGATTTCTAAAAAGGTACAGTACGCCAATACAAAACATTTCAAATATTTTAAACGAGTTCACATTTTTTAGAAAATCTTTAAGTATTTCACAAAGGTTTTAAATATTCCAGTGATTTCAAATAAATACAAAAGATGTAGAAAATATCTCACAAGTATTTCAAAGAATTTATAAGGATTTCAAAGGATTTCGAGAACTTAAAAAATTTCAAAAGCCTTCAAAGATTTCAGAACATTTCAAAGGTTTTAAACAATTTCAAAAGGTTTCAATAAATTTGAGAAGATTTCAAAAGATTTAAATGATTTCAAACGAACAATTTAAATAATTCTAAAATAATTCTAAAATTCTAAAATTCTAATAATAATAAAATTAGAAGGTTAACAAGTTTTCAAAATGGTTAAAAAAATTTGAAATTTAAAAATATTTCCAAAAAATAAAAAAAATAATTCGAGTCAGTTTGAAACATGTTTGTTTTTTCAACTCTCGAAAGTTCTAAATATCTTTCAAACTGACTCGAATTTTTCCTAAAATTTTGCGAAATCCTGTAAAATAAAAAAATTATACTTTTTCGACATAACCGAAATCTTCAAAAATCTTGTTGAGTTTTTTCAAGAATCTTACGAAAATTATATTTCTATGACCTTATAACAAATGAACAAATAAACCTAAAAAAATAAATATTTTCCAGAATTTTAAGAATAATTTTGCAAAAATTTATATCATTTTAAAAGGTATTTAGAAGGTTTAAAAGTTTTGGAAATGGTTAAAAAATCATGTAAAATTTAAAAAGATTTCAAAAAATTTCAAAGAAAATATAAACTTTGGAAGATTTCAAAACATTTTCAAAGATTTCTACAATGATCCAAAAAAATCTGTTAGATTTAAGGGCAGTTTTTTTAATCTTAAAACATATTTCAAAATTTGATGAATAATTCGAGACAGTTTAAAAGACAGTTTTTCCAACAGTCCTGAATATCGTTTAAACTGGCTCGAATGTTTCCTAAAATTCTGCTAAATCCTGTGAAACAAAAAAATTATACTTCTACAGAATTTTAAGAAAAATTTTGCAAAAATTCGAATAATTTTAAAAGACATTTAGAAGGTTTAAAGTTTTGTGAATGGCTAAAAAATAATTTGAAATTTGAAAAGATTTACAAAAATTCAAAACAAAATGTAAATTATTGAAAATTTCGAAACTTTTTAAGCAGTTTGAGAGTCTTCAAGAAAATAAAAAACGTTTCTTGAGATTCCTGGGAAAATTGTTTTATTTTTTTTATTTTGAAATATTAATTTTTCAAGAAAATTTAATAAGGTTTTAAAACATTTCAAAATATTGCTACACATCTTGGAAAAAAATTTGGAAGATTGAAAGGCAATTTTTTTATTTTCAAAGATTTTTCACAATTTTAAGAATAATTCTAGTCAGTTTAGAAGATATTTATTTTTAAAACTTCTAAGAGCCTAAATATCTTTTAAACTGACTCGAATTTTCCTAAAAATTTTCAAAAATTTTGTAAAATATATATATATATATATACTTTTTCGACATATCTGAAATGTTCAAAAATCTTTTTTAATTTCTTCAAGAATTTTACGAAAATGATATTTCTATAACCTAGAAAAAAATGCACAAATAAACCTAAAAAGGAGATATTTATTCCAAATTTTAATTTTGTATTCAAAATGATGTATCCTCTCAAATTATAATTTGGGTGAAATTTTTTTTCTTCCTTGACTGAATAATCTTTTTTGGTTAAAAGTTAAACTATTAGGTTGAAAATTCGTCTTTCACAAAAAAGGTCTATTGATTATCAAAAAAAATTTTATAAGAGCAACCTAAGCGTAAATCATAACAAATATTTGAGGTCATAATTCTTTATTTAACTGTAATTTTTGCATATTTTTTTTTTTTTCTTCCGCTTTGGAAAAAGGCCGTAATTTTCATTCAATTTGAATTTACGAAAGCCAGTTCTATTCCTTAAAAAGTTCTTCGCAAATTTTATTTGTCACGATTTTTAGAAATATTATTGAGGAACTTTTATTTTAAAAAATATCTGACTCAAAATAATTGCACGTCTAAATTCTAAATAAAATAATGTCCATGAAAACGTGAAGAATATAATCTTTTGTGAGTTTCAACCAAGAAAGAGGGAATTTTCAAAAAAATAGTCAAATTGTTAACAAAAGTGATGAATTTTTAATTTAAAAAGGAATGAATTCTCAACGAAAAGTGTAATAGTTGATATTTTCACCAAAAAATATTCTAATTTTCAATGAAAATAACAATTTTCAACCAATTTTTTGAATCCTTAACTGAAACAGACTAATTTTCAACCAAAAAGAAATGAATTTTTAACAAAAAAGTTGAATTTACAAAAAAGACGAAAGGGGAATTTTTAACTAAAAGAATCAATTTCCTAAAAACGAAATTCATTTTCAACAAAAACAAAAAGAATTTTCAACAAAATAGTTGAATTTTTAAGTAAAGAAACTAATTTTCAACTAAAATGAGGAAACATCAACCAAAGAAAAAAAAATTTTTTGTTAACCCAATAGTTCAATTTGCAATAACATAGTTAAATTTTTAACCAAACATATGAATTTTCAATCGAGAAGATTAAATTTCTAATAAAAAAAGATGAATTTTCGACAAAAAATGAAATAGTTAAATTTTCAGTTACAAAATAATTGATTTTCAATTTAAAAAAACTAATTTTCAATGAAAGAAATGAATATTCAACCAAAAAGGTAAATTAGTTACCAAGAAGATTAATATTCTACCACGAAAGACAAAGTTTTAACAAAATACAGAAATTTTCAACCAAATAGCTGAATTTTCAAGTAAATAAAATAAATGTTCAACCAGGAATGGAAAAGTTAGCTTTTTTGTTAAAAAATTCATTATCAACAACAAAAATAATTTATAACAAAATTGTTAAATTTTCAAGCAAGTAGATTAATTTTTAACCAAAATAATGAATCTTCAACAAAAAAAAAGAATTTTTAACCCAGTAGTTGAATTTTTTATAATAAAAGACAAATTTTCAACAAAATAGATTAATTCTCAACCAAGAAGATTAAATTACTATCAAAAAAGATACATTTTCGACACAAAATGGAATAGTTAAATTTTCGGTTGAAAAAATAAATTTTCAGGTAAAAAATCAATTTTCAATACAAAAAAAAACTAATTTTCAATCAAAGAAATGTATTTTTGAACAAAAAGATTAATTTTTTACAAAAAAAAGATGAATTTTTTACCAAAAAAAAAAATAATTTTCAACAAAATACATAAATTTTTAACGATATTTTGAATTGATAAAGAATTTAATCATATAATAGTTACATTTTCAACCAAATAGCTGAATTTTCAACTGAACAAGATAAATGTTAAATCGAACATGGAATTGTTAAATTTTTCTAGCAAAAATTAATCGTTTGTGGTAAGTTTTGATTTTCAAAATTATTATTTAAATCTACATAATGCAATTCATCAGGAAATACCTTAGAAATCTATTTTTTATGTTTTTTAAATGCTAAAAAAATGTTAAAAGTACGATAACGGATAATTCCACACGCGGCGAGACACATTTTATTAAAGCTACTGAATCGACAAAGAAAGTTTGAATGAAAATAGTGTCAGGTTTTAAAGAAATGGAGGCGGAAGTTTTTTTTCGCTTGCGTGGCAGGTTTTATCAAATTTGGACAGTGATGAAAAATCTATTTTTCAATTTAAAAAAAAGTGACGATTTACTTTTGAGCTATTGAATCGATACAACAAAAGTTATTAAACAAATTTCATAAAGTTTCAAAAACATAAAGGGGGAATTTTTATTCGCTCGAGGCACATGTTTGGACGTGAAAAAAAATTTGGACAGTGATCAAAAATCCAATTTCCAATTAAAAAAAAGAGAACTAACTTTTTAGCTATTGAATTCCTGAATCAATCCAAAAAAATTATTTAAAAAATTTTGTTTGGTATCAAGAAAATCGAAGTGAATTTTTTTTTTATTAAGGCGTACGCTTGGACGTGATAAAAAAACTTTAGACTGTGATAAAAAATCAAATTTTCAATTTAAAAATGTGACAAATGTTTTTTTATATATTGAATTGCTTAATCGATAGAAGAAAAGTTTTATTAGAAATGTTTATCACGTTTCGAAAAATGGAAGGAGAATTTTTTTTTTCGTTCGAGGCGCACGTTTAGATGTGATAAAAAAAACTTTGAACGGTGATAAAATATTCAAGTTTCAATTTAAAACAAAATAAGAATTCATTTTTTAGATATTGAGTTGCTGAATTGATCCAAAAAAGTTATTAAAAAAATATTATTGGGTATCGAGAAAATGGAGGTGGGATTTGTTTTCGATCAAGGCGCACGCTTGGACGTGATAAAAAAAAACTTTAGACTGTGATAAAAAATCTAATTTTCAATTTTAAAAAAAATCATAATTATCTTTACAATTATTGAGCTGCTGAATCGATAACAAGTTTGATTAGAAAAGTGTGTTAGGTTTGGACAAAAAAGGGGAATTTTTTTCGCTCGAGGGGCACGTTTGGACGCGACAAAAATTTTTAGACTATGATAAAGAATCCATTTTCAATTTAAGAAAAGTGAGAACTATCTTCTTAGTTATTATTATGCTGAATCGATATAACCAAAGTTTCATTACACAATTTTATTAGATTTCGAGAAAATGGAGGGGATTTTTTTTTCGCTCGAGGCGCACGCTTGGACACGACAAAAAAAATTTAGACTGTTATAAAAAATCAAATTTTCAATTTAAAAATGCGAAAAATATTTTGTTAGTTATTTAATTGCTTAATTGATACAACAAAAGTTTTATTAGAAATTTGTATTAGGTTTCGAAAAATGGGGCGAGACTTTTTTTTCATTCGAGGCGCAAGTTTAAATGTGTTAAAAAAAATTTTGTACAGTGACAAAAATCCAATTTCCAATTTAAAAAAAAATAGAAATAACTTGTTAGCTATTGAGTTGCTGAACCAATCCAAAAAATTTATTTAAAAATTTTTATTTCATATCGAAAAAATCGAGCTGCAAATTTTTTTTATCAAGGCGCTCGCTTGGACATGATGAAAAAAAACTTTAGACTGTCATAAAAAATTTAATCAAAAAAATTTTCAATTTAAAACAAAATAAGAATTAATTTTCTAGCTATTGAGTTGCTGAATCAATCCAAAAAAGTTATAAAAAAAATGTTATTAGGTATCGAGAAAATGGACGTAGGATTTGTTTTCGATCAAGGCCCACGCTTGGACGTAATGAAAAAAAGCTTTAGACTGTGATGAAAAATCAAATTTTCAATTTCAAAAAAAAGAAAATTATATCTGCAGTTATTCAGCTGCTGAATCGATAAAAAAGTTTTATTAAAAAAAAATTTTAGGTTTGGACAAGAAAGGGGGAATTTTTTCCACTCGAGGCGCACGCTTGGACGTGATGAAAAAAATTTAGACTGTTATAAAAAATCAAATTTTCAATTTAAAAAAAGGTGAAAATTATCTTTGCAGTTATTGAGCTGCTGAATCGATAAAAAAAAGTTTGATTAAAAAAAAGTGTTAGGTTTGGACGTGATAAAAGAACTTTCGACTGTGATGAAAAATCAAATTCTTAATTTTTGAAGAAAGCTTAAGAGAAACAAAAAATTTTTACATTAGATTATATAAAAATTAGGGAATTTTATTGGTCAGGGAAAAGTTTGGGATTTTGAAAAAAATCTGGCAAGAGTCACGCAATTTTTATAAAAGGCACTTTAAATAACTGCCGAAGATAATGAATTTAAATATTTGAAATCATTATTTATAATATTATTTTATTCCGTTTATAAAAGATTATATGTTAAAAGTTTCACAAAATTGAAATTCTGATCTTTGTATTTTTATTTCTGGTTTTCGTAGTTGTTTCTTCCTTGTGATTATATTTGTTTTGTTAAAAATTAGTCTTTTTTTATTAAAAATTCAACTCTTCTGGTGAAAAATTTAATTTTGTTGAAAAATAATATTTTGTTGTTGAAAATTGAATTGAAATCTTTCTGGATCTGCTATTACATTATTTGTTGAAAATTAACTTTTTTGGTTGTAAAATGAACTACTTTTTGATGAAAATTCATCCCTTTTGTCAACAATTTTTTTTATTTACAACTGAATATTCAACTATTACAGTTGAAGATTCATCATTTTTGTTGAACATTCTTCTCATTGGTTGAAAGTTGAACTATTTTGTTAAAAATGTATATTTTTAAATTAAAAATTCAACTACTTGGGTGAAAGTTAAACTACTTTCTTAGAATTTTTTTTTTTTTTTAAATAAAGGTTTATCTCTTCAGTTTAAAATTTAACTATATTCTTGACAAATATTTTTTTTTAGTTTAAAATTAATTTTTTGCCTGAAAATTTAATAATAAAATAAAAAAGTCTTCTTTAGTAGAAAGGTAATCTCCTTCGTTTGAAATGTCCTCTTTTTTGGTTAAAAATGCAACTGTTTTGGGTTCAAGTTTAAACAGTGATTTTGGATTGAAAATTTATCTTGTTCTTGTTGAAACTTAAAATG